>VYXH01009385.1:713421-761024 GCA_013397275.1 Burhinus bistriatus | reverse complement strand
TTTTTCTTTTTTTTTTTTTTTTTCTCTTCTTCTTATTAAGCTTTCTCCAAAAAAAGAACAACAGTGCAAGCTTTTCCTGGCAATAGTCCAAAAAGGAACTTCCCCCAGGAACCATAATGGGATGCTCACTGAGCTTGCTGCTGGAGAGGGCTGACTAAGCACATCTAATTGCAGCCTTGCCAGAGAGCAAAGCTCTGCACAGATCAGCTCAGCAGCACTGCCTCTTTCCTGGGCACTGGAAGAAAGGCATTTTCTGGCTTCTACCCTGCATTTTAGGAGATGCAAAGTTAGCCCCTGCATTTTAGGACATGCAGATGTCAGGAAGCGAGGCTCCAGATTCGGTGTAAGCTAGGTGGCTTAGCAGGTTACAAACCTGCTGAAGGTTGTTGGATGGTGGTACAATCACTCCCTGACTACAGCTGTCTTTTCCTTCCTCTTCCTCCCCTGGCAGATGGAGGTGAGTCACCAGGAATGGCCTCTGCCAGCACAGAGGAGGGATCCTCCCAGGGAATCCCAACTGCTGAAAAACCTCTCCCAGTCCCACACGTTGAGCCTCCCATCCAGCCCACCTGGCCGAGTCCGCACGCAGCCAGCCTCCATCCACCTCAGTGGGTTCTGGGCCAGCTTAATTTTCAGGACCCCTGCCCTTTCACTTGTATAGTTGGCTTGTGGCATGGGAGGGATCAGCTGCGCAGCTCTGCTGGGGGAGCAGAGGCCGTGCCAGGCCACCCTTATCTCTGGCACACAGAGTGCCTTGCAAGGGGCAGCTCCGAGTTACAGCACCGGTGACAGCAGGCTGGTGTTTTCAATAGCCTACCAGGCAGGGCTATTTCTGGTACAAAAAACATTTATTCATGCATGGCTTGTTCCTGTACAAGGTGATTTTCAGTCCACACCCACCGACACCCTTCCCCACCTCCCATACACCCACACACTCACTCCCCCTGTCCCACAAACTCTGTCAGACTGTCACAAACATGTAGTGAAATGCAACCCTGACACACTTCTCACACACTCACATTCTCACTGACACACAAGCTCTCGCAGTAGTCCCACACGGATGCAGACCCCCACCCCTCACACACGCAGCCTCCCCATGCCTACCCCCACTTGCACTCACAGAACCACAGAATCATAGAAGTGTCTATGTTGGAAGGGGCCTTTAAGATGATGGAGTCCAACCATCAACCTAACACTACTAAAACCACTGCTAAACCATGTCTCTCAGCACCACATCTACCTGGCTTTTAAATACATCCAGGGATGGCGATTCCACCACTTCCCTGGGCAGCCTGTTCCAATGTTTTATAATCCTTTCTGTGAAGAAATTTTTCCTAATATCCAATCTAAACTTCCTCTGGCGCAACTTGAAGCCATCTCCTCTTGTCCTCGCTTGTTACTTGGGAGAAGAGACGGACCCCCACCTCACTACAACCTCCTCTCAGCTAGTTGTAGAGAGCGATAAGATCTCGCACCACCTTACGCACTTGCACACTTGCCTTGCACACCCTCTCACACACGTACCGCCTCACAAACACACCATTTAACCTCTCACAAACTCCCTCCCGCTCCCCCGCCGCCTAGCCCACAAGATGGCGCCCGCGCCGCAGCCCGCGCGGTCACTGCCGCCCTCTTCGGGCGCCAGCGCCTAACGGCATCCACTCAGCACAGTGGCGGGTTTTTAACGCAAAACCAGACATTTCCTTCTAAATACAAGCCAGTTTATAATTTTAGCAGCTGCAGATTCCCTCCTGCCAACCACAAGAGTTACTTCCAAGGGTGCTTTACCTCAGAACCTCTCTCCGACAGGGAAGCTGCTGCCAGGGAGGTTAGAGACAGAGGAGTGAGGGAGGGTGGGAGGAGGAGAAGGGCGTATTTCGAAGTCCAGTTGTGACCAGTGTAAATTTTGGGTCAGGGGATGCAGATCCAGGTGTCTCAGCCCACCCCAGTGCCACCCGGAGCCCCCCGAGTCCTTACCTTGTAGATGCAGGACTTGGCGTTCAAGAAAAACAACTCAATGGTGGCATTGTCCTTCAGATAGGAGATGCTTTCAATGTAGAACCTGAAAGGGAAAGTAAGAGAGGTGAGACACAAATGGGAATTAGGGCAAAACATAAAAATGCACTCATTACATGAAAAATGTGGTCAATGGAGTCATGATGAGTCTACTAAAAATGAAGTTTCTTTGCTTGTGACAGACTGGGGTGATGAAAGAGGCTTGTGCGTGCTGTAGGACGTGATCAGTCACCACCACCCCAGCCATACCAAAGGAACCAGATCATCAAGTGGATGATTTTGTTTCTAAGTAATCCTTTGTTTTATTTTTAAACTTCAAATAATCCTTTGTTCTGTTTGCTTGTAAACTCCCCTTCGTTGTCCATCACATTTTGGCATTTCTTCTTCACTCCTTTACCTAACCTGCCCGTTTCTGTGCTGTTGACCTGCACCTTGTAAAGCGTTCACTGACAGAAATCCACTTCTGGGTTCCTTCCCTGTCCACTTCAGCTCTGCATAAGGCAAATTTTGTAACGGCTTCTTTACATATTTTAGCAGCTAGCATGTAGCAGCTATGGTCGCAGAGTAAGCAACCAGCAATAGTTAAGGACCTTGCACAATTTACCAGTACTGTGAGTAGTGATGCTGGAGAGGACTGGGAATGCCAATAATCTCTTCTTTTTTTGGAGCTGAGATGACTTCTCAGAACTCAGTAGAAAGCTGACTACCCCAAACCCTCAGTGTCAGAAAAACCCACTCTCTTGCATTGGCTGATTACCCCAAATATTTGCAATTATGTTGAAAGCTCATGGTATCTATGAATCTATTCAGTACTTCATGTCCTGCCTGCTGAAGGTTTGAGCCTTTGGCAGTGAACTTCATGAGAGTTTTGCCACTGGCTTGAATTGACTCCAGCCCTTAATTCTGCCTTGTGACCTTTTGGGGAAAAAAGCTCAGGTTACCGTCAAAGTTAACGACTGATCGTTACGTGTTGTTGTATGTTGTGTGTACCTGTAGTAACACAGAAAGCCTGGATAGGTTCAGTGAATGATTAAGGTGAATTTTACATTTACTTTGTGTTTTAAGTAAGGGAAAAAAACCCCACATCTGTCTGCCCACCCTGTTTTATAGTCATCTTTAAGTTGCAGTACAGTGGCAGCAATCTTCCTTACATAAATTCCAGTACTATCGTGCCTTGTCAGAGGCAATTAGAATAGGAAAGGTGCCAGGGAAATGCTGTCTGCATCAAGAACTTAAAAAAAATGAGATACCTTAGAAATCTGGGGTGAGATGCGGGGTCCAGTTACAGAGAAACCTTACTGCCTGACCCTGCTGTCTGGGAGTGGAGCTGAGAGACCTGCTGACAGCCCTGGGGCTTCACACAAGTACTGGAGGGATTGTCCATGTTGAGCTATTTGCAGAATCGAGGGCCTTAAATGTAACCTTCTTAGGGGTAAAGGTCAAAGCTTTGTAGTGCTCCGAAGTGTCTTCTGAAGACCCTTCAAAACAGTTAATTTCCTCACAGATACAACCAACTACTTGCTTGCTAGAGTGAGAGAAACATTTTGAGCTCTTCTTGCTGAAGTACCCCTGCTATTATCCCTCCTTCCTCCCCCAGAAGAGTTCAAATGAGAAATAAAAAAACCTTAAAACCGAACCAAAAAATATTTGACTATAGGCA
The DNA here is from genome assembly GCA_013397275.1 of Burhinus bistriatus. NCBI lineage: Eukaryota > Metazoa > Chordata > Aves > Charadriiformes > Burhinidae > Burhinus > Burhinus bistriatus. The sequence continues at coordinate 757,348 of VYXH01009385.1, read as the reverse complement.
TCATCAAGCACAAAAATTCAACTTTTTTTTCTGTTTTCCCCTGAGTTTCACCTCCTGTCCTTGAAACTGCCTCTCTCTCTTTTNCAAAGCTAAAGGCTCTCCAATAACATGCCAACAGAGGAAGAATTTTAATAGAACCCACAGGAATTTAGAGACTACATTTTTTTTTGCTTATATCCCTTTTTCCCTCTCTCTCTTTTTTTTTTTTTTTTGGCAAATAAAAATATACTTGGGTCTAGAAATGCAAAAAAGATGCTGCATTAAAAAAGGAACCTTCTACTGGATCTGCTCTCTGAGTGCAGCTGGCTTTCCATCTGCTGAATTCATGGAGAAAAATGATAATTTTACACATTCTATGATTCTTGGAGAACCTCCTCTGCTTATCACCACTACCAGCACTCTCCAAGTTGTGACGGTTGGATCTTTAATTCCAGGGTCAGAAGAAAACAGGAACTTTTATTCCATTTTTGAATCCCAGTGAAGGTTAGCGAAAATGCTTTTTGTTTCATCAGATCACATGAGACCATCCTCATCATCGCTAGAGGGCAATATTGCATTTCTTAAAGCTGCAAAGGTCTTTCCCAAGGCTTTCCACATAGCTGTACAGAGATTATTTTCTGTACAAAAATTGAGTCTCTCAGAGCCTGCACATGATACTTCATCTTCACAAAGAAACCCCAGTTCTCAAGTGATCTCCAGAGTGGAGAGTGTGCTGGGGAGCTAATGGCTCTCACACGTGCACCCAGACAAATGCAAAGCATGTGCACCAGGAAATTGGTGCTACTTAAAAGAAAACAGATTTGCAGAGAGAACTCTTGTGGGATTTTCTGTGTGGCAAGCTCAGAAAACCCGAACTGGAGCAGAATCCCCTGAATTCACAGCCGGTGCTGCAACAACAGAAAGGGGAGGGAAAGACACGTTTTTTGCATGGATCGTGAATCTCTGTCAGGCCTCCTCCTGTTACCACCTTTTCCAAATATGGTGAAGGAAACCGCACTTCACAATGACCAATGTCAGTGACTAAGGAGGCAGGAAGAAGCATCCAGCTGCTAAGGCAATGAACCAAGCAAAAAATCTAGGTTAAATTCCTGACTCGGACACAGGTTTCCTTCATGACCTTCAGAAAATCATTTAGCTGCTGGGGGCTGTTGTGCTGTGTTTAGAAAATACTCCTCCCTCCTCTGCCCCCCTCTGTCTGTTTTGCCTGTTAAGCGTATAAGTCCTTTCTTACAGCATGTTTCAAGATCATCAGTTTTAAGGGGCAAGTCTCACATTTCTGTTGAGGACTCCCCTGAGAACAGCATTCCTCCATGTGCTGTGAAGCTGATATATCCAGGAAATAATGGATTGGCTGGAGAGAGAAACAGGCAGTACAGCGTGTCCAACACCTCTGCTCCGCTACCTACACCTCTTGCAATACAGCCGACAAACAGCTTTGACTCAGGCAGCTGCTACAAGAGGTTTCCTGGTAGCCAGCAACTGTTGCTGTGAGAAATTAGGTGCCTGCAAGAAGGGGGAACACCCCACAGGAATTTTTGAGTGTAAAAACCAGAGAAATAATTTTTGAAAAAGTTTAAAAGATCAGCCAATGTTAACCTATTTCTGCATTCCCCATCCCTCCCCACCCCCAGTAAGTTATAATTCATAAAGTACATTTTCTAAGCATTAATTAAATAGACCAGTGAATATTATGCTGGGTAATGAACACAAAGTGCCTATCTTGACTGCTCCCTCTCAGCGGCAGGAAGATAATAATGAGTACTGCAGAAGGTATCTTGGAAGACTTCAGAAGCTGCTGCATCTGAAACGTTTAAGGCTTTTTAGCTGCAAGGACATGTCTCGTACTGATCAGATTGCTCTATATTAAGCGTTGGTTAACTGACAACTTGCTCTGAGACAGTTTAAGCCCCCTCACAGCGTGATGAATGGCAATTCCCATCGTAACCAGCCAAGCACAGACATTTATATAGCAGTGCCTATGAGAAGCAGCTGTGGAAACTCCTGATCCTTGGGTGATGGGAAAGTGGCACTACTGTAATTTCTCCCTTGCATTACACACATGCCCACCACCAACTTGCAGCAGGGAGAAATGCCTGACGGAGCATTGGAGTCACCAGTTTGATTACTGGTCCTTCAGAAGATGGAGAATCCCTGGCCACTGCTGCCGGCCTCATATGCAAATGCAGTGGTGTGTGTACAGAGAGGCAAATTTAGCAGTGTTGGGAAGGTACTTGATCACTAGTGCTTTGTCCTCGCAGTGGGGACAGGAGGCTTCAGGACTACCAGGGAAATGGCCTCCAAAAGCACCTGAGCTGGTGGTGTGCTTGTGTGGCCAGTGAGAGCTGAAAGGAGCAGCACTCCCAACTTCCATACACCAAAAGAAACGGTCAAATAAAAAAATATTTAGCATTGCCACTAACACACAGCACCGCACGTATCCTGTCAGCTTGAACTTGGCCATCTATCACCTAGCAGGGACCAGGCTCTGAGCAGTCAAGTTCCTGACTGTGTAAATGTACTGTCGTAGTGTTTGAGATCACAAGCCCATGTGTTTATTTCCAAGCAGAACCTGCCAAATGGTAAAAATATTTCACTGTGGTCTTCAACACAATCATATTTGAAGCATGACCACAGCCAATGGATGTCTTGTCTACTTCAGGTGTAGATCTGTCCTGGGGCAGTTGTATCATCCTAGTTCTTGTGACGTTTGACTCTGGTGGGAACCAGCTGGTCCAGAAGGCTTTTATGCAACAGCAAAACCATTTTTTCAAGAAAAAGAAACACTCCGAAACTCTCAGTCTGGTGCTATGGTGTTTTCTTCCAAGAAAATAAAAAAAAAAACCATTGAAGGAAGACCTCAAAAAACTTTCAACAGTTGGTTTCACTGGGGAACAGCATCTTCCTGAGGAGAGCCCCTGCCAGAAAAAACTGTCATTGAAAGTGGAGCCCCAACTAGGACAAAGGGTCCCTCTGCCATCTGGAGACCCCAGATCAGGCAAAAGCATAGCAAAGCACTCTTGTTACTGCTGTCCTATCAAGAGTCACTCCTCAGATGTCGTGCTGCCCTCAGAGGCAGGCAGTGGGGTGGCCACAGGGGCACAGGAGGCAGCCGGGTGAGGTACATGTGGCTCCGGTGTGACAGTACAGTGTTGTGCGAGAGGGCCAGTCAAAATAGAGGCAAGCAGTGCCAGGCAGTGACAGAGAGGCCAAGGAGGGCACTGAGGGTGTTTGCTGCTGATCAAGGCAACTGTGACTGATAACAGTGTGGCAGTGATTTTTGGGTGAATTCCTGCCTTTTCCAAAGGGCAGGAGCTGGGGACTCAGTATTGGCAAGGGGCGTACCTTCCCTCCAGCCCTGTGATACTGCTTCCATGCAGGGAGGCAAAACACCTCTCTTGGGCCTATTATGAATAGAAAAGGGGAGAAATCCCAGAATAACAATCCCAAGTGGCTCTTTTCTCCCCTGGTTTAAATATTATTTTTCCCATGAAAGAGGAAAATAAAGGGTAAAACCAGATTTCATGGAAGAAGTCAGAATGAAGCAGAAGGATTTTGGTTTTGATGTGCAGTCACCTTCCCCAGTGGTTCCTCCTGCCCTAGGTGGGAAATGCACTCAGACCCAAGAGAAGGGGTTGAAACGGGCAGAGGAGTCTCCCATGTCCTTCCCAGCTGGCTGACTCCATTCTGGTTAGGATGCAGGACAGAGCTGTCAGCAGAGCTCGGTGGCTCTGTCAATGGACTACCTCTTATTTCATTATCACAAAGGAATGGATAAAGGAGGAGACCCCTTTTCTGCCTCATCCATCCTGGGGTCTGGCTCATTATCCCTCACGATGTCATTTAAAACCTCAGAGGATAATTTGAAAAATATGAGGCCATTTGCTAACCAGGAAAAGAAAAATCACATGCATCGGTATAATGGACTTAAATGCAGATGTCATTATGTCCAGTGTCTCATGCTAAATGTGTATTCTGAGCAGCTCAGGCTGCAGAGCTCCTTTTATGTTCCAGCCCTGTTTGCTAATAGTCATGGGTGCGCACTTTTATGTGCTGACACTTAAAGCAGACAATGGCCATGCTAAATAGTTGGCCTGTTAAGTAATCAACCAGGAATGAAAATCAGCAGCACTAAAAAGCTCCATTTACCTCTCCTTCTGCATTCATTTTGATTCTGATCCCATGTCCTGTCCCCTGTGCTTGTGCCACGCTCAGGGCTCCCTTGCCAAGCACCTGGGACAGGATGCATCAAGAGAGACCTATGTCAATTTTTACCTCATTGAAAGGAAGCCACAAAACTGGAGGTGAATGTGATTCCAGGAATACAGGGAATTGCAGTTAACAGAAAAAAAGCGGAGGATATAGTTTAACCTGAGCCTGCTCCCTCTCTTTTTCCCACCCACTGTACTGTACTATGAAGCTGTTTGCACCTTTACCCACCGCCCATCCATTTTTCTCATTGTTTCTAAGAGATTGGCCCATTGAACTCCTGGAAAACCATGTGTTTTGGGGATATTTGCTTATTCCTATCCCTCATCTTCTTCAGGTATAAAATGCTGTGGGATCTGCTTTGGAATCTATAGAGACCAGCTTTCTTCCAGGCTGTACATCATGGGAGTCTTTGCAAACTGCAAAGTGCTCCAGTGTCAACGTAGAGAAGGGAAGGAATCAAGGCGGTAATGCAGGCACATTCCTCCCTGATGTTTGGTTACAGCATCAAGCATCTCCTGGAAAGGCACTGACCTCAGTACAGTGAGGCTTCTGCCCTCTCACCAGGTGGGGAACCTGACCTGAGCAAGCCATAAAAGCAGCAAGCCAGATCAAGATATTCTTCAAATCGCTCCACCCCTGAAATGTCTTGTGGAGCTTAGCTTGCAAGAGAAGTGCATCTTTGTACAAAAAGGCTGTTGCAGCTCCTCTTGGCTTGGAGTGATGTGGTTATCTGTCCCAAGAGTGAGGCGAGAGCAGTGACCGGCTCACAGCAGCACACTGCCTTCCTCCCCTCCTCTCCCTCAGTCACCAGGGGAATTTCCCCACACTCTCCTGAGCACCAGCCCAGCTCTTTCCTGCTCTTTGATCCTTACCAAGAGTGACATCTTGGCTATTAGAGGTAACTCGCTGGGTGCACTGTCTTGCGTAACACCATCCCTCAATATCTGTAGAGCATCTTTCATCTGAGGATCTTGAACCGTTTTAGGAACAGAAATCCCTCCAGTCATTCCACCATGTTGTCAGCAGCACATGAAGGCATGATCTGGCTGTGAAAGCTGGCATGGGGTTTACTTACTCACTGGCTCTACCTCTTTGTTCAATGCCATGGCAATGGGACGACTCCTAGCGGACCGTTCTGCTTGCTTCACTGATGACAGCAAATCACACCCACTGGTGTAAGGTATAACTACACAAATTGCAACGAAAATAGAAACAATGTCTGCATGACTTTGACCCAGTCAGGGAATCTGTGTGTAGGCACTGACATAGCTATTGCTGCTTGATCCAAATTAGGTACAAATCCTACACTGACAGCATAGTACCTATCATGCTGTCTAAATGCTTCCCAAAATCAGACAAGACAAAGCTGCCAGCATTAACACGTTCAAAATGTGGCTCAAAACAACCAAATTTTAGAATGCTGTTTTTTCTTCCCCCTCAGGTGGCTGAATGGAAAGGAAAAACAACTTATCCCCTTCTCTAAACACAGCTCACTTATACAAATATATTCCCAGTTAAGCAGAAAACAGAAATGATGTTATGGGACTCAAGAGCCAGATTGCTATTAAGATGTGTGTGTAATGGATGGCTTAGCTCAGAGCTGTGTGCTAAGTAGCAGAGCCCCATTAGTTCCCTTCCTCAAGCAAAGGTCAGTTTTCACACAAGTAAATCTTCCGACTGGACAGAAGTTTCTCATATCTCTAAAGAGACTCTGAGGAGCAAAGCCTCCCCGCAGGCAATTTATTACACCTTCCCCCTGGTGAACAGAGCAGGGGGCCACCCTGAGAAGGCTGCAATAAATTGTCTGCAGCGAGCTTTGTCTTCCCACACAAACAAGGTCTGAGCAGCTGTATTTATACACTGCGGCTGGGTGGGAGGAGGGGGCTTGCAGGGCTGCTGGGTTTTGGGATCTTCCCGCTTAGCGTACACACAACTGATGCACACCAACTGGCAAAACCCATGCTGTACAAGGAGAGGTGGGTTATGGCACAGCTTTGCTGGACTTTGTAGACAGAGCAGCTCACGGGAACCCCTGAAACCAGCTTGGTTGGACTGGGTTGGTTATGTGGGTTTAATATTCTGAGTTTTGCTATTGTTTCTACAGCACCCCAGCAGTGCATGGAGCTGCAGAGATATAATGGGAGTGGCAGATGTCTCTTAGTCTCCCTTATATGTAGCATAAACTGCCTGTGAGCTTGGTGTGGGGAGTTACCAGCTCAGTGCTGGTAGGGAGAGCAGGTGAGGGAGACAGCACAGCTCGAAGGAGCTCAGAGAAGAGACAGCTAGCCGCGAGGATGAGGATGGAGCACCCCAAGGTGCTGAAACCTCTCAGACCAGTTCCCTGAACTCTCCTGGGATGATCAAGCTCCATGGCAAAGTGCGGTCCAGCACCACCCTCCTTGCAGCACCCCTTGCAGAGGGGTCTGCAGCTGACCAAGGAGGAGCAGAGCAATTTGTATATATATGATTTTCCCCCAGCATCTTCTCCTGGGTGCTAGCAGATGAGATGAAGCGTATCCATGGATGAGAGCAAACTCTACCACTTCTCTCCCTCTGCCCTGGCTGCAAAATTGATGTATTTGATAATCTACTTGGGTGTCTCTTCCCAGTTCCTGGAAACGCCTGTCTCACACCATGGGGCAGGGACAGGGCTGCTACTTCTCCCTCCTCGGAGGGGAGAGACAGGAGCTGGCAATTCCTCATTCCCTGCCTGGAGCAAAGTGGTGGAGTGCCACATACCCTCTCTGGTGGGGAAAACTGTGGATGGAGAAACACAGCCTATTACATGTGAGACAAATAAATTGCTGCGGTTAATTTAGCGTGGTTCTATTCTGCTCTTCCTGCCATAGCAGGCTGGTGTCGTCACCACCCCGTAATCTAATTTCTTGGAGAAACGCAAAGCTGAGTGGAAATGAATGGCACACACAACCATCGTGTGCTGGGATCGCCACGTGAGTGAGTCAGGCAAGTTGGGAGCAGGATGCCATGAATCTGCCCTCCAGACATGTCTTCTGGCCAGTGGGGGAGCCAGCAATGTATTTCAGCAACAGGTTGTAAGGTCCATCTAGCCCTTTGAACAACCCATATTAGGAACCATTGTCTCCCTTCCAGGGTCAGCTGTTTCCAAATGGTCTCCTGCTTCTTTTATTTTTAACATTAGTCTTTTTCTAATGGAATATAGGTTTAAAGACTGGGTATAAAGGAGGGCTGAAAACCTAAAATAGCATAAGGCCTCATTAGCAGCTGAAATCTTGTCCAATTCTGCTCAGGTAGTCAGGCAAAGCCTTGTAGATGGGAAGTGCCTCCCCAGCCCTGGCTGCGCCAACCCTGTTTGAAATTCTGAATTTACAGGCTGCCCTTGATGCACACAGAGGGGATTCGTCAGGTGAAAAGAGGTAGCTACAATGTAGATGCCTATATCTAAGCAGGGGTCTGAGGTCAGAGAAGAGACGTAGGTATTTTAGACTGCAACTTATTGAATTCCAAAGCAGTCATCTAAGTCAGATGAATTGTTCCTGTAAAGTGCCTGTTTCTTTCCAGTGGTTATACAGGGAGGCTGCACTAATTAGCCCTGGCATAGAGCTGTCTACCAGGTCAACATCTCAGGTTTGGTGCGGTGAATCCTATCTCAGACATCTATCCCACCTGCCTCGCACCTGGACCACCACCGGTGCACACAGAGCTGTGTCCCTTCAGGTTAAAGGAAGCAATGACATGCATGAGCTTTGCACTCTGTGTTTCAATGCTGGTCTCTTATTTAAGGCCACTTTGTTCTGTAGTAACTGTGGTAACTGGCAAAACATCTGGCCTCAATACTGAGTGTCCTGAGCCCCCACGGCTCCCGTGCTGACTTCAGCCTGGCCAGTATGTATGAACACATGCCAGACATTGCTGGACATAGGCATTCCTTTGTGGGAATACTGCCGGGCCATAGACACAAACTCTGCCCCGCAGTGTATTTGAGTATTGAGGATTTATTTCACATTTTTTCCATGCTTTTCTGAAAGAAAAGCCTTTCCACGTGAGAGATGTTCTGATTAAGCATGACGACTTCTGCAGTGAGTTGCCACTGTTTAGCTGACGGAGCTACCCTGAGAACACATATATTCATTCCTGGGAAAAGATCCACCAGTGAAGTGAATTTTATTTGCTGAGCTTGTTCATATAAATTAACAGCATGACAAACAACCAGAAAATAAAGAGATCAGACCCGTGCTGGTGGTTCCCTAGCTAAGGATTGCTAATCCCACCAGGGCATTGTTTGAGGATGAGAATTCACTGCAGAGCCTGGCCAACTTTGCTTTCCATGAACAAACAGCCTGTCTGTGCTCTGGTCCTCTCTCACCTCAAAGATTTACACAAAGGGAGTAACTTTGCCTTCCTTCTCCTGCCTGTGTGAGTCAGAGCAAAAGACTTCCTTCCCTGCCAAAAGTGTAACAACCTTTATCTGAACCCCTGCTAGCTCTGTTTTCCTCTGACCTCCTTGCTGCCTGGGTCTCCACACTTAGGGTCCTGCCCTTGGCCATGCAGCTCATGTTGTGAGGTACAATTTCACTGTCCTCTTCTGGTCTCAAAACACCTCTGTAAAATCAACTAGTCAAGCAATTCCTCCCTTCATCCCCATCCTTTGCTTCTTCCAGACTGTAGCTGTGACTCTCATCTCACTTGGTTTATCTGCACTGTAAACCCTCTGAGGCAGGGAATAATTTTCACCAACAACCAAGCGACCAGGGCTTTAGAAAGCCACCCAGGGAAGCTAATTCTAAAATGAGAACTAATATCACTCCCATCCTGGTGCCAGACATCCCACCTCCCCTGCAAGACACATGGCACTCCTTCTTGCTTTCATGTATGGCTTTAAAGCAATATAAACGGATATTAGCAGAGTCTCATAAAATAATATTGCACAAGAATAGCCATGGGGCAGTTCACAGCTGCCCAAGCAGTTCTGATTGCTTCCTAGATTCCTGTGTTGTTCTCAGCGGAAAGCTTCCAGAGAAACACTAGATGACAACCTGAAGACAGAGAGGCTTCAGTTAGCTGTGCAAGTGTACAAGGGCAGAAGCAATTTCTTCTGGACTAACATTAAGAACTTCCTTATAAAACCCTTCTTTGACACAGCGCTATGAAATTTTTGGTCTTTGATTATGGAAGAGAGTAAAGACACTGGACATCAATGTTCAACAATGTCAAACCCCAAGGAAATGTGTGTCAAAAGATGAAGCTTCAACAATGCTGCAGAGATTTAAATAAGGGAGGAGAATTTCACACTGCAAAGCTTGTGAAACTTCCTATTTTCAGTATGGTTCTTCCAAGAAGCCTTTGCTTAAAAAGGCATACTACCTTTAAATGTATTTTTAGAGCAATCTAAAAACTATGGCATCTTTGGTGGGCATGCTGCCCATCAACATTGCAGCAGGCATGTTAACGGTAAAAAAAAATTGATGGTCACATAAAAGGTGAAAATGGTTCCTCTGTAGCTTCTCCTCTTCACAAACTACCATTTACAATTCCTGCCTGAAGCTTAATGTCTTCAGCAGTTACCATGTGTGGTTGGATTGTACATTTACTTTGACTAGAGGGAAAACCCCACATGATTACTAAATCCTGATACAGTAAACACATTTCTCTGTAATGAACATCTGGCACATCCAGTTACTTGTATTGCTATCCCCTCAATTAGGACCCCCAGCACCAAGCTAAGCTTTCTCAGCTGCAATGCTTGGGAGAGGTAATGCAAGAAAAGTGTTTGCAAACACAGGCAAACCTTTACCAGTGATATAGTAGATGTCATGGGCACCCAGTCCCTTAAAAATTAACGCATTTGTAATTAGGTATAGTACAGCATTAGTTATCTCTCCTTTCCATCTCATGGTAGCAGGGGAGAGGGAGCATTCTGTTTGTGGTATGGATGACACTGCAAGTCACTGTGCACCCCCAGATTATGAAAATACAACCCTGTCTATGGGTGGGTCCCTCCACAACCATTCTTTCAGCCCTTGCTTTAGTTTCCAAGCCAGAACTGAAACCGCTGGTAAGAGATACCTGGGGCCTTTCCAACTTCAACCAGCTGGCTGGAGTTGATTTCTTCTCTAATTGCCTTCTGCTCAGATCAGATTTGGGGATGGACATGGGAACTCTTTAAGTGCTGGGAAACTTTTTCAACTTCTTGCCAGCATCTGACATCCACAGGGGGAGAAAACCAGTAGAAAAGCCATGGTAAGTTAATGCCCATTCCTAACTCTCGAGGCATCTGGCCTCCCAGTCCAATTCAAATTGTAACTCACTGTGACAATCCACGCATGACTGCCACAAATAAGAGTATAAGCCCATAGTCAGTCTGGTTTTCACATGCTCACTTTTCAGACACTGAATGCTGACTTTTCCCCTATGGATTTTCCCTATGGATTACAATTCTGGAACAGGAAAGGTCGCTCATTTGCTAACTGTTGTATGGATCCACAGTCCTAAGATGTCTCTTGGCCAAGATCCTGCTAGAATGACTTGTCTCCACTGTGCTGCCAACTTTCATAAAACAATACAGATGGTAATATTTATGCTCATTGAGTGGTCTTTGAAATGAATATAAGAGTGGCTCAGTAGCACCAGCTTTCACACAATTAGCAGTTCCATGCCTAAAATCTGCACTTAGCACTTGCTCAGTCACAGCTTTCCCTCTTTTCCATGGGATCTCTGCCCTAGCATGGACTCCTCAATTTGGCCTCTAGGCAAGGTGCTCGGTAACAGAGCTGCTGTGTTCTTAATGAGTTTGGTATTTTTCTTAAATTTGCCTAAAAGTCAAACACTTTTGCAGAAGAGCACCAACAGTTTTGTGTAGTTCTAAGCACAGGCAGATATGGATCATATACACTGGAAATGTTCAGCTCTGGATCTACACTCATGGTTTGAAGCACCCAAAATATAGACTAAGCTCTTCTCTTGGGAGAAACAGCAGGCCAGTTCTGGAGTCATGGGGCTTTGTGCAGCCTTGATTTGCCCTGAGATATATCCACCACTAAATATGGGGACAAAACAGAACAAAGAGTCTCTTCTCTTGAGAAGCCTCCCTTGTAATTAAAGTTAAATGAATGACAATCACTATGTGAGGGAAAAAAACTTCGCTCAGGGGAAGAAACTCAAAAGTAGGTCTTCATTTCTTGTGGGTACTATGGAATGAATGAGAGCGATGTCAGATGTAATATAACACTGGAGTGGAAAGGCTAACAGAAAAAGACACAGTAACACTGCACTGGCTAGTTCTAGACATGAGCTATCCGTTAGAAGTAAGTCAAACCCCTCAACTTAATTTTGTACATATGCCGTCCCAACCCCCAGCCTCTCTCTGGGTGTTTTAAAGCTGCAAGAGCAAATTTGTCTTCTCAGAAAATAGCTCCCTTGGAAGCAAAGACACTGTGTATGCAAGAGCACTGACAGCTTCTAGCGGCTTCCAAACACTAACAGTTCCTTGCAAAATTCCCAGATGAAGAGAAATTCTCCCAAACTGCCATAATCTTCATTAAAACCTTTCTAGTCTGGTCCAGTCAGGTCTATGAATATGTTCTATGCCCATGCAGAAGCCAACTGGTTGCCATAAATGCCATCATTTGCTATTTGTGGGTAATTCATTCTACCATTATGTGATTGAGTCCAGAAGGTAAATACGACAGAGCTATACCGGGATTAATTTGGTCCGTGACATAACGCACACCCTGGGCACAATCCAGAGGAAATGGATGGCTTGCCAGTGAGGAAGCGAGTGTCTTCCCTCCAAGTGGCTGGCTCAGGTTGGTTATCCTGTCACAAAGATGTCTTTGCTCTGCAGCCCTACCCAGCTTGAACTTTCCAGGAGTTCAAAACCCACAAATAAGAATGTAAAGACATAACGTCTGATCTTGCTCTTATACAAGGTTTCTCTGTGGGCAGCTATGGGTGTTAGTGGGGCTACTACTTATTTACACTTGTGTGAGAAGAGATTTCAAAGTCAAAGAGCTCAAAAGAAACATCTGTAAAAGTGTTTGTTTGTCCACAGGTCTTTCTACAGTGTGAGAAACTTGACAGTCTCATTTCCTGGCCTCTAGGGAACAGGTCATCCATAACTGTATCCCATGGAAAGGTCTTGCCATCACGCACTTACCTGACACAAAAATACAAAACAACCGGTCCTGACTTTTTGGGGAAGTCATGTTCCAGCACCCGGCGGTCCAGCTGAAGCCAGTTCAAGTGTCCCCTGGCAAGAGAAGAGACAGTTTTGAGCCCGGCACCAAAGAGGTTTCTCGCTACTCATTGCAATGAGGTCTGAGGTGTTAGAAAAGATGAACCGAAGCACATGCTATTTGCCTTTGGCTATTGCATGATATTTGAAAAACACACAGTAGATGTTTGAGGAGCGGAGGCGATATCATTCTGGCAACATTTCAGTCTGGGAATCGAACAGCTAAAGTTCAATCTGTCAGGGTGAAAGCTGGCAGCACCAAGCAGGCAGGACAGCCCAAAGTGTTATGAGCTTCACCTTTTTATTACAACCCTCAGGAGCAGTCGTATCATTAAAAGTCTGTCAAGATTTTCATTAGAAATCCTTATTGTTAAGAGTTTCCACCACGCCTGCAATATTTCACTCTAGGCTAAACCTGACTCTACAGCCTCAGACAGTTTATTTACCACCCACGTGCCTGCAATAGCCTCTCTAGGTTTGCCCGGCCTTCGTTTTTCCTCCTTCAGAGAGCTCCTGAAAAGCAGCTGCTCCATGAAGCGTTCCAGCTCCAATTACCACATGCTGCTTTTCTTTTGCCTAGATGGTACCTGTCGCTATTATTTTCTCCCGTAATTTATCCATTCGTGTCTTGCTGCTGGAAGCTTTCCTGGGCAGGAGCTCTGTTCTTTGTCACGTTCCCCACATCGTGGAGTGCTGTGTGTGCATGAGAGGTATTTTATAAATACCATTATTTGTGTTACAGGGGCATCTCACTCCCCAGCTGAGATAAAGGCCGCGTTAAATTAGGCACTGTGGAAATACATAGGGTAAAATTCAGGCCCCACTGAAGTCGGCAGGAATTTTGCCGTTGCCTTCAGTGATGCTAGGGCTGCATCCTGGGAGCGTTTTGCTATTGATTTCAGTCAGACCAGATTTCACCGGGAGGGAGAGGCAGCCCTTGCCTTCAACACTCTGCTCCCTAGACAAACAACGGGAGAGAGAATCAAAGTGATTTGGGGGAGAATCTTGCACAAATAAAGCAGAAAATGGAACGCAGATGTCCTGAGCTCTATTCCAGCATCTATTTGCCAGCTCATGCTAATCCTCAATAATAAGTCTTCATTCCACCGAAAATGAAAAAAAAAAAAAAGGCTTGGTTTAAAAAAAAGTGTTAAATTAACTTCTAGGGTTGCCACAAGCCTTAGCAATGTACCCTGTCAGCAAACACACTCGGCTTTCACAAGGGTCTGCCCATTACTCCTTAGCAGCACTTGTGCTTTGGGCAACCAAGAAGAGCCTTTAGAAAGTAAGCTACAACATCTCTTTAGCAATTTAACCAGATTTGTAACTACCCCACTCCATCTTCTCTAGAAAATTAAATAAAGGGGAAAGAAGCAGTTTCAGGAGGCTTTGAATCACCTGGGTTCAATGTGAATTTCTGTACAGCTGCCCTGGCTTTTGGACATGCAGAAGAGGATGGGCAGCTCAGGGACCTTCAAGCCCAGGCAGCTCCAGGTTGCCCTGGAGACCAGCTGGGACGTTGTGTGTGCTCACCTTGGTGCAGCATGCTGCCTTGCACTGTTTGAGACATTCAAAATTACTTGAATCCACTCCGCTCATCACTCCCGTGGGTTCAGGATCAGACATTTATAAAGAAGCTATCTCACCTCAAATTTTGCTATGTAAAAGTCAGGTGTTCCGTGTAAGTGGCCTTTGCGTCTATTTTGCAAGAGTACCAAGTCTCAACTAGGTACAAGTGATACAGGTGGACTTGGGGACATTTCAAACTCATCCTGGACATCTTTTGGTGTACAAAAAGGATCAAAACTTTTTTTATCTCCTGCTCTAGACACCGGTGTGTTTCTCTCCAAGATATTTTAACTTTTAGTCAGGTTTTTCTCTAGATAAATTTTTTAAATACGTTTTTTCTCTATTTTTTTTCTCTAGGTAAAAGACAGCCTGAACTGTGCGTTAGCGGCACAGACTTACTGGCAGTGTGGCTACTGGGAAGGGGTGACACAATGCAGCTTTTCAAGCCCAACTAGTCATTCCACATGCCTCTATTGCAGTATATGGGCTGAGAGCAAGTCTGCCCAGGCTGGGACAGTGCTGTGCAGTGATGCTCCCCGGGATCAGGAGCGTGGATGGCTGTGTTAACGGGGCCGGCTGTGCGGGCTAACTGGCCTTGGTCTCGGCAGGCTGTGTAGCTGGGCATGCAGCATGATGGGGTCTCCCTCCATCATTTCTGCTGCTGGGACGCAGTCGCCCAGCGCTACTGCGGGATCCCTGCATTGTGCCCCGTTGTTCAGCACAGATGTGTACTTCAACAAGGCTTGGTTTTTGGAAGACAGATGCTCCAGACTGTCAGAAAATAAGCCCTGTCGGAAGATTCTCAGCCTGGGCTCCCAAAAATTAGAGGTGTCAACATTTCCCACTGCATCCCCCTTCTTGAAATCTGTCATTTTTCCTATTTTTTTTGTCCTAAAGTGCTGTTATGTTCCTTCTAACAGGACTCAGGAAGGCTGAAATTAACTGTGAAGGCCACAGTATGCATAGGGATTGAAACTAGACATGCTCACCTGTTCCTAGCCAAAGTACAAAATGAGCATTTATCCATGTAGGCCAAGGTACAAAACACTGTTAGAGCAAGGAAAAGTCACACTAAGCCTGACATCCTATCCCGAACCTGTCCAGTTCTGTTTGTATCACCAAAGTAGCAGCCACCAGCAGCTGATGGCATTACACACCAGTTCCCACCGAGACCGATTTGTTGACGATGGACTTACTGTCTACCTCTGCGTTTTTTCAACAGAAATGTCTGGGTTTGCCTAACATGTACAACGAAGGGCTGAGAAGCCATGGTGCACAGAACAATATTTCACTTCAATGTATTTCTTATTTTGAAAAGACTTGCTCTTTTCCTTCTCACTGCATTTTAACTTGAGAAACTGGTTGATATAATGAGTGCAAAAAAAACCCCAACCCATATAAGTATGCATACCAGATTACACATTTATGTTGTTCATGTACATGGGTGTGAGTACTGAATAACACATTTAATTGCCACTGATTTTTTGGGTTGAAGAGTTTCATTACCCTCATCTGCATGGAGCTTAAATTCAAAGCTCCTTCAGAGGAGGAAGGTCACTTAAATCACTGCCAGGAGCTGACTGCTCACTGTACTCAATTACCACTTACAGTCTTTCATCACTGAGGGCTTCTGCACTGCAGATTGTCACCTCACTCCTTGTTTTCAAGCGTGCATGTGTGGCATGTAGAGAACAGCAGCAGTGAAGAGTCACTGGCATCCGCCTGCGCATGTGGTCTATCAGGCAGCCAAACTCCGATGCCGTTACACCACAAAATGCTTTGCTCTGGAAGCTGTCTTGCTGTCTTCAGCAGAACTATTCATGGTGTACAATCCCATGTAAGACAGGGAAAAGTATGGGCATATAACCCTAGGCATGTAGTAATCCTGACAGTTTGCATGGACCAATTTAGGCAGCTTGCACTGGGTTCCCATTCATAGGTGCCTGTATCCAGCTGAATTTCCTTCACGGTTCAATTTAGAGACACAAAGTAGCTTTTGTTTCATTATTGCCATTGATTTGGTTATTTCTATCAGTGTATTCACAAATAACGGTGCAAAGAGTTTTGTGTGACCTATAGGGAGGTTGAATATTGGAAGCCAGATGATTTTTCTCTGTTGGTTGTACGCATGCTGGCAGTTAAACTGCTGTGTCAATAACAAATACATAATCACCTTTAGAAAAAGAAACTGCGTCCATTTAGGTTACAGACTGAGTATGGATTTTGGTGGCCAGGGTTCATATTGTTGATTGCATGCAGTAGTTCTGTTTTCTTTTATCAGAGCTTTCAGTAAAGAGTGGTACATCAATGAGTACTTTGCCTCCAGGTGGTTCTGTTTATATAGTTTTACTGGTTAGTATCCAGTTTTCTGAAAAGTGGATCCACATTGATTTGTGTGTTTGGACCAATAAACCAACTCACACCCCTTCAGTGTCAAACTCATACTGAATTGAATGGACATTGAGAAAGACCAGTTCACATAATAGAAACTATATAAATTATTTCACATTTCCATTGGTCATGACAGAAACAAAAAGACCCTTTAAGCTTTTTGAGATGTTCTTGTTTAAGGTCTCAGTCCTTCAACAGAAATATTTTTGAAGGGGCTGCAAAGCCCAAGGAGATATATGAATTTAGCTATACAGATTTTGGAAAACAGTGGACTTTGTGACACAGGAGCTGGTCTAATGCCAGAGGAGGACATTATTCTGAGAGCTGCACCCTCCATTGAACTGGCTGTTCAACCAGGACTTGGGACACCTGGTCCCTTGTTTTGGCTCTGCCAAATGGCTGCAGGGTGGAAATAGGTTTCCCCCCAGTTCCTGGAGACGAGAGAGTATTCCAGGGAAGAGTGGTACCCTGCTGTCCCTCTTCTCCTACTCTTCCCTTGCCATCCTCTTGGCAGTAGGATCCTGAGCTAAGCAAGGGCACTCTGTCATTACCTTATCATGTTAGTACAGTCTCTAGCACAAGTGTAACACAAATAATGGGGACCTCAATCCCTTGCAGTTTTTATTCTATATATTAGCTAGCTGCACTGCAGGTTCTGCTCTGGCAAGGGAGCGAAAAGGTTTGGGTCAGCTTTTGGCTGGGCCCATGGAGAGGGGGAGCTGTGGGATGCAAAAGTTGGTAGTTCTCCATGGAGCAGGTGACTCACATCTAAGGACAAGTAAAGGACATGGAAAACCTGCCTGTGGCCCAGACGGGATGTCTGCAGCAAACAGAAGGGTAATCCTGACCACTTGCTCTCAGTGAATGCTGGAAAAACTGATGCCAAGGGAAAGGGTGGTTAGTGGAGATTCATACTCACCTGAACTTAAAAAAAGAAGCCCTTTCTCCATTTCTTTTCACTGTTAATCAACCAGCATATAGCTCTTCTGGCTTCACACAAAGCTTGGCCCCACGTGCTGTACAGGGACACCCTTTTGACCTGTGCTCTCCCGCAGTTAATGGCGCACGCCATAAAGCGTTCCTATCATCATTGAAATAGGAGGCGTTATTCTCTCCTCCATAATAGTCTGACAATCTAATTTTAGTCACGCTGAATGCAGTAATGACCCTATATTATCACAAGAAACTATTAAGTCGCCAACGCAAAGGTTGTTCCTATTGATTTTCTTCTCAGGTTGTCATGATAGAGCACAACTAATGAATGGAAATCCCCAGTTCAAATCATTTCTAAATAAATTACTCTCATAGAGCTTTTACTCTTAAATAGAAGAATTGATTTAATACTTTAGTGGCTTTTCTTCTTTCTAAACTTGCAATTTAGCCAACCTTAGACTACGTTTATGAACCAGGCTTGTTCTGTTTTAGCTGGTTATGAGCTCCCTTCAAGTAAGGCACATGGAAACTCAGGGGAGAGTGAAGAGAAGGAAATCCCTGAGGGCTTGCGTCACAGAATTAAAGGGTTTCTTTTTGTGTGCCTGGTCTGTATCAGCTATAGTCTGTGTTAGGTGCTCTGTAAACACACATTATGAGACTGTTTTTCCTACTTTTTGAAGAAAGGATATTTTTTAAGCTTCCATTTCACATTGCAGGTTAAGATCTGTAGTACAGAGACCCCAGTTCTGGGGGAACACTTATTTCCAAGATCCAATCCAACTTTCCAGGTATATTTTATTGGCTGTGTTCGGTCAAATAAAACAACTACTGTTTGTGCCAACTCTATTCAAAGCTTTTTACAAGTGAGGGCGAAATATTATACATATATTTTTTTTATCAGTGTTATTTTCACAGCATTGAAGAAGCCTCAGTGCAAGGGTCAGACTCACTATGGGACTGCAGAAGGGCTGCAGACCAAGCTTCAAATCAGCTAGGACTTACTGGCATGTTGCTGGCTCTTATTTACTAGATTTAATGAATGTTTCCCCAAATCTTTTGTCTGGGTTGTCTGAGCTCCTGCTAAAATGCACCCTGCTCCATCTTGACCACAGGTCAAGAAGGTGACCAAGTGAGTAGATGCCATCACCTCACCCTTTGAAATCCCGTCTAGACGGTGCACATCCGTCTGCATCCGCTGCGCATCTTTGGGCACTGCCTCGACAGCCTCTGTCAGCCTCTTGTGCTTCCTCCCATCGCTAAACCAGATCTTTGCTCACACTGCTCATGTTAAACCTGGAAGCCCCAGCGGAGGCTGGGCTCTGTCTAATTGCTGACACCTCCTCATTAGCTTCCCTTGCACTCCCAGGGGAGCCCTGTGCCCACTGAGCTGAGCCGAGAGCTGGAACTGCTCAGCTGCTATCTCATTGCAGTCTGATGTGTTTCTTGTTTTTAACCTGTGCTGTTAGGACCGTTAAGGGAACGTTTTCATCTCTTAGTCTGCTTTGGCCTCCCTGCATGGCTTTCCTGCACCCCTCTGGCAGTACCCACTTGGTAACTTGCTCTTTCCCATAAGAAATAGCACCCTGGTAAAGAGTAATTTCCTCCTCATTTTATAAGTTGCCAGTGCCTCCTGCTGCTCCTTCTTTGAGGACCCGTCTCATTGATTTGATGTTGGGTTGCAGGTCTCCTACAGGGCTGAGCTGTTTGTGTCAGTGAGATGGGATGGATTCTGGGCTCTCCTCTGATTCAGGTCCTGCTTCTGCACTTGCCTGATGTTGAGCATCCTTCCACTCTGGGAGCTGTGTCCTGAGTTGGCCTCAGGCTGACCAAGGCAGGCACTTGCCAAAGGAACTGTCTCTAGAGGGGCGATTGCTGCTGAGTTGAATGCGGATATGTTTGTGCAATTATCCAGCAGCCTCTGATTACCCGATCCTGAATCATTATTCCAGCAGATACTTTACATTTCACTGCCACTTCAGCAGGAGAGCAGAACTGGCTCATGACAGCAATATCGCTGACTCAGCTGTTCTGGGAACACAGCACTGGCTTGAAAATCTTGGGTTTTTAAAACAATATAGGTGTGGGAAGCGTCTTCCTGATTAATATACAAAAAAACCCTATTGCAAACCAGGGTGGGGTATGGTGGGTGTGCGTACAAGACACGGTCCATATGCCCAGGACAGTCTAACTACAGAGAGAAAACAGACAGCTGGAAAAAGTAACGGGGACTGTGCAGTAGCACTGAGAGGTCACAGTCTAGGACTAATCATAGCATTTGGCAGACCTTTAATGTTTTTCCAGTGCTAATTTTATACTTGCCTTTTAAATGGGAGGTAGAAACGGCCTGTCTTGAGACAAAAGCTCATATTTTGTGGTCATACTAGGACTCTGGGAGCTGGGGTTCAAAGTGAACAACCAACATTGCCTGAGGTGACTGCAGTGTCAGGGTCCCATCCTTTGGTTTAGCTCAGCCAGAAGGCTGTTGTGCGATTCCTTTCCACAATGGAAATTTTATATTTAAAAATACTTCTCGTTCATGTTAAATTTGGCAATCCCTTCCTTTCCCACACTTTCTTCTTTCCCTTTTTAAAGAAACTCTAATCTGGGATCTAAAACATCAGAAATAATAGAGTAATTTTGTGAGTTTTTTTTTTTTTTCTTTCCTTGAAATAATTTAGCATTACTTTTAAACCTGCTTGAGTGAATAAACTGATTAACACTTTAATTGAACATTTCCGCCAATTTGGTAATAATTTCAAACTAGTGAGTGGATCTTAAATCGATGAAAGCATAAGCTAACCTTTTGCCAATGCCAAATGACACCAACTCTTTGGACATGGGATTAGGAAGGGATTGTTACTGCGTCTGCACACCTCCAGCAATGCTTAACTTGCTGTGAGAGGCCTCCAGCCCTCTGAAGAAGAGGCAGTGCAGGACAGACTCCAATGTGAGGTCCAGACCTCCCTAGACCTTGGTATAGGACCTTGGGGTACACAAGTCTTCTACACTGGTCATTTTGCTTAGGACAAAACCACCAAGATTTCCTATGATCTAAGAGCTGCCTCTTAGGTCTTTGATTTCTCTCACTTACGTTTCATCTGTGAATGCAATTCCAAAGTACTCCTTCTCCTTCAGGTTGAAATGAGATGCCACCAAGTCAAGCAACTCCTTGGCCAAAAGCTTTGGCTGGAAAACAAGAATGAAAGAAAGTGATTAATGAGGAGAACTTGGATATAACTGCACTGTGCTTCTGGAGGGAAATGCTATCCTTGAAGGTACTCCACTGCTGTTGCTTTTATGTTCCCTCTGGTGTTCAAGCTAATTCTGGAAGCAGCATTAGCTCCTTGAAATGAGCAGTAGTTTCTAGCTAAATACTAAAAACCTGGCGATTCTGACCTCTTCAGTGCTTAATGTCTCTGCAGACAGATAACCTGCCAGTGTTCAGTTCTACCATGACTAGCTCACTCATGCCTCTCTGATAATTTTAGTTGTTAAAGCTTTTTATCAAGGACCTTTGCAAACACATTTCAGACACCCACTCTCACACACAGAGCGCTCATAACACTAAGAAAATACATAGTGCTGAAAGATAGGATGTGACAGGACCAAATGAGAAGTAAATGACAGAACCAAATCGTTTCCCATTCAGTATGGCTTGTCATTTAGGGATAAGAATGTGTCCTCAAATTTAGGCACTTGGAAGGAAAGAGAGGAAAGTAACACACACTTTCAAAATACCCTTTATAAGAGCATGAAAGCCAAGCTCAGAGAAGCTGTTCATCACATACAGAGGACAGTGCATTACTACCACAGGGCAATTCTGCCTTTTCTGCAAAACCCTATTTGACTTTTAAGTCTAACGCTTCCTTCTCCCTATATGAATTTCCACCAGCTCTGCTAAACTCCTTTATTTCCTACTGGGCTACTGATGTCTTGGCCGTAACAGTGCTCTTGTCCTGACTATCACTGGTAGGAAACAGGTGTACAAAGGATCCAGGTAGATGCAGCCTGTGATCCCACAGTCTATAATAGCCCCAGATCCCAGAGCTGCAACGGTTACAGCAGCACTGGCACAGCTGGGATCAGAGATCCCACAGTGGTGGCTGCATATAAGGATTTAGTCTACAGATCTCTGTGCTGCAAGCCTCAGTGAAAATAAAGCTGTCTGCAGGCTTGACTGCCCCAGTGAGTCTGCCAAGCAGCTGAGTCAGAGTTACCCGAGACATGAACCTGTTGTTAAACGGAGATGCAATGATGGTGCTGTGCAGAAAATGGGTGGTAGGGACCCGAGAACCCCGCTGTCCTAATTGATTGTCCTGTCCTGTAAATGCAAATGCAGCTTGTGTTTAAAAAAACCTTGATTTGTACTTAATTTCCAAATAGATTCATAAGACTCTCAAATGCTCTCTAAAAATGGTCCTAAACCCATCACTGTCCTGGTACCTGCCACAGCTGAGCCAAGCCTGAAATACTTTCTTGACATTCATGGGAGCGTTATGCCATCTTCCACCCACCCATCTGCCTGCTATGTCCCAATGCAGTTACCAGCAACATCCATACTGCTCCTTGTCTGTGCACCCAACGCAAGCGTGGTTTCTAGGCCATGCCAGCAAAGAAAGAAGCAATAGCCATGCCTAAATGCAGCACTAGCTTAAAGCAGCCTCCAAATGCAAGATAAGTTGCTGTGTAGGAGGAAGAGCCTGGCAGATAACGAATAGGTGGGATGCAAGAAGCTTCATTTTCATTCCCAAGTCAGACTTCTCAGGCATAACTGTTGGAGTCTCTGCAGTGTCTACGCTACCTTCTCTATTGCCTTTCCCAGAATCCTGAATGAGTTCCCAAACGTAACTCAGAGCTGAGTATCACAGAATCACGGAATCACAGAATCACAGGGGTTGGAAGGGACCTCTAGAGATCATCTAGTCCAACCTCCAAGGTGTAGTCCAGCCCCCAAGGAGTAGACCAGGTGTGGAGCCGTCATGTCCTCTATCCCATTGAGTCCCTTCAAGGACTCAAACAAAGAGCGCACCAGCTACACCAGTCTCTTTGGAGACTCCTCAGATACTTCTCTCCTGGCATTGTGCTGGGTGGGATGGACATTCCCACAATCCCTGTCTCCTGTAAGATGAACTTCCCTTTGCCAGAGCTTTTTAAGGACAAGCTACAGTCTGGCTTATGAGGTACCCAGATATTGTGATGAATCATAGAATCATAGAATCATAGAATAGTTTGGGTTGGAAGGGACCTTTAAAGGTCATCTAGTCCAACCTCCCCTGCAATGAGCAGGGACGTCTTCAACTAGATCAGGTTGTACAGAACCCCATCTAATGTGACCTTGAATGTGTCCAGGGATGGCACATCTACCATCGCACTGGGCAACCTGTTCCAGTGTGAAGAGGAATGAATGTAGAGGATGGTAAGACTGCCATGTGAATTCAGAAATACACAGGCTCTGTGCATGTACTTACTGGGGGCATTGGATGAGTTTTCAGTTTAACAACAGACAAATAAACACAAACTTCTGAAGGAGAGAGAGGAAGGGGGTTTTGTGCCCATCAATGTGCAGTTTGAGAGCCTTAGTCTTGCTTTTCCCCCTCTTCTGCCCAAGCCTCCCTGCTCCTTTCTCTCCTGGTCGGGCCAAACTCTCTCTGCACCAGAAGCGTTTTTTTTTCGCAGCCCAGTGCTACCAGAAGAGGAGAGGTGGGAATGCATGGCCAGTGATGGGTTTAGGGGAGGGCAGGACTGACCCCTCTGTGGCCAAGGCCACTGGTGGGGGCAGTTGGTGGAGGTGAATCATGGGCATCCCCATGAAGTTATGCCTTGCAGGCGCAGCGCTGCATGGCTGCCACTGACTGGCTCCCAATGCTCTGGGGTGACTCAGTTACTTGATAAATGAGCAATTATGCTGCCAAGGAAGGAAGCAGGACATCAGCCAGCCTTACTTGGTGTCCCACCTGAGAAGGCAAGGGTGGGGAAGGGTGGGGAAAAAGCATGCCTCAAACACAGCAGCATTTCCCCAAGCCTGGGTTAAGCGCTTGGAGAGGGTAGGTTGAGCTTTCATAGTTCACAAGAAAGGAGAACAAAGTAATAAATGGCTGATGTGAAACAGGCTGCCCATGGGCATGGGGAAGTGATGGGTTCCACAGCTCCAGCCAGCACTGTCACAAGGGGTGATGGACAAAGGGTTAAATCCCCTTCTGATGTCCAGCCACATCATGGAGCAGTGATGCCCAGCGTCCCTTCCCCCTCGAGCTGCTGCATCCAGCCCCAGGCATCGAGTGAGGAGCAGCACCTGAAAGCACTTGCCTTCTGCCACCCTCCCCAGGCAAGATGGCTAGACGCAACATGTTGCCTCCTTATCTCTGCTGAGTGAGACCTGGCTGCTGAGAAAGCTGCGGAGATGTGGTCGGCATGGTGTGACAGCCTTTCCTTCTCTACTGCCCAGTGGCGGCTGCTCCTATCCCAGCACAGCCCCCCTCCTGCCCCTGGGGCTTGGCAGGGGCACGATCTCTACTGCCCTTGCCGTGGGGCCTCCTCCAAAGCCTGTGGCAGCAGATAAGGCAGGATAACCCTTTGCCTTGCAAGATAAGGGAAAAGAACAATAGATACAGACCCAGCACTGAAGCGGTGCCAGGTTAGTTACTGGGCCAGCATCCCCGAAGAGGCTTACAGCGGTGAGGTTAAGCCCTGCTAGTCCCCTCCAAGATTACTTTCCGCTCTCCTCTTAAGCTCTGCAGGGTTATTGTACTTTGCAGTGGGATGAGTCCCGTGTTCTCCCAACACAGACGGGAAACCTGAGTCTTCAAAGAGGGGAGGAGGAAGGTGGTAGCAAAGACTCCTCAAGACAAACCTGCACAGCAGGGATAAGGGGAGGAAAACCCTGCTGAACACAAGCCGAGCTGCAGCCCCGTCTTGCTGTCCCAGGAGAGACCCACGCACTCAAAGTTACCAGTTAATCTGCTTGCCATTCGCGCTGGGAATGGCTGAGCAATGACCTCCTTTTATGCGAGCCGCACAGACAAAGAGCTCATTAGCGATGCCTGTGGCAAGTTGTTTTAATTCATTATTAATTTTTGGACTTCATTTTCCAGAGGGGTATTCATTTTGCATTAATAAAACTTCTGTCAGAGACACATTGAAGAAGATGGGGACTGGTCTCTGGGAGCAGGGAAATCAATAGAAAATGGGTCCAGGACATCCTGCATCCAACAGAGCGGTTAGGTCAGCAGGCTAGCTTGTGAATCCCACATGCATAAATCAGGAATAACAGGTGGCATTCAAACTAGAAACCGAACCATGTCCTCAATGCTGCAGAACTTCAGAGTTGGACCACAGTGCACTGTGAGCTGCCTGGGCAGCTGCTGAGACCCCTCCGCATCTGCTGCTCTTCATCTCCTTCCTACCCACGCCTTCCTGGCAACCTCCATGTAACCTGCATTGGAAAAAGCAGCCTGGGGGAGCACATCAGAGCTGCAGCTGGCTGGCCTGAATTTGGGATGGGGTAGGGCAGCAGATATCCTGCAGCTGGAGCAGCGAGGGCTGAGCATGTTTGCTGGTGGGGGTGAGTTGTCAGAGCAACATTATTCAGCCAGGGTTTCCCCTGCTGCTCGCTCCTGCTGCAGGACCCTCTTTGCAAAAATGCCCGTGAAGAACAGTGCACTGTAAGTCAACTGTTATTTTTACTGGAGAAATCAGCAGGGCCCCGGTTGTGGTCCCAGCCCTGATGAGGGCTCTCCCCCTGCCAGCAGGAAGGGCTGAGGGACCCGTGCTCCTATATTGTGGTATCTCAGGCACATACACCAGCCATTTCGTAGCCAAAGACTTTTCTGCACGGCTTTTCTGCACGGCAGTGAGCCTGGTGCTTTCCCAGCTCTGGAGTCCTACCTGTCCTCCTCAATTCCTGCTCCAGCCTGGGACAGGCAGCGCTCTGGAGCCTGAGCTCTCTGGACTTGCAAACACAACACTTTCCACAAAACTAGATACCTCAATACTGGGTCAATGGATTCAACTGCCAGATGTGATGACATCGATGCATCATCCAGGGGATCCCTGGTCATCTGTAGATTGGGCACCCCTTCTATGAACACAAGAAAGCCTTTGCAAAGACTGTGCAGGAAGGTATTAATGGGATCACAACTCCCAGGGCTGCCTCCCTGCATTTCCCTGTTCCTTAAAGAAGAGCCCCCCATAACCCTGGCTGCAGGCACAGCGTGTGCTAGAAAGAACCACACCAAGACAACATTGGTGCGTGCAATGCGCAAACTCTGTCTTTATCTCCTTGGCTCTATTTTAAGGAGCATTCAGCACCGACAAATTAACCCCAGGGGCTGAGTCCCTCTTCCATGCACTGCGCTTCTCTCTGTACAGAGGCACTATATACAGGTGCACTCTATAGAGGTGTCTCTTACCAATTAGACGTGAAGGCAACTTCCCATAATAATGGCAGAGCACGGCAAGCACTAAAGGCAAGTGGGGAGGTGAAGGGCGGTCCCAAGAGAGTGTTGGGAAGGGGAGATGGAGGCTGCATGAGGGATGGGTCATACTGATTCAATGTCAAAAAACCCTGAGTATCACAGCTCTTCCATGTATTGGACGAGTTCTCATTAGTGTGATCCTGCTAACATGGGCGGCTGGACTCACTGGGAGAGCAGGCTGGGATCTGCTCACTGGGATCTGCTCACAGGAGACCTTCTCAGTGCTGGAGAGAAGGAAAGGAGGAGGCAAGATGCAGGTGATGCAGAGCAAGGCTTTGCCACAGAAGGTGACCTGCAAAACCCATTTCAGTGCCTCCTAACACCAGACACGGTCATTCTCACACAGGTTTAGTGCTGATACTGCTACATTATGGGCATGTTTTGGCCACAGGATGGAAGGAGGACAAAGAGGGCTTCTGGGGAGAAGAATTTCCTCGTAGCCTGGGGAAGCTTCTGGGGGCAACTCATCTCATCCTAAAATAGGCCCAAAGCCTTACAAATATCTGTTTCTTTCCAAGAGGGCTTGGTGATTGCCTCAGCTGTGGATCAACGCTGTAAATATCTAATCTGACTTGGGCCAAATCCTGCCCTGAGAGGGCTGTGCTGCCATCCGAGGAGGCTCTCCTTGGGGGCTGCAAACCAGGTAGCCCAAGTGCCACGATGGAGGCAACTGGGAGCACATCTCACTGAGCCACAGGCACCTCAGCTGGCTCAGCACCTGGGCAGTAAACATCTGCCTATCTCAACAAGCAAAATCAGAGAAGTGCAAGAATTTCTCTGGAGCTTCAGCAGATCATTCTGTCAGTCGTCATGGAAAATACAGCAGAAACACAACCATTCCAGTATTAAATATTCAATATAATTAAAAGACAATGTTACTGGGATTTGAGAAGCCCGAGGAACTCCAGAGTCATGTGTTTCCCCAGTGGAAAGACAGGCTGCCCACTTTTGGCAGAGAAGCATGTTTCTCAGTGACAGCTTCCCATTATGCTTAGAAATGAGTGAGTTATAGAGAGAGATTATCTATCCACAGTCCAGCAGTGCCATGAATAAAAAACAGATGACATGGTATTAGCAGCTGCTGGTACATCCCTAGAAACGCAGGCACACACAATGTATATTTTATTGTTTTATTAACTGTCAAACAAGCCTATCTATTCCCCCTCCCCCATTTCATAGCTTTTCCCTAATTCTCCATGGCAGAAGGTTTCTGGGAAATGCATAGTTCCAGCATATGGACAGATGCGTGTTGCCCGAATCCATCCTGCACAGAGACATGCTAAACTGTGGGAACCAAGTAACTAGATCACACTTAGTAATGCCTCGTTTCATTAGATTAAAAAGACTGCTACCATCCACTGTCTCCTTGCTGGAGGGACTTACAGCAAGATATATCACGAGGATACAGACATGAGAGACTGCTACGCCAAGTGCTGCAATGCTAAAGACTGTTTGCAGTACCGGTGCTCAGCCTGCACTAATTTTGTGCTATAACCCAGCTGTGGTCAGGTACAGGTTCCAAAACTCAAGTCATTGCTATTTAACTGTGAGCACGTGCTGGTGCAGGCTGGCCCACTGGTACCCTCCTAGCCAAAACCACCAGGGCACAGCCCAGACCAGATGCAGTCCCAAGGATGGCCACCCTGTTTGGGGAAGAGAGGGAGTTTACCCCTAGGAACACAAGCCGGGCTGTGCCATGTGGCTTCCAGCCCAGCCAGAGAGCCACGACCTATTTTATTTATGAGTGCAGACATAGCAGATGCTGTGCGGCAAGTTCCTGAGCAGGTTTGGTTTCTGCAGGGTGGGCCGTGAAGTGTGTCTAGTTCAAACCAGCCTCTTGAGTTTTGCTGACTTGGTCCAATTTTGCTAACATTCAAAGGTTGGATGTTTGAAAAACATCTCTTTGGTGGCTTGAGTTGAAATGTAGGCTGGGGGTGTGTGGGTGTGCGGTGTCACCAGTCCATCAGCAGGAGAGGAGAGGTGGAAAAAGAGGTTTGCATGAGAGTAATTCTTGCCTCGACCATGCCCGACATGGTAACACCAGGCAGGGTACAATGCTCCCTTATCAGCTGGCAGTGGCTTTTGCCCATCTCGTGCCTTGGGGCAGTACGATCAGAAGGAAATAATAGTGCAAAACGGTGATTTGCACACAATTCTTCCCCTCCACCAACTATTATCATTTGCTAATGAAGCAAACTCCAGGTGCCCCTGCTGAATTAGATCATCTGCTAAAACCAGCCACCAAACCATGCTCCAGCCCCACGGTGATAAGGGCAGTAAAGATGCCCGTATAGACCCTTTGTGTCCCCACTCTGTTTCTCGAAGCGTTGGTTATTCACTGGCCAACAGCCTTATCTGCTGAAGGCCAGCAGCACGCGTGTACCCGTATGCATTAGGCAGTACATTACCCCATGATAGTTACAGACTGTAACTCCCTCCCACCCCTGCTTCCTTGTGCGTGAAGCACCGAAATCTCTCATCCAGGGGCCATTGAACTGTCACTCACTCGCAATTCTCTGCTTGTCGAATTGGCTCTGCCAACAGCTCCATCACCCGGCTGTTGAACTCATTTTACGCACTTCGAAGAAAAGAAAAATCCGAAGTCGTTCCATAGTAATGTTATGTAAATACCAAATAACAGCCCTTTCAGCTACCGTCTCATCCGAATACAGCGTTATAACATTGTACAAAACCGCTCAGGCTGAAGGCTTGGGGCCTTAGGGGTTTCAGCTTTGCAATTCCCCTTATGGGATAGATCCACCATTCCTCAACTCCGCGTTACTGTGTCAATATATGGAGTGCACATAATCAAAGCAGGCTGGGGTGTAGTTGGGTGAAAAATTATTCATTGAAATGCAAGATGCCTAGCAAGGGAACGCCTCATTTTTTATCATGAAACAGCTGAACTCCGTCAGTGTCGGGCACCGGGGGTGGGAGCGTTGCTTGCGCTGGCACATGCAGCACCTCTTTCCCAGAGTCAGCGGTTGGCTCTAAAATCACTTTTCTTCATATACATAGGAAAATGAGACAACTTGCCTCCAGCAGCCTCCTTGGGAACATGGAGGGTGGTGACAGAGTGCCATCGATGTTGTTCTTGGAAAGTCAACACTCGCAAGTTGTGGGAATGGAGATTTATTAGGGTCAGAGAGACAAAGGCAAAAAAATCCCTGAGTTTTAAAAAAAGTCTGTTTGGTAAAAGGATTAGAAACACCCTACTGACAAGTTGCCTCAGAAATATTCACAGATAGCTGCATTTCTGGGTTCAGCTAATACCTGACACTCAATATCTTAAGTCAGAAGCCATTGCTGACACTCTCTAATTCCCCTACATATTAGCAATGTGAATCTGCTTAAATATTTTTGTAGTCAGAGAAAGCAGAGAGCATGAGCCGGCCAAGTCTGCATGGCAAATTCATGTCAAAGCCAAAATGAGAAGCAGTTGGTGGGAGGAAAAAGACACTTTTGGGTCTATAGCATCTCTCCTCCTTGCCTGACGCAGAGGCAGCTGCAGGCTTCCCCCATTCAGATGGGCTCTGCGTCGATGCCCAGTGACCCCGTTCCTCTCTGTTGTCTTCTGCATCGTCCCGTGACTCTAAGTTTTCAGGTGACTGCATCCAAAGAGACCAGCCAGCTGCTGCTAGTGCTGGGACAGGAAATCTGTCCGTCTTCACTGCTCCATGCTCAGACATGTCTCTCATGCATGACAAAAGCCTCAGTGCTTCCCTCTTTCCTCCCTCATCCCTCTGCCTGCTCCGTCTGGTCTCTGTCGCTGCTGGGAGCAGCTGATGTCCAGCAGCTGAGAGAGCTGGCTGATGCTCTGAGGATGGAAGAAGGATAAGACGAGTTTTGTGGCTGGCCCCCGCTTTGTGTACATGTGTTTTTTCATCCATAGACCTGAAGCACAAGGAGATTTCGTGGCTGCTTAGAGCACTACATCCCATGTGAGAATTTGCATCGCTGTCTCCTGCAGGGTTGGGGAGAGGGAGAGGATGCTGTGCCTGGCATTCAGACTGATGTCCTGGTCTGCCCCGGCTACTTGGGGTGCCAGCAGGAGCAGCACGCTGTAAGGTATTTCTGTCTGGGATCCCCCAAGAGTCTGCATCTCTGCGCTGTGCAGTCTGGACGTGCTGGCTAGATGCACGTCACCTTCGTGGAGCATCTGTGCCAGGTCCACTGTCTCCCAGTGTACCAGCCACATGCCAGAGCACTGATCTGTGCACGCACAAGTAGCCATTTGCACAGGATTTCCAGAGGCCCGAGAATGAAAAGCAAGTGGTCAAGATCCTGATATTCCCCCTGGATAATCTTTCTGGGCAGTAAAAGAGATTGTGCAGGGTAACCTCATATGCAACCACTCTCGAGTCCTTTCCAGCTGAATAGTGCCCAGGAACATGAACTGAGTGAGAAGACCTGGCCAACCAGAGAAGCAAACCCAGACTGCAAGGACAAGCAGGCATCTTTTTAGGAGGGATTTGATAGGAAGTGTGGAATTCCTTATGCTGACTGATGTAAAAATTGCTTTTGTAACACTGCCAAGGTCACTGCCGGCGCAGCTAATCAGCCATGAAAACATCACTGAAGCAAGTTAAACAGTTGCCCCAAGTCAATTTGCGCATGCAATTCTTATTATTCTTTATTTAAACTTCCTAGGTTTGTTTTTGGATGGTTGGAGGAAACAGATCCGTCCTCTATTACGTTTCTTTGGGTTTCTCCCAAAACCTAACACAACATCAAATTCGTTTTGTCCTTTACAAGACAGTCCTGAAGAGAAGCCTGGCTGGCTGCTTGCTTTGCTATGTGTTTACTCTAGCAAATTCTGTGTTTTCAGGAGACTAGTCTGAACTCCATGGGAGGTTTTATAGTATTGTCAGGAGCTGCATTTTGTGGATTAGTATGGCTTTAATGCAAATCCATCCCAAATTTGATGGTTTTGACTGAGATTTTTTTTGAGCTTTCAGGGAATTTAGAGCAAATTTATGAGGCACAAACTCAGAAAGACTGGTATGAAGAAAGTACCCACTTAGGTGAACTCAAACAATCGACTTTCAAGCAAATTCAGTTCCTGCAGAGCAGAAAAAACCCATACCCAGCTATGATGGCTAGATTCATTAGCCCTTTAAATCATTCTCAATGTCTTGAACCTATTCATGATCTATTCAATAGCTTCCGATCTCCTTCTGCATGAAACATCTATGGGGTTTCCATGTATAAACGAGAATAGTATAGACAGTAGATCAGCAGAGCAGAAGGAAGATACCCAGATGCAGGAGAACTTTGCCCTGGTTGAAACCATCGGTTTCACACAGACAGAAGCATCTGTTCTTCAAAGCAAAACACTATTTTCAAGGTCACAGTGACTTAAGCATCTCCCAGTTCACCTAATCTCCAGATAACTGGGACTGGGCATATTTGGCACTTGGATCCCCGTGGTTTAACAGCACTGGCTATATCAGTACTAGTTACCTGAAAAGGGTCATAGCATGGACTAGGCTGATCTCCAGACTGCAGCACCATTTGCACACCTATGCCAGCTAATGTTCTCCCAGACAATGCCTGAGCACCATTTGGGGGACTGCGTGGGCCAAGAACCACTTCTAGATGTGAGTATGGATCTATCCACCTCATTCAAGCGGAAGAGAGTTTAGCCAGCTGGATGCCAGCAATGCCCATGAACCAGTCAGCAGCTTCTGACTTGTTTCTTCTACTAGTACAGACAGAATCATTGATTCTCCTGCCTTATGACCCAGGTCTGAGAAAGGATGGTCCCAAATTGTCCAACAGTTGTCACAATCAGGTGAACAAACCCAGATTTCACTTATTCCTTAACCAGAAGAATTAGCTCATGTGGTAGCAGGTTCTGTAACAACGTTTTTCACAGATTACAAGACAGCTCAGATGTGCATGGCATGTCCCATCCTTTCTGCCTGGCATCTAACAGCAGCCACAGCCAGCCAGCTCCACGCCGTGCTGCCTTAATGCAACGGGCAGAGCACGAGGCTCCTCTGGGTTTGGTCCCACGGTGAAGGGCACTGCAACCTGTCCAAGCAACAAGAGCTGTGTGCTGGTTGTAACCTCAGGTCTTGGGTTCAGTCCATGGATGTGGCCTCCTCAAATACCAGAGAAACTCAAGCTGCTGTCGCTTTCCTCTAACTTGTCTTAGGTGAGGGGGAGGAATGCTGCTGTGGACTTGCTTCCCGCTGTGAAGAAGGGATGTGATGACCTTCTGAGTTACACTGGTGTAACACATCTGACTGTTACTTGGGTTATAAGTTTTCTGCTTTGTACAACTGTCCTTTTAGCATGCTCCTACACTCCGATATCTTTGAGTGGCCTGGAAGAACCCCAGGTAGCCAGGCAACTCTTCTTCTTTCCCTCATCCTTGCAAAAAGTCAAAAACGTCTCTTTTGGCAACACAAATGCATTTAACGTGTGGAAGTTGCCCCTGCAACAGGGATATTAACAGAGACAGTGGCTGAATTTTGGGTTTCATTGCAGTTATCTGTAATGAATTTAAGCAACAAAGATATTAGTGGGACTAAGCGTATCTCATGCTTTTATCACAGAACTGGAGTCTGCAGAGGATTTTTCACCTTTCTTTGCACATGACATCCAGCAGCGATGGATACAGAGACCAGATTAGATGGAGCTCTCCAACTGGAGATTGCTACTGAATTAATACAAACTGAAGCAGCTCAAGATGCAAATTGCACATGCTGCGGAGTTAAGAGGGTTTGTGTACAGGGCTTTGGTTCAAACCCTTGTCTTAATGCAAAGGAAAAAAGACACGGATATGGCATTCTTTGCAGCATGCTGGGTTGAAAGTTGTATGGCCTAGTTTAAGAAAGTGCTTCCAACATGACAAATTTATGCAGAAAATCTGTATTGTAAATGTTTGGCTTAAAGTATTTTAGGTCTTGATGTGTACTTGCCTTTCAGTTTGTGGAGATCTGTATAATTTTGAAAAAGGGTAGTCAACTGCTGCAAGAAAGTCAATTGTGTTTTAAATCATCCGACTGTATCACATGTGGCAAATCAAACTTTGAACATGAAGCGAGTTTCAGAGCCAACTTTCTGTGGCAGGAATCCATTTCACACTCAGCCGACAACGGGGTTTGATAAGAGCTCGGCCAGTGTGAATAACTAGCTGCCTTCTATATATATTTTGATTTGGTAGCATCTGTTGAAGTTTTATATCACTGAGAGATTGTTGGTATTCTTTTTAAGCATTAAAGCTACCTTGACAAGGTCAACAACAATTTCTACAGAGGTCAGCATTTTTATTTTGAAATATTTGATCATAATTCTATCAAACATTAAAGAAAGAGTTTGGCTAGGGCACATAATGAAATTGGACAGCTCACACAATCCATTTGGGCATGGGACTGTAAACCTCTGAAGCGCTCTAGTTCATCCAGTTTCAAATCAACTGTAGAAATGTCCATCTCCCTTCATCCAGCCTACAGAAATTGGTGCTTGGAAATGCTCTTGATCTCTTATTGCTGATGCGGAAAAGGAAAAATAATTTCCCAGGACATACTAGCTTAGCTGCATTCTTATGTTCTATTTGCTTTTTAAAAATCTCTCCTGAATAAGGATGTTTATTTCCATCCTGACTCAAAGTCACTTCTTCATTGCTGAAAGTTTAATAAGCTAAGTGAATGCTTATTTTTGTAGCACATTTTCTAAACACATTAAAATAATTTATAAAAAAAACCATGCCAAACCTACACGACCATCTTATGAATTGTGATAAGCTAGTTCAGATTTTAGCAAATCTAACAGCAATAAAAATCAATAAAATCAACAATAGTGCTAGGTCCGATGCATAGACTTAGATCTTCCTGTTTTACCCTACGCACCATTTCTGAGTGCAGAGAAACTAATTAAACGTAACAAGAGCTACATCCTCATGTGCTGAGACTGGGGAAGGCGGATGCCTTCGGAAGCATAATGGGTGCATAGGCTTTTGTGCATTCACCTTCTTTATCTGTCCTTACACCTAGGGATGTAGTCAGACAGCTGACTCCACTGTTAGATTCTCTGTACATACAGCAATATTAGATACTCCCCCCCCTAAAAAGCGTGGAGTTGAAGCATATTGGTCTTCCTAGATGCTCTCACCAGTTTAATTATCTGTAAGTATACAGTTGCTATACTAAGAAGATACCACAACGTTTTGAAGCTTCTGGCTTCACACGCTCAAATGTAAATCAGGCTGTGAAAATACTACACATCAGATGGACAGTTCTTCCCCTGGGAAGGTCAGGAGAGAGAGGCCAAACCTCACGTGCCAGATGTTGGTTGCATTGCTTAGTGCCTGGTGGCAAAGCTCAGACACTATGGGGAGCCGAGTGGTCAGAGACTGCAAGAAATGGGACAGGTTATCAAACTGCTTTAAACTTGAAGCCGGATGAAAGAATCATGCATTGTGTAGGTCCAGCTCCCAAGGCACAGTAAATCAGTGCTACTTCACTTGCATCCCCACTGATAGTCTGATCTCTAATCTCCTTTGCGTGAGTGTGGCCCCGGAGTTCACCAGAGTGATGGCTAGGACCTGCCCATGACTCTCCTGGGCCATGGGGCAGGGTCTAACACACCTTGTCCTGCAAGAGAGAAGATCCCCTCCACTCTTGGTGGGCCCCCAATGGGGTCTTTGCTTCTTGAGCCAGCAGAAAGTGCTGAATATAATCAAGGATTAGGCTTGTGATAAAACGATGGTTATTTCACAGGGAATGGAGAAAGTCAACAACTTGTCGTCTACAAAAGGACAGAAACTCCACCTGCCTTCAGCTACTTGTATTAAGCACTATCTGCAGTGTTCCCTAATGAGTCCATACATTCCAATCCTATGTATGGAGCCAACTAACTGACAGAGAGTGTCCCTGAGAAGCAAAGGTTTCTGTGTCCAGCATGCCTTGGGACACAGCAAGGAAGCTGCCTGGGTCATCTGGGCTGGTTGCCTCTGTCAGTCACGGCAGTCACCCATGTCAACAGAAGAGGGGCAGAGACGAGGCACTTCAAGGAGCAGATTGAGTTGCAGTGGAGAAACCCTGGGCACAGGGAAGTCCTGCCTCCACTTCTAGATGTTCAGTTATTTCTCCTGTGATACCTGCTGAGCTAAACACAAGGAATGCTAAAACACGGTGCGGCTGAAGCACTTGGACCGTTCTGGTGCATGTCTCAGGACTGCCTTCAGCCCCAACAGGTCCAACCACTCCCCCCTCCAAACAGCTCTGCTTCTAATGCCCTTGAAGGCACAATCCGCTGGTGGATGAGAAGGGGATGAGGATGCTGGGCTTCAATTCCATTTTCAGGCTCACCATCATCACACAGCCACCCGCATAAATAAAGGAGGAGGCAACGGAGAGTACTGATAATTGGCCACAGCTCGAAAGAAAAGAAAGCAAAATAATACTTGCTCACCATAGGAATTAATGGGGGGATAAGAAAAGCTTATTTCCCCTGATATTTGTAAAAAGAAGTGCTAGTGATAAACCAAGCCCATTAAAAAGGGGGATGGTGAAATGAATGACCGGATGAGATAGTGAGTATCTTTTATTAAAAAACAAAAAATCTTTGTTCCACACAGAAAGAATAAAGAAGAAATAAGATGGAGCGATTAGGAGAGAACTCAGGCAGGACAAAAACTGTTAGTGATAAACAGCTACTAAGGAAATAATTGGAAAATGTAAACGCATACAAATGTGGGTGATGACCCGTGTACTGGGGCGATAGCGGAATTAGCCAATATCTGTAATGAACCGTGGAAGAAGAAGCTTGGAGACTTCATGGAGAACTGGGGAAGATTTTTCTAAGCAGGAGGGGCAGAAAGCAAACAAAGGCAGTCTGGGTTCTGAAAAGGAGCGATCCTTGGCCTGCGGCTGGTGTAACGTCATGTGGGAAGAGGGAAAGGGAAGATGAGTGTACAAGACGAGCTGAAGAAAGGGACACAGGAAAGGGTGCTGATACCAGCTCCACTGCTTCCCACGCTTGAAGGCAGGAGTGCCTCCAAGCCTGGAGGAAGGGGAAATGGCCAGAAATGGTCATGCCCACTTCTCTATCCATGAGTTTTTGTTTCAGGTAGAGGGAATCCTTGGCTGCCTCATTTTCTTTTTGCAGAATGAAGGTTGAGGACAAGGTTTGTAACTGGCCCTAGTGGTCTTTACCTACTGGTTTGGAACTGGGACTAACTTCCAAAGGTTGTCTGGTTTTCTGAACTGAAGTGTCATGTGTCTGCCCACAGGCTTGGTGTCCCAGAGGTGGGATTTGGCGTGGCACAGGGGGCTGCTAGCCATGAGCTGAGCCAACTGGAGTTATGGGGTCTGAGATATGCTGCCAAAACACACAGTCAGCTTTAACCCAAGGACAGCATAGCTCTTTGTCCCGCACAATATCTAAAAGCTTGCTCGTCACTGCAAGGAATGGAAAGATGGCTTGGTGTGATGTCGACCCAAACCTTACACTGCAGCTAACACTCTCTTTTTGCGTAAGGACTCGCTCGCAGTGCCCCAAGCACAAGCACGTCTCTCTGTGAGCAGACCTAGGGACTGATGTCCTCCACCATGGCTGGCATTGAGACCAGGTTTCCCTCCTGGACAGGATAGTGGCTGCCTGTCCTTAAGGAATGCTGGAGCCCTTCCTCTTCCCCAGGAGAGAGTCAAACCTCCCTGCCAGCATCCAGAAAGCTTCTTTCTGCGTCTCACCCAGACATCTCCTTGCTGCATGGTGCAAGAAAGTGAGATCGAAGTGACTAAGTAATTATATCTGTTCCTGCTTTCACTAAACCCAGTGGGAAAGATGGGCAGGAGCAGATCCTGAAGCAGGAGTGCAGGCAGGGAAGTCAGAGAGACTGTTCCCAGTCCATTTCTTCGAGTGACAGAGCCAAAGTCTTAAGAGCTGGGCCAGCCTGGAGATCAGAGCCTTGTCATGCTGCTGGCAGATGCTGCTGCTGGAAGCATAAAGACTTCCAGAAATGAAGCGTGGAGATCTTGATGAACCTCTGGGAACTGAAGGCACCTTTGCTGACTGGCCAGCGGTCACGTTGCCTGCGTGACAGAACTCTCTTCCTCCTGATGTTCTACCAGATGGCTGTGGACCCACTCCAAAACTTGCACCTACCACAAGGAGTAAATGCCTTTATAATTTCTAATGCTGAAGGGCTGCAGTTTTAGAAAAAGTTGCACTTCATATGTGAGGATGAAGAGAATAATTGTATTTAATGTGATCTCTGAAAAAATGAGGGAGGTGAATTTGGGCAGAGGATCAGGTTTTGTCCTTCTCTGTGATAAAACAGGACAGATGTCTGACTTGCAGTGGGGAATTAGCTTTGACTACTGAGAGGTCCGAGTGCCCTAGCGTCACAATCCTCTCTTCCTTCATAGTCCCTTCCACAACTGTGTGGTGATTTTTATCCTGTGCATTGAAAGTGTGCCATGGACTCAGTGGATGTCAATCTCTGACAAACATTCAGAGCTTCATTATTTAAATGGTGGGAGCTGCGTTTCTATTGATTTTCCTTTCCAAATAACTTCAACAGTTGAAGATTAAGTGAAAGCTTTGGAAACTGGGTATAGCTGTCACCTGAATCTATCCCCACAATCTCTTTCAATGTTGGTATTAACTGGGACCATTCCGGTATTTTAAACTCTGATTTGGCATCAGGAGAAATAAAAAGGACTTGTCTCATCCCCCCTTCCCAAAGTGTTTAGGTAGCCCTGCAGAAGCAAAGGATGGAGTAAGCGCAGCTTAGGAGATCCTTCCTTGCCACACAGGAAAGACCCGTATGGGTTGCTGGTCCCTGTGACTTCAGCTGCAAAGGGGAAATACCGCGTGCCATTAAATCACACTGTAATGTGTCCTGCTTTTTCATGTAGGGCCTAGCCTCCTATTGAGCGGACTTCAGTAGGAAAATCTGTATTTCTACGTATCCCCCCACAAAACACTATCCCTCTGTGTAAACGGAGCTCCCAGACCAGCTTCTCGGTCACTTCAGTGTCCCAGTGGCTGGACTCAAACTAGATTATTGAGGACTACCAGAAAGACCATATATCTTCAGAAAGACATTTTCCGTTCCACTTGCCATAGGGATCAGGAAAACATTTGCCTGCCTGTCTGTTCTTCCAGAAGGCTCTGAAGATGTGACTGCAGTTTGTCCTAGGAAGAAGATACCAGTATCGCTTCAAAGAGAAAGAAAACTAGACAGCAAAGATATTTCATCCTGTAATGCCTGAATCCACAAAGGAACTCTTGCTGGTAGGGAAAAGTTATGAAAAAGTGAGGAGAAATTGCAAAAAAGGCGAAAGTTTCAAACACAGACTTAGTCTCAGACAGAAAGTGGTTATATGAGAGCAAAGAGATATGTTATATCCTTATAGTGTAAACCACTGCTGCTCAGTAGAGATTCATCCATCAATACCAGAAGAGAAGTTAGCCTATAGCTCTTTGCTGGTTTGCCAGACTTTTATTAAATGCACAAGAATGCCAAGTCTGTAATGTCTAAAAGTGAATTTATTTAACAATGAACTCTTTGAAAAGGGAGTCCCAGATGTGTAATTAATAATGAATCAGTGATTTGAAATCTGATCCAAAGCCTACTGAAGCTGATAGACAGACTCTCTGACTTCAAGGAGTTCTGGATAAGGCTCTCATTAGGCAAAAGGAGAAAAAAAAATTAAAAGCTGAGCCAGCTAGTTAGTTAAAAAAATATTATAGCTTGGATTCTGCACTTAACAGAGACATACAATAATCTGCACTGCACATAAATCCCCTCTCTGCTGACAGGGGACTCACACATTTCTGTGTCTGAAGCTGAACTCGAAATCTAGGAGATAAAATAAAATAAAATAAAATAAAAAAGCTGCAAGAGAGTCCCAAAAGGAAAACCTCCAGTGGCTTGAACCACAGCTCATTTCCTCTTGGCATGAATTGGGAGATAACTGTCATGTATGTGTCATTTGGAGGCAGCAGATGTTGCTCCTCCCTGCGCACCGAAGCCCTGCTCGTACCCCCAGCCTGCTCCAGCCTGCACTCCCACCTCTGCTCTGCCTCCGCTGGCTTTACATCAGCTACAGGCAATGCACGGCGTGCAGATAATCGACCTGAAAGTCCTGCCAAGCTCGGCGTAGCGTGTTGCTTAAGTGTGTGTGTGTGTTGGGGGGGGCGGGGGCATGCAGCTTGTCTTCCATCAGTGCAACTTAATTCAATTTGTCAGGGATGCAGAGGGTTTGGGTGAGCCCGACCTGGTCATCGCCATCCCGCCATCAGCCAGATTGCGCACGAGCGCTGTGGGACAGGGCTGTGGCAGCCCCTGGTTTTCATTTGCCTTTCAATGTGACCCTAATGGGGAGGTGGAGGAGATGTTTGCCGATGAACAATTTAATTGTTCCATATCTTTTTTTGGGAGACATAAAGTGCACATATTAAATCACCCCCTCGAGCCAATTATTTTTAAGTACAGTAACACAACTCATTTTTAAATAACCTAATAATAATTAAAAATAATCGGGTCCCATTTCTGCTGAAGAGCCGATGTATCTACATTGAATTTGCTTTTTTAATAGCAAATTGTAACTCAATCTAAATGTAAATTCCTGGAGAATCGGCTATCTAATTCTCATTATTTCCACTTGCTTAATGCAATTAGAAACATCTGTCACTGATCAACTGTCCACACAGTGAAAATAAATAATAATTCATGCTATCTGCCTCCATAGTGTTTTTCAGGGAAAGGATTGCTTTAAAACCATTCACTAAACCTGAAGAGCCAGAGCTGTGCAAAATGCTTGTGACAAGCTCTGAATCAGACCGACTGTGCCTGACCGTCAGTGTCTCTGTGTCTCAGAGACGTTTGCTGAATAATTTGAGAAAAACCTGGATACATATAAAAGTGACCACTCTGGTTTCTGGAAACATTTGGCTCTGGGGTCCCTCATCTTCAGGGATATGTTGTGTCCTGCCGGTGGCAGATCTCACCCCCTGCTCCCAAAGCCTGCTCCCAAAGCCGTGCCCGAGCACACAGATATTGGTACTGACGGAGCCATGGTTTCTGAAGGGGTGACAGGAGGCCAATGAATGTGACCTGGGTCCAGAGCGAAAGGACACTGGAGTCACTGGGGCTTGAGGAGGGTTATCCCAGGTGCCGGTTTGGCTCTGCTTGTGAGAGGAGTGGAGGGAGACAGTGGAGTGAGAAGCTGTCAGAAATGGGTGCCCAGTTCCCTGAGATGGACCAGGTCAGGGGCATGGATGGTGCTTCCTCCTCTTTAAAGCACATTAGTACATATAACCTATCTGTATTAACTCTCTGGTTGCTCAAAAGACAAGAAAAATCAAAGAACTAGAGAAGATAAGCCTGAACTGAACCACTAGCAATAGGGATGGAGAAGGAGTAAAGGCAGAGTCTAAGTGCAAAGATATTCTCATTAGGCATCTACTGCTGAAACATCCTCAAAAGAGAGAACTGAATTAATCCGAAAACCAGTCTTCCTAGAAGCCCATTGCCACAGCCAAACCTCTCTATGTTTTTGCCTGCTCAGCAGCCAGAGGCTTGTCCCATGCAGTGGCCTGGCTGCTGTGTGGGGCTGATGTACGGATGCTGGGATGGTCTCCTTCAATAAACATCAGAGAGACCAGGGAAGCATGAGCAACAGCATTGCCCACATCGCCGTGTGGGTCAGAACAACTCTACACATGAAATGCTCATCCCGGCTTCAAAGTGAGGAGGGGAAATGAAGTGTAAATGGCTTGGCTGGTTTATTTTATTTTATTCTTAAAAAGGGCAAAGGCAAATCTCTTTAATTCATTCCTTTTCCAGGAGACAAGTGTAACTTAGAGACATTACAAGATCCGCTCTGACAAGCCGAAGTCTCTAAGAGTGTCTGGCTGCCAAACCAGGAGGGAAGGGATGAGCTGAGAGTTGCTGGCCTGTTCACGATCTCGTCAGGTCACATCTAGTCACTGCTGCACCTCCTGCTCCAACCCTCCCTTCATTTCTCTGTCCTTCACCATAACCACAGGGTCATATGCCCAGAAACGAGCCAGAGGTACCTCTGCAGCTTGGCAGCCTTCGGATCCCAGTGGCCCAAAGCGTGCCTGTGCCCACGTGAGGATGAGGGGAAGCCTGTACCTCTTGCCCCATGTTATTCCAGGGGCGAAGGCGATGGCGGCTCCCAAAGAGAGTTGTGACGGGGGCCAGGTTGCACTACTAGCCTGGCGTCTGCTTGCACAGGAAGGACTATTCTCGTTCAGCTAACAGGAATGCCGGAGGCAGGCAGCACAGCGCAGAGGAGAGTCCTCTCCAAAAATAGAGATGAATCACTAAACCAAAATCCATACTATTAATCAATTTTCCTAAAGATAAACACCTTCCAGAGTTGGCGTGTTTGCTGGCTCTACCTCCAAGCATCTGGTTTGACCCGCCACCAAGGTAGCGTCATCTTCAAAGTTGGGACAGAGACTGAAGCTTCCTCCTAAGGTGGGTTTAGGTTTGTGCTTCTTCCTCCCCAAATATGGTCATTTTCCCAGCAAAGCTAATAACAGAAGAGTTTTCATTCAAGCGTAATGGTGATGAGCTGTCTCTGAGTGCAGATAGATGGGAAAGTAAAAGACATCCTATCTGTATTAACAGCCTCTCATCCGAAAGGATTGCTTCTCTGGAAGAGGTTGGGAGGGGAATGTGAGGGGAGAATGAGCACATGTCTTCTTGCTCATGATGAGGTCATGCGGGTTTTTTTAAAGCATGACCCAATTATAAGCCGAGACCCATCCCCTCTGTCCTGGAAATTAGAAAAGCTGATGGTTTCTCTGATGACATCCTGTATCGCGGCCGACACGAATGCCAAAGGCAGCCTTTCTGTGCTCGCAGCGGATGCTGTGCCTGCCCCCTCCTTCTCCGGGCACCGAACTCACGGGCATGCTGCCCTCAGCAAGCTAGCGCATCCCTGGGGGAGGAGGGGAATTGGGGAAAATGAACCACCAAAGAGAGACACAAATCCATTTTGACATCAGATCGCCCAAAGCTTCCTCATGAGTAGGCACTTCCCTGAAATAAAGACAGGAAGGACCGACAAGCCACACACTGGAAATACGGTGAAGGATGGGGGATGGAGATTTGCTCTGTCACTTAGGGAAGGCATTTTGCATCATTTCCAAAGAAAGTGGGCCTAAAAAACACACTCCTGGGCAAAGGCAGGGGGAACATATGGGGACTGTAGAGGGAGAGGTGGGGTGGGCAGGGCAGGGGAGCACCCAGGTCTTCATTGGGAAGGGCAGTGTGGTCTCCTCCCATCCTCACGCTGCCTGCCCCCTTTGTGTGGCTGCAGATGTCTCCTTTTCCCTCGCACGCCGCAGGCAGCGGGGCAAACCAGCCCCAGCAACCTTTGCTGGTAGCACCACAGTGCCAGACCCAGCTCCTTTTGGCTTCGCTCAGTGCCATTGCCAGGTGTGACGCTGAAACCCGTGCCTGTGCGAGCACATGGGGGCTGCCCTAAACTAACCAGCCCAAATGCATTGCTGCGGGCAAGCCATTCCAACCTGACACCGTGCAGCCACGGCCAGCTGCCATTTTTGGTTACCTGCAGCAAGGGAAAGGGAAAGGAAGCCATTTCCCAGTGAGATGGTAGAGCTTAAGACCCATTTTGGTCCTTACATGCAACACCCCTGAGCCCAGAAGCCTCACTCGTGGCTGAAGCTTTCACTGTGCCATGCCAAAGGAAGAGCCTTTTGGATGAAAGTCGAGATCTTTTGTCTAAACTGCATTTGCTTGTGACTGAAAAGGAAAGGGAAAGGGAATAGAAAACAATTTTCTATAAGCCGAGTAACGTAGCTTAGACAATCAAGCCTGGCATCTCTCATTCACTATCAACCTAGGATTTGTACCGCGCAGTCCGATGGCAGCAATAAGGGGAAATGCTCCATCCTGAAATGCTAGTTCGGATTGGAAATGCACATTTTTTACCTTGACTTGAAAGCAAATCTGCTATGCTGCCTTGCTCATCATTTCTTCTGAGCTACTCTCTTCTAGACTGTTCAGTATCTCTTGAAAGCATCTGGTACATACGTTATTATTTTTCAAAATTGCTCGCTCAGACCATGCTATAAAAAATAATTTTCTATTTCCATTTCCATTGCCTTCCAGGAGGCAGCTTTTGTCCTGTGTCACATTTAGCACTTTCTTACCTGAATTTACTATTTGGGTTTCTTGTCCAGCCAGAAGGACATGAAAGGAGGAGTTGGAGCCAAAGCGGGACCAGTCTGACCACACGTAACCATCCGCAGTGTGAACACCTACCCAAGACCT
This sequence comes from Burhinus bistriatus, assembly GCA_013397275.1. Lineage (NCBI taxonomy): Eukaryota > Metazoa > Chordata > Aves > Charadriiformes > Burhinidae > Burhinus > Burhinus bistriatus. The sequence continues at coordinate 714,267 of VYXH01009385.1, read as the reverse complement.
AATTGCAGAGAGTCCTTTTGCAGTCAAGGAGAGAAAGGGACACGATTCATTTCAGATGATCCACTTTTGGATGAGCTCAGTCATGCTGTACAAGTGCCCTCCTCTCCACTGTAAAAGCCTAGCTCAGGCACAGAGGTCGACGCTGTACGTGCCTCAAGTTTAACAAGATGAACCTCACCAGTGACCACCATGGACTGAATCATGCAGGCGCTCGGGCAAGCTGGGGGTGGGGGCAAGGGACAAGACACAACACCGACACAAGGGCTGGTCTACCATGAAGGAGCAGCAGTGGAGAGCAGAGGAGCTCTGTGCATTATGGTTGGACTAGATGATCTTAAAGGTCTTTTCCAACCTAAATGATTCTATGATTCTGTGATTTCAGCCTCATCATCCTGCTGCTAAACCAAATTTGTTTCCAGCTTTGCGCTTGGTGGTGCCCCATGGTTGAGCCCTGCAGCCTCCCCAGGGAGGGGGAAGTGAGGCTGGGGGACACTGGATTGTCCATGGCTGGAGCAGCAGCACCACATGGGCTACAATGATGTATTTCACAGCCACTGTTGGACGCTTGCAGGGTGGCCCAGCCATGAACAAAAGCTCCACTGAAGCCATGGAGCAGCTGAGCCAGGCAGAAACAATAGTGAATTTTTGAATTTCTCCCAAGTAATTGTGAGTGAGACGTTTTCTCTGTAACACAGCCATTATATGCTGGATATGCCATTCCTGCACTGGTGTATGTGGTGGGAGGTCACCAGGACAATTTAAATTGCTGATGCTCTACAGAACTTTAGGAGTTTAGTTTAGTTCTCCCTTCACCAGATGTTTTACTGGGATTGTCACCAGCCCCCC
>VYXH01009385.1:693177-713409 GCA_013397275.1 Burhinus bistriatus | reverse complement strand
TGTGTGCTCAAAATTAAGGGTATTTGACAAATTTTAGCAGAACAACTGAAAAAAAACCCCAAACCCCTGAATATTTACACCCGTATTTGGCCAGCTGTAAAGAATATCCAGCTCTCAGCGTATGTGGTATGAATAAACATATGTCTTCAGCTTATCTCTCTCCTGACAGCTTGTGGATGGCTCCCCAGCCTGTATTAGTTTAAATGCAATTTATTCTGGACGACTGATAATAGGGATATTGATTATGCAGGCCCTTGGAAATCACACCCTCATTTCACTCCACAGAGGAGCATGATTAACATTCCCTGTTTATTTCCTAACGAGGCCGTAGGCATTTTGCTGTGGGAGTCTGTTCCCTGAGGCTCCTAACGTGGCACCTGATAGACACGTGGGGTTCGGTCACTGGGGTCTTAGGGTACGAAAGGACAAAACCCTCTCTCATCTCTCTTCAGAAACCAGCAGGCAGCTCAGAAAGAGAGGAATGTGCAGCATTACCACGCCAGGGAAGCATCATCCCCTCCCGTTAACCTCCTCAGGACACAGAAGTACCTCTGCCATAGGCAAGGTCAGCCCTGACCTGACTCATTCTCTGGGGTCACTTTGCTCCCAGGGGCTGTTGCCCCCTGCCTCCACCTGTCCCATCTTCTGCTAATGCTCCTCCCACGCCAACGCTGACCCGCAGCCGGCTGAGCAACAAATCTGGAGGGATTGAGCTATCCCTGCTGGGTTTCATTAATTTCCAGTCTTGCCTTTCCTAGACACAGCTTTACTTTCTCTGGAGCTGCTTGACCAGATTGACCTTCGCTGCACGGCAGATCCCCATGGAGGCTTTCCATGCTCCCTGTCCATTTGGGCTCGCTGCTGATCCCTGCCCTGGAGCTGTGCAATATACTTGATCTCTTCAAATCCTGCTCCTGGTGAACCTCACCAACTAGCATGACGTGTCAGCTTGCTCCCCACAGCCTGCCATGCTGGCATCTGACCTTAGAGCGTGTTCTCCTCTGGCAGGTCCATCCCTTGAGTGCTGTCCGTAGCACAGGGCCTGTGTCCATTCTTACTGAGCATCATGGTCACCCATGGTGAGCTCAGGGGAGTCTGGAGCACCCAGTACACCTATGAGCTTCTGGGCTTGGACCAGCCTCTCGGGGCCAGCACCACTGCATTGGCCTTGATGGATCCAAGCCAGGGTGCACAGCAGAGGCTCTTCCACCCCTAGTTTCTGAGCCATGCTCAGGATTTCCCTCTGAGATGCTCATTCTGCCTCCTGTCCCAAAACCCTTCAGTTTTGCCCTTGTAATCCAGCCTTTCCACCTTCACACTTCCTGAGATCCCTCTTGGTTCTTAAGCTGAATTGTTCACTCCCCACCTCTGCACATCAAATTTCTTTCTCTTCTGCCTCTGTGCTCTTCCATTTCCCAGCAGACACTCTCCCCGCCAGGCTTGACTTCTGTGTTCTTCTGGGTTCACTGGAGCCTAAGCTGAGAAATGAACCCCAGAGCTACAGCCCTCCAGCCTGACACCAGATGCTCTGTAGGCCATGGATGGCAGTGGTAGGTACTTTTTGAGGGAATTAGCAAGGCTCTGCAGAGCAGCTCAACACAGTCACGTTTGCAGGCTGGGTTTGGGAGCAGACCTGGCTCTCCTGGTCCGTTTTTCATTTATCCATTAATGTGGTCTAAGGCAACATCTAGATATTGTGCGATAGCCTTGTGTGCAGGAGGTGCACTGACTGGGAAAGCCAACAATGTTCCCAGCACCACGTTCCACTCAGAGCAATGCTAAACATATTTTCCTAATGTTATATTTTGGTAAACAGCCAACTTTTCAGCAGAAAAGCTCTTAACTCACAGCTCAGTGGCTGCTCAATGAGACCACAGACCTGAACCTCTGGTCCAGGCTCCCACCTCCCTTTGTGCAGCGCAATCTCTCCTCCATCCCTCCACATCCTGCAGTGACTGAATCCAGCCATACCCCTGCCCCATTTGCAGTCACGCTTGCTGTATTTAAGATGATCAAAACTCTCAAATGGGGACACGAGAAGCAGTGGAAGGCCAGGAGGAGTCTTCCCTGCAGGAGAGAGATGGCTTCACACTGTTTAACTGCCAGGAGCCACAGGCTGTGGAGGGGGAATTGCGTGGTTTGTCCCGGTGATGTAAATCCCACCTCAGGCACTTCTACAGCTCCCAAGTTGATCCAAAGCTGTGGATCTCAATAATTTTTAATGCCAAAGATGTTAAAAAAATCTACTTTGCAATTTTCCAAACACTTACTGAGCTGGACTACAGTCTTACTCTTCCTGTAGTAAATCAGGATTTGTTTTTGAAATCAGACTTATACCAGAGTCCTAGTGCTGCAGTTAGTTAGGGAAAATAAAACCTCCTTTCCAGAAGGCAGATCTGAACACCCCTTCATCTCCACCCATTTTAAATTATGCTCCAAATCCAATTTTTGCACGTTTTTCTCAGTGCAAGGGACTGGATCCTTCCAGGTTTCTATTGGAAAGCTCCACTCGAGTTCAGCCTGGTCTCCAGTTATTTGTCTGCCCTATAGAAAACACTCATTTTTTTTTGGAGAGGAGCAACACACCAACCCACAACCTACAAAGCCACTCAGAGCTCAGTTGTCAAGCCAATGCTGAGCCCTTGCATGCAGACGAAGGGACACTTTCCAGCTGCTTTGTTGCAGGTATGGAGGGGCTGGGTGGGAAGCGGGGATGCAGGGAGCCTCCCTCGGACACTCACCAAGGGCATCATTGCCAGCCCACCCCAGCTCTCCATGCCCTATAGGACATGCCCTATAAGCAACCCCAGCAATATATTCACCGTGCTGCTCCTGCAAGGGTGTAAGGGAGGGCAGTGGGGCCAGCAGGGGCGTACTCACCCTCTTGCCCGCTCCTGTCTCCTCGCTCCCAGCCCAGCACTGGCCGCTGCTGCCTTCCGTGACGATGGTTAAAAGCACTTCTGGAGCAGAGCCTGCAAGCGCTGCAGGGAACCGTGCCGCCTCTCCTGCACAGCGAGGACGGCTACTGGCACCCAAACGTCTCCATTTACGGTCAGGGCCACGAGACTGCATTGCTGCATCAGCCCGGGAGCTGGTGCTTTTAAAGGGATCCCCAGTTTCGGCAGTAGAGCCTAGCTGGATCCCATTTTTCTGCATTTTTTGTGGCTTCCCAGGGGAGATTCAGCCCATCCTGGGGCTTGTTTATCCCGCTCTGAGGATGGGATATATTGCTGTGGTCCCCATGTAAAACCTGTATTCAAAGTTAGACAGCTTCTCCCCAACAGCAGGCAGGTGCCATCCTCAGTACCATCTAAAGGGGAACCTTTGCAGTTTTTCCACCGTGCCAGCCCAGGTAACCACCCTGCTTATTGGCATACAAAAGTGAGGCAGCAAGAAAACGCAGGTAAACCCCCATTGACCGTGATTTCCTGAGCAATACTGGAAATACTGCAAAAACTCTAACAGCATCTTGGGAACATTTTATTTCTCCCTCTAATTGTTATTAGTGGAGTTATTGCTCTCAAAAGATGCTGCATCTTCCCCAGGACAGCGTGCCTCAGCCTGGCCCCAGCAAGGCTGAGCCTGGAGGAGCAAGGGACACCGGTGTGCTCTGAACTGAGCATCTCCACTGGGATGGCCACGCTGGTGACAGTCATCTGTGTGGCGGTGAATCACCAGCCCATGAGGCATCTCGTCAGCCCGGTGTTGGCTCACAGCTACCAACACCTCCCAGTCTGGCTTGGAGGCAGTTCCTGGGGATGAGATGCTGAAGCGTGGCAGGCATGCTGGAGACAAGTCCTGGGCTTTCGAAGGACTCCCGAACCGCTTGAGCGGAGTCGGTGGGCGAGACAAAGAGGTTGGAAAGGGGTGCTCTGTGCATCCCATTAATTTTAGCTGTACATAAACAGGTATCGCTGTTAATGTGGTTTTGGATGCACTTGCATCACAGCTGGGAGATAGAAATGCTGCAAGCTTACCTAGCCTACCCCGAGCTGTTTGGGTAGCCAGAGGTACTTAAGAAGTGATAACATGGACATCCAGGTGGGTTAACCACCCAAATACCTACAGATGAGCGTGGTGCTGACCCCCACGTCTCTCCCCGATCAGGCTCAGTGCTCCTTGGGGAGAAGGTTAGAAACAAAAAGCCCAGTTATTTCCTACGATCAAATTTCAGAGCCCTCCAGACCTCACAGACGGCTCTGCTATGAGCTTCAGATGAGCTCTATTTCTGCAATAACTCCTCCAGAGAGAAAGAATTAGGAGGCTTAACGCTTTTGGATGACAGTTGCCGGAGCGGCTGTCAGATAACAGGCACCAGCAGCCGGCACAGGAGCCGGGAGCGAGCCGGGCCGCCTGATTCAGCCAGCCCGGAAAAAAGCCATGTTTATAGAAACCCACATGAAAAAGAACGAATTGCCAATTACGCAGAAGTCTTTAAATAAAGCAACACAAACCTTTCATGTACAGCAGACAAATGATACACGGTCACAGGGAAATAATATAACAGATAGGGAGGCTGAGAGAAGGGAATGTGAGCAAATCCATTTTCCAGAAGCCAGAAAGGGGACTTGCTTGCTGAAAAGGATTCGCTGGATAAAACCAAACACTTTTTAAAAAAACTGCATTAGAAACTAAACACGCATCAAACAGAAACAGGAGAAAAACACCAGATTGTAAGAAGATCCAAGGAGCCATGCTCTGCTCCTGTTCAGAACGAAAACGCTGTCAAAAAAATATCCTGTGTAAACTTGCCACACACACCAGATCATCAACAGGCATTTATCAAATGCAACACATATGAAATGCAACTCTTCTTCTTAATCCCAAGCCAAACAGGCTTTGAGTCTCAGACCCTCAGGAAGAGATTTCCATATGATCCTCCTCTGTCTCCGTTTATGATTAGCCCTTCTAAATTTCAGCATTTATCTGAATGAACACGTTGGGGAGGGCTTTCTTTTATCCGCAAAGCCTGTGTTTCTGCTTTTCCGTCGTTGCTGCTGTACCGCTCTGCAGCCGCACGACTTGGGAGGACAAGACTTTAGTCAAGACCCTTTGATTGACTAAACCCAGGGTCACTTTCTGGGTGGTGGTAACCCCAAGCCCCTGCGTTACGTGCCAACACCGAAGCAAGCCAGCCTTCGCAGAAGGGGGTTGTAAATGCTGCCTCTGAGCCAAAATCTTACTTTTGGGGCTCAGTAATGCAAATAAAACATACCTGCATGAGGGGTCCCACTGGCAATGTCTGTGTGGCCACTCTGAGGGGTCTTTAGAGTTTCAGGGGAGAATTTGTGGTGGTGAAGCATTTCAATCTGGTCTGGCGGAGCTGCCGCACAGAGCCAAGGCTGACTCCTGCGAGCAACCGCAGGAGCAGTCACCACTTGCCGTCCTCCTGCAGCCTGAGGTATGGTCCTCGTTAACCACCAATTGATATGTTTCGAATGACGTATTCATAAACCGCTGAGTCTGATCACAGCTAATTTGCAGACCAAAAAGGGAGTACGTTTGCTTTATACACTGCTTTTTGCAAACACCCTGATCGTTCCCAGATGCATCTGTTTCTGCCCGGCAGCACTCGAGGCAGCAGGAGAGGAAACAATTTCAGCTCCCGAGGGTCACCAGCCTAAGCAGTTTCAAGATGCTCCAGGAGTCCTCCTGCGTCCGTTCGAGGGAGCTGTACCCACCTCCCTCCTTCGATCAGGCCCAGCTGCTTCTGCTGGGCTTTTTCCACACCAAAATACAGCAGCAGGATCCCCGAACCCTTCTCTAAGCAGACCACTTGATACGGCACATGGAAGCACTGCAGGGCTGCGTAAAGCCAGATACCATCGTATTTTGATCTCACCCACGGCAGAGAAATCAGTTCTACTCATTCCCAGCGGTCTCTCCTAAACTTGCCATAAGAGTGTGAAATCAGCTATGGAAAAGCTTCCAGGAAAGGTTGAGGTTGGTGGGAAGGAGGAAATTTCACACGAGAATTTCAGAACCTGGCTCCTGAGCGATTCAAGCCAATGCAGGTCTAGATGCTGAGGCCCTCGCTATGGAAGAATCTCTTTCCCAGCATAAACCAGCAGATCAGCCCTCCATTTCAGCTCGTGGCAAGATACTCATAGGAGAATACAGCTTTGAACTGACAGCCAGAAGCTTGGGGTTGGATGAACATTTTATTTACAGCTTCTTACTCAGTTCAGCTATGAGATAAGGTAATAACAAAAATAATGATGTTCAGAACTTGCAAAGCAACTTTTATCTGAAATCTCAGCACAAGTTACAAACAGTATGGGTCAGCTGGAGAGATTTCCCCCGGCAAAGTACACGTTGCTCCTGGAGCCTAGTTGATTTGGGACCTGCCAGGGCAAAGCACCACTCATCTGGGTCACATCAGCCCACTCCTGCCCCGAGCAGAGCAGCCCTAAGACCACCCCAAAGCTGGTGGCTTTGCCCGTGCTTTACAGGAAGGCAAACCAAAGTGGTGTACTCGCGTCTGCAGACTATTGGAGGCACACTTGAATCCAAACATCCTCTTCCTCTGTCGTCTGCTCCACCCAAAACTGATTTATTTACTATCGCCCTGAGTCGACGCAACCTAACAGCATTGAAAAGCCTCGTTTAACCAGACCATCCTGTACATCTATGGGCACAGCGCTGCTCAGAGAGCTGGGTCAACCTGCATGCAACAGAGGTTGCTGCTTTCTCTGGGCATGAATTTTTCATACTCACAGCTCCTGGCTTTCCCCATTAATATGTTACTTGAAAACAGCAAAACGATTTATTGTACAAATAAAATTCAGTCATGGGTCACTTGCAAACGAGTTAGTGTGATTTACAGAGCAATTTGCTTCCTATATTGATCACTAGAAATTCCCACTGAAGGTGTGATCAAACAGTTAAAAAAAAAAATCATGTGATATTGTTTCTGGTCACTCAGAAATGGACACAGACCTTCCCAAACCAGCCTCCTCAACTGTCATCTTCATGTGATTTTTTTGGTGTTATTGATAAAAAAAAACCCGAAATAAGCAGATTGGCCAAGGCAACTGATATAGATTTCCCACAGTATATTTTACAGGGTGATCATTAACATTGTGAGCAGCGCTTTAGCAGAGCTGTTCTCCAATAGCCCATTCATTTTTAATTGAACTCAGAAAGACTTAAAAAGGCATTTATATGAAATAGGAAGCCAAGTGCTGCATCCTTGTGGTAAAGGTGGCTGAACTTCCCTCGGCCAGCTGCTGAGCCTCAGCAAGCCGGGGGCAGCCTGGGGCAGGGACGCTCCCCGCGCAGAGCCCATTGGTATGGTGGTTTGTTTTAATTAGTCATCCTCATTTAGCTGTTCTCATTCCAGCCCTGGCTTGGCTAGTTCATAGTTATCCGGGCACTGGAGGAGTGTCTCAGAGAGCTGAGGGATTTCGCCTCCTCGGTGACTAAGTACTTGAAAAAACGTTACCCATTAACATTTTGTTAATGGTATTTTTAAGCAGCTTTCCAGAAAGCGAGGCTGAATGTGCTTCCTGCGATTCAAGTTGCCTTCAGCGATCCCCATTCAAGTTTGCCTGTGCTGGATAGGATCCTGCCCCCCTCCCAGCTTATCAGCTGCGGCGGGGAATGCGGGCAACTATGGGAAGTTTCATTTCCTGCTTCTTGGGCTGCCTGTGGCTGGCCGGCAGAGTTTGTAAAAGGAAAGACATTCTTCTAATTCTTGTTATTAACCCGTTGGTGATCTCCGAGACGTGAGCCAAAATTGTCAGAAAAGCTCAGGATGCTACAGCTTCCATCAGCCCATCACTACACCGCCAGCACCAGCCTCACATTTTTCCTAATTTTCCATTTTTTTTTTAAAAAAATAAGGCAGATGGAGCTCAGACTTATTTAAAGGCACATTTGTGTTTGACACATGATTTACAACCTCTGCAACGTCTCAAGCAATGCCTGCCCATGGCACCACAGCCTCTTCTGCTGCCGGCTGCGCTCCCGGCACAGATGGGTGTGTGGGGCACTGCCATCTCCAGCGCAGTCCGACACCGTACCCCAGTGACTTAGGATGGCAGGTAAAGAAGATACAAACAAATGCTGGAGGCATTTTAAGCAGATGCAATACATTTCTCAAAGCTAAGCAACGCCTCAAAAAAATAGCTAAGTGATATAGTAACCGTGTCAAAAATGACCAGAGCTGCTTTTCTATCTCTCTGGCAGCAACTGGGACAGTTTTGGCACAGAATAAAGCAAAATATGTGCTGAATTAGTCCCTCCCACAGATATGTCTTTGCAGATCCTCCCCACCCAGCGCTAATGCAGCTTCCCTGAGCTCTGCATGCAACCACGGCGTGAAGTAAGTTGCTGAGAAAACCAGCTGAGACCCCTTTTCTCTCCCCACCCCGGTGAAAATCCGCAACCACGGCAAACTATCGCATGGTGAAGGGTGCAGATCCTACCTGAACGAGGAGCTCCAGCTTCCTGTCGTCAAGGAGGTGCACTTGGCATCTGCGGCCCTCCGTCATCTGCAAGAAAGAAGAGGCACGTGTGTCAGGGCGCTTGGCTTTCCAGCTCGGCATGCGGCTGCCAGCTTCCCCGGCGCACGCTGGAGGCTTTAATTTGCTGTGGTGCTTTCAGTTTGTGTTTGTTTGTGGTGGTTTTTTGTTTTTGTTTTGTTTTTTTAATTAATCCCCCTTCTTTTGGCACCAGGGGAAAGCAAAGGCTGGACAGAGAAAAAGAAAAGCCACCCCGGTAGCTGTCACGGAGCAGCGTGTGGCGTCTGCTTGGACGCAGCTGCGGGGAGGAGGTCGTTCCAGTGTGAAAAATGGGGCCAGGGGGACGGTTCGCAACACAGGGGCCCCGACATTTCATACCGCAGCCTCCAGCTTCGCAGCCGGCTTGGCCAGCAGAGGAGACAGCCCAACAAGTTTCCCCCAAACCCCTCGACAGCAGTGATTCGGCCATCCCGGAGGTAGCACAGACCAAGCAAGGCTCCTGCCTGGGCCGTGCTGATGGTGCTCCCTGGGGTTTGGGCCTGAACCCCAAAATGGGCTTGTCCTGCTTGGGGTGTCCTATTTAAGATGTACCACAGGAGCCACTCGAGATATGATTATGCTGGTCCAAAGGTGCTTCTGCACCAGTATAGTTTGTTACAACTGTTAACAAACAATATCAATAAAACTTTTAGGTATAGAAGACTATTTCTTCCAGGGTCCTGTAGATTGGGGTGCTAAGAAATGTGAGCCACAGCCTGAGGAAACTCCTCCACAGTTGATCAAGCCCTTTCCTGCCTCTCCTCTTGCACAGAGCACCGTAAGCGAGGAGCAACTTTGCTTTGCGGGGTTACGGATCCAGACTCAGCCCCGCAAAGCCCTTCAGCGCACACAGGCACAGGCACAATCCCACTATCTGCTAATGGGATATGGACTGCCTAAGCCTCTTTAGCTCTTGGAAATCCCTTCCTCAGCACGACTTAGGCAGCACACAGGCAGCCCCCCTGGCGTGGACTCACCCACGGCACTCACGCATGCCTGGACCCACGGCGGCACGGACCCAGCTCAGCATGGCTCAGTCCCCCAGGGACCCACCACCCTCCAGCCAAGGCACCTTCCTGAGCGCTGCATGGATCCCCAGCTCAGTTTAATGATATTTCTTGCCATGGTGAGTCCTAAAGCATTCCCAGAAGGGAGCAGAGGGTCCATGAGAGCCTGGCAAGGGGATACAGGCTGTCGGGGATGTGGCTGCCACAGCACCACCCTGGGCATTTCTGTCCTCATCCATCACCTCTCCCCACCGCTGAGCTGAGCCCCCGATGCAAAGCCGCCTTGCAGAGAGCAGGGAGATGTGGGCTTGGGGGGTTAACTGAGGACAGCTGGGCTTTCTGCTTTAGCTCTGCGGGTTAAAAATCACCTGCTCATGTGGCCTGATGGGGCCAGACGCACTGGCATCCAGGAGGCGGTGGTGGAGGGCAGTTGGCAATGCCCCACCATCAACTTCACCCATTCGAGACCGCAGGCAGTGCATGGCCATTGCCACGGGCAATGCAACCTTGGCTGTCTCCAGAAGTATCACCCTCACCCTGCCGCTTGCCTGCTCTGAGCACGGGAGCCTGTCGAGCTCTCCTGGGTGCTCCTGTACTCCCCCTTGCCAGCTCTGTCCCACAGCCCTCTCCAGCTTTCCTGGGGCCTGGAGAGACCAAGCCTTCTCCTGGCCCTACCCTATTCCCTGTAACAAAAATTCAGATGTGCCAACAACTCTATTGAGCCTCAAGCTGGCCATGCAAGATACGGAGTTTACTATGAGTCAACTTCAGTCAAAATGAGCTTTTCCCTTCAACTCATCCCAAGTTTACAATCCTGGCATGCACAATCCCATGCGATCCAAGCAGACTTTACCCCCGTTGTTACTCCCACCAGCACGCCTCTGGAGTATCGTGTGCACTAAATAACATCGTTTTCCTTCTCGCTTTCCGTGAGCGCAACTGGCATTGCAGCCAAAGGAAAGCCTGGTGAAACAAGGCTTCTCATAAATGTCAGCCAGTTACCGCCATGGCAATAAACTGTCTTCTTACTACTACAGTTTTTCTCCAGTAAGTAATGTTATGTAAAATGTGGCTTCTCCTAAGGTGTATTACTTGGCAAGTGAGATTTTTCTTTATGAACCCTGTATTAACCAGCTTTCAGCTCAGTTGTAAAGCTACGCCAGAGGCTCACAGAAGGGCTTCGCAGTGGTTTGCCCTGCTCGGAACAGGAATGGTGTGGGTCGTGTTCGCACGGGCACAGGGAACCACAAGCTTTCCCTGTGGAGCTTCCCCGGCAGATAAAACTCTGAGAGGCTGAGCTCTGCTTCAGCATCTCTCTCATCCTCTTACTGTCACATATCCGCTGCATCCCCGAGATGGTGAGTATGCGCTGATATTCCAGTTTTACTGTGAGTTTACCCAAGGCAAGAGATAAAGCAGTGACTTTATCATGGCGGTAACATGCAATGGCAGGGATGGAAACACAGTCCAGCTCTTGCGTGTTACGCTCCATCAGTTATACCAAAGTTGAAATAAGAATAAAAGAAGGTGAAAAGGGGAAGAGGGAAAATTTTCTGTGATGTTTGACTCTGTGCTTTAGTGTTTCAGCAAAGCTTTCCACGCTTTTCCAGCCCAGAGTTACGTATCCCCTTAGTGCTCTTGCTGCTTAAAGAAATCCCAAATGCAAACAGCTGGTAACGTGAAGTATCTGAATAAAATGAAGCTCTGAAATGCAGCACATGATGGTTGACTAATTGCAAGGCATTTCATGAACATCACTTGCAGAAAAGGGAGAGGAAAGGAACACTGCTTTCACATCAGCTTGTCCCCAGCAGTTCTGTCCATCAGCAAAGCAGCTGTCAAAGACCATGATAATTTTTATAGTTTGATCGTGCAGTTTGTGAGCACACAGCAAGGCACGTACGTTATTTCTTTAGTGCCAGCATGTTTCTGTGCCTCTCAGTGGTTTGAAGGTTCGTGCTACAGGCTAATGACTACAGCTGGTGGCCTGCAGGCTGTTTCTACCTAGGCTTTTCTGCACAAGAGAGGGTGAAGAGCTGTGGCAGGAGCTGGAGAGGATGCATCAGCCACTGCACAGCCTTGGGGGGAGAAAGAGACCCAGCACTGGTTGCTGCTCCCAGTCCCAGGTACCAAGACAGATGGTGAAGGAGCCTTTGGTTTTGGAATCGGAGGCTCCAAGTTTTGTCTTGGGTGACACCTTGAAGCTCAGAAGGACCATAACATACATGGCTGGAGATCTGCTACAGTATTCCTTCGTTAGACAGGATGCCCAGCCGTGGGACTTTTCACTTCCCTTTGAAACAAATTATGTTTTCCAAGAGAAAAGAAAAGAAAGTAGAAGACAGACTTCCTACTTGATATAAGCTAAAATATGATGGTCCTGCCCTCCCTTCTTTACGTTTTATTATCCCACCAGGTGTCTGAAGCCCACACTATGTGCTTTTATGCATTGTCAGATCAATACAAACCCTGCTAGTTTGTCAGAGCAAGAAATGGGAAAGTTTCAAAGCACAGCGAGAAGGAACTGATTTAGCACAGTCTGTCTGTGTGAAGGATGCTGTTTCTGACACTCTGCAAACTGGCTGATCTGTGGTATCTGCTGCACTGCGATAGATGGGGCTGTGGCCGGCTCTTGGGAGACAAGTCAAAGAACCCCTTCTGCTTCTCTGTGTAACCCAAGAAGGGAAGTCAACACCAAGGCCCTATAGACAGATACGTGGGAGCAGGAGGTCACCAAGCATGAGCTGAGCAGCACAAGTTTGGATGGAGGACGACTACAAGGAGTGAATTGAGGTTCTCCTCTCCCAGGGCTCTTACCCAGAGAAGGATGGGGGGGAACTGAGAGCTAAGAGGCACAAAGACATGGCTTTCCCTTCACCATGGAAAAGCAAAATCCCAGCGAAGAGACAAGAATCAATGTTTAAGCAAAGCTGTTGACAGACGAGAAGGACACTTGATGTGGTAGGGAAGCATGGGAGTTTTCTCCTGATCAAGTCCTGGGTTTTAGGAAGTTGAGGAAGTGTGGGCCAGATAAGGATATAGCGAGGTGGATTGAGAGCTGGCTGTGTGACAGAACTCAGAGGGCTCNTATGAGGAAAGGCTGAGAGAGCTGGGACTCTTTAGCCTGGAGAAGAGAAGGCTGAGGGGAGACCTTATTCTTGCTTCTAAGTATCTGAAGGGTGGGTTGAAGGAGGATGGAGGCAGACTCTTTTCAGTGGTTCCCAGTGACAGGACGAGGGGCAACGGGCACAAGTTGGAACATAGGAAGTTCCATTCAAACATAAGGAAAAACTTCTTTCCCTTGAGGGTGACCGAGCACTGGAACAGGCTGCCCAGGGAGGTTGTGGAATCCCCTTCTCTGGAGATTTTCAAGACCCGCCTGGATGCAGTCCTGAGTAATGTGCTCTAGCCATTCCTGCGTCAGCGGGGGAGTTGGACTAGATGATCTCTAGAGGTCCCTTCCAACTCTAAAAATTCCGTGATTCCATGATTCTCAGTGAGCGAGTCTTCTTGTACCAACACAGCCCCTTGGTTTCCTTCTGGAGGGCAAGATCCCTCCACCCTTACTCCAGAAAGTAAAAAGTCAGGTGTCTAGTTCAGCCTAACAGTCGAGATGCCCTTGATGCTCAAAGCAGTGAGAACTTTCAGACATTTCAAGTTAGGTGAGACAATTCCTAGGTGAGCTCCACTGCTGTGCCTGCTCTTTGCTCAGCCACTTGCACATGGTTTGTCCCATATCTGGAGCTGAACTCTAGTGTTCAGCCCAGGACAGCCCTCCAACAGCCAAGGATGTTGTATCCACACCAACCCCCCAAATTTTCAATGCTTCTCAAGACATGTGAAGAGGTGGGACTGTGTATGCACTCCTGAGTGCTAACAGTTTATCCATATGGCAGGGAGCTGCACACGCTGGGTGTGAATATGGGCCACATGCATTTCATTGGCCAGATTTATCATGAACTCAAATGGAAATTATGTGCCAAAATCCATAACAGATTTCTTTTTTTTTTTTTTCAAAAAAGCTCTTTACATCACATTTTTCTGAAAATCTGCCACTTCTTTTAGTGCCTGCACACGCGGCATGACCCCTCAGCGCTTGAAGAGCTGAACACAAGCGCTTTTAAAAAGCTCTGTCATTTATGTACATTTATGTATGAGTGTGTAAAGACTAGGGATAATATATCGCCAATACACAAACACAGATGGTGCTTGTAAGGCACGTGAAGATCTGAAGCAATGTGTTTGTGTGGATGAGGTGGGGGATCAGTGTGCAGGAGAGCTGATCACACACCAGGCATGTCTGCTTAGAATCATAGAATCACAGAAGGGACCTCTAAGATCATCAACTCCAACCATCAACCTAACACTGCCAAAACGACCACTAAACCATGTCCCTCAGCACCACATCTACCCAGCTTTTAAAATACTCCCAGGGATGGCGATTCCACCACTTCCCTGGGCAGCCTCTTCCAATGTTTGATAACCCTTTCGCTGAAGAAATTTTTCCTAATATCCAATCTAAACCTCCGCTGGCGCAACTTGAGGCCATTTCCTCTTGTCCTATTGCTTGTTACCTGGGAGAAGAGACCGACCCCCACCTCTCTACAACCTCCTTTCAGGTAGTTGTACAGAGCGATTCTCTGCTCCTTGGCTTCTGCACCTTGAGGATGGTAAAACTGATGCTGATCTGCTTTGCATAACGCTTTGAGATCCATCAGTGACAACAAGACCTGACATACACGCTTGCTGTCTCTAATATAGGGATGCTACAGAAAGGTCTCTCGTGGTTATTTGTAGGACCTTCTGAATCATAGCTGTTTTTCTCAAGGAAAAGACGTTTTAGTTACCTATCACAAGACTTTAAATCGCCTTTGGAGGCTCCTACCCAAATATTTACACAACGGGTTTCCTAGGGAAGGCAGGCTGGCGGTTGTTTCGCTCTGCGGCATGAACCGCTCTGGCGATTGCCCTCCTCTCTATTCATCTTCTCTGTAACTCCAAACATTGTCTCGGAGAATCCTATAAACAGTCCATGACACAGCCTGAAAACCCGCACCACGCTCACTAATCCCCGCACGCCTGTCACTTTGTCACTAAATTATCAGCAACTGCCCACAGAACTGCTCCATCCAACACAAACAGCGAAGGCGATGGGAGGAAAGGGCTCCAACGGCAACCTTTC
The DNA here is from genome assembly GCA_013397275.1 of Burhinus bistriatus. Taxonomy (NCBI): domain Eukaryota; kingdom Metazoa; phylum Chordata; class Aves; order Charadriiformes; family Burhinidae; genus Burhinus; species Burhinus bistriatus. The sequence goes on along the minus strand of VYXH01009385.1, from coordinate 698,716 downwards.
CCTTTCAAAATGAAAAAACCCTCCTGGTGAAAGCGCCGTCACACTAAATAACTCAAAGGCACCAAATGCAAATGCTATTTACAATGGCAGTTCTATAAATATCTGTGGCACGTTTCATTAGCCAGTGACTGCAGAAATAAAGAGGAATATGGCATATTCTTCCATGACTGAAATCAGACATTATAATTGGAGGCAGAATATTTCCTAAATGCTCACTGCCTGCATGGGAGGCAATTACTGTGCTGAATACACAAAATCTGTGTCTCTTTGCCTGCTGTTTGGACAGACCCGCTGAAAGGAGATAGGGAGAGATGACAGCCCACTGATTACAATAAACTATTAGATTAAACATCCTGCTCCCACTTGACCACCTCTTACTGCCTTCTCATCCTGGCAACTCCTAAGCTTGTAGGGAGAGAGCGAGGGTGAAAAAGCAGTGTGTTTTTGATGTCTGCACAGTTTATTTTGTGCATGGGGTAGCACTTCACTTTGCTGAATCGGGACTGGTCTTGCAAACGGCTGTCTGTCGCGCTGACCAGCACTGTCTCTTCACTTGCCTGCATCCATCTGTCATCTCCTGTCCTACACTCACGCTTCAAGATCCTGGAGGAATGGACTATCTTTGTTTTTTATGTCATGCGTTCTCAGAGCATCCTCCCCAGTTGCTGGTCTGCATCAGCACCTAATAAATAATACTGGTGGTGACTGGGATGAGGATGGCGGCCAGACAGTGTGCAAAGAGTTGAGCCACATGACCGATCCTTGCATGGGCACCTGGGGAGAGGGGACATGGCCGCAGCTGGCCCTGTGTGTGGTGGGAAGGGGAGCAGCCCTGGCCGGGCGGCTGGGGAACAGGCAAGGCTCTGCCCAGAGGGGCCTGCCATCGGGCTTTGCTCGTTTTTGCAGTCCTTTAGTTGTGACTCAGTGGGAACAATCCCTGAAGAAGAGGAGATGACTGTTGGTGTGAATCTGGTTCATCTGTCCCAGCCACGGGGCTTGCACGCCGCCCTGCGCTGGCATGCACGTCACCCTAGTCTGCAGCACTGCTCATGCCATCTTGTTTTCCAGGTCCAATGCCCTGGAGAGCACTCCCTTCCCCTGCCCTTCCCCTTCAGGCCAGCTGGCTTCCACCTGAGCCTCGGAGCCTCGAAGCTCTGAGGATGGGGACACAGTCAGGAGAAACTGTTGTTTCTGAAGATGGGCCTCGTTTCTACCATTTATTTCCATGAATCTTTCCTAAACCAATAGTGGAAAATCTGGTTTGTAATTATTTTTTCAAGACGGAGAAAAACTATTTTAATTTGGCACAAGGCTGCTGGCATGGGAAGCATAGGTCTATATAGCCTGCTCTGCCTGTAAATGTCAGTGACCCAGTATGTAACATGGGCTGAGCTTTCTGAAATAATCCAATGCAGAAGTACCAGTATTTCTCACTACAATGTGTAGGAACCCATTAGACAACACTTCTGCCATTCAAATTTGTTCACGTGATGATTTTTTTAATTGAAAAGGCTATTTGGTGCTCTGGAGCAGGAGAGATGAGTTGTTTTTGCCCTAGGAAGGGTATCCCAGCTGTACCCTCAGGCATCTGCCATCTTCTAGCAGTACTTATGTAGGAGAATGAAGGTGTTGCATATTCAAAGAAACAGGAACATCCTTTTTAGCATGCCCTTTCAAGGGAACTTGGTGGCAAATGGAGCTTTGGAGCTGAGAAGATGGGCCCAGGAAAGATGCTGTAGACGTGGATAATGGTGGTGCAAAGAGAAGTAACAAGACTCCAGCTCCTAATGCAGCATGGGTTTCCCTGTTACAGAAGTGCTCTGAGGCTCTGTGAAACACACGCACAGTTCATCGCTGGATTGAATAGCCAGAAAATATATGCTGCCAATGATGCAACATCTCCCACAGGTTTGGTAGGACCGTAAAAACATATCACACGCAAGGCCTTTGGCCTTCTCTGCGAGCCTCTTTATCCCACCCCTTGAAAAATCAATGTCCTTACCCATGGACTAGGGAATGGAAATGAAATTGCCGAAACCATAGTTGCAGATACAGTTCTTAAAAACGTCTCCTGTCCTGCAGGAAGAGAGTGCTGCCATTCCTTGGAGGAGCTTGACTTACCCATTACATGGGGGATGTGCTTAGGAGGGGTTGCATCAAGTGTTGCGATCGTTTCTGCGAATGGTCATTTGTCAGGAGAGGAAAAAAAACAGCTTCAGTAATTAGAAAGCAAGAGTCCTCCTTGAGAAAGGAGGTGGGACGGTGTCAGCCGCGGTGTCACCCTGGCGGATGCACGCCGTGAAAGACTCAACCTAGCCATTGTGTGGATGCCGACAGGGAGCGATGGGATAAAAATTAAGGCGAACTAAAGGCTGAGTGACCTGATGACTTCCCTGTTTTGTCTTGAGAGCTGACAAAAGAGTTCCTGGCCTGCCCAGGGGCTCCTCGCTTCCTCCGCGCAGCACTTTCCAGCCTTGCTCAGGCTCCCGCATCACCCAGGGACATCTGCACAGGTTATTTCTCATGCTTCCTCTATAAACAGCACTCAGCAAAAATGCTCTGATTCAGCAAAGCACGTAGCCGTGTCCATAAATCCCTTTTATTTCAGTGTGACATAAGCAAGTGTTTAAGTGGCTTACTGTATCAGGGCTGAAATGAAAAACCGTCTCCTACGGTCCTTAAGTCCATTTACAACATCAAGCAATAACTCTCAGGCAAACTTTAAAGCTGGGAATGCCGCGTCTTAACCTCAAAACACTTGGTGCTTGAGCCATGTAGTCAGAATTAAATCTAATTCCAATGCCGCGTTTTAAACCAACCAGGGTATTACCCGGCACATGCTTAAATCACTGCTCTGAGAGTGGCCAGCCTCGGAGGCCTGATTTCAGTTATATCCTGAGATAAGAAAGTCCTTTCCTGGACAGGCTGGTTTCCTCACTAGAATGGAGGTTGTGCTGGTTTATGTCACGTATTGTTTTCTTTCTTAAAAATAATACAGATCTAAATCTTTTCAAATACAAAGGGAAGCAGAACATCTCGCGCCCTCCCTGCCTTCTGGTGTTGATACAGGAGGAGAGGGCATTCCCAATGCATACTTTTTCACTATGTTTGATTCTTTCGTCCTCGTAACTCTTTCCATTCCCTTTTTTGGCCAGAAAACAAACCAGTTGCCAGCTTAAAAATATATCAGCTTCCAAGCATGATCCCCACTATTTACAAGGCAGGAGTGGAGAGCGTAGGAGATTTGAGATGGTTGGTCAGAGTATCCGCGGAGCTCTGGAGCTGAGGCTGACCACAGGGAGATAACAGTTTTCAGTATTATTTATTATTTTTAGTCTAGAGGATTCACTGGCCACACATGTCTTAAACCTTACAGATTTGCAACCCCTTCTGGACTCAGGAAAAGTGTGTCTTGATAAACCTTCACTCAGCTGGTAAGTTGTGCAGGTGGTTCACCATGGACACCTGCTTCAGGTCAATGTTTTTAGGTCAAGAACATGCCAGAGCTCTTAAAATCTTGCTTCAAACTGGGATCCTGTAGCTATATCCTCCGCTTTTACCTGGGGAGCTTGTGTTGCTCCTACAGCCTTTCTGCACGTGCAGGGTGCTGGCTGCACCCAGCCATGGGTAAGGACTGTGCGGGGAATAAATAATAAGTTAATAATCATGCAATTGAGGTGGCCCAGCTGCTTCTCCTCCCTCCAGCTTGGGGCTCTTCCCTGCAGTCAGTGCTTTCGTGCAGATGAGCTTTAACTGAGTCAGGGGATGGGATTTCCATCGTCTCCTGCCGGACTTCCCTGCACAGCCTCGTAGACCTGGTAGACCAGCTCCTGTCTGGAGCTGACCGCAAGTCCTGGTGAGAGAGGAGAGCCGCAGTGCTCCTCAGCCATTCGTGAGTCCTTGCAGAGCAGACACTGAGCTGTTCACACTGAGCACTACGGAGCAGCTTTAGGTGTATTGAAACCGCTTGATCCATGTGAAACCATTGCAACCAGAGGGTCGCATCCTACAGGAAGTGGAAGGCAAGTGGCTAGGGCAGCCTGCGGCCTCATCCCACCTTACGGACCTTGGGACTATTCATCCATATGCCAAAGTAATGCTCAAAGGCTGCAAAAGTGCCACTATAACCAAAAAACATAGCAAAAAATAAGCCCCCTCATGCCTGTGTTAGTAAGACAAAAGGTAGACAATCATCTTCCTTGCTGCAGGCTTCCCAGTTAAAACCCAAGATAACTTGCCCTGTATGTAAACTTCTCCTGAGCTAACTCAGCTCAGCCAAACTATGTGAAGAACATCTTTATTTTGTGACCTTTTTTCCCCCCTAGGATGAACTTATTTTCTAGATAATAATCACTTTCAGGCAAGTTCTGTAGTTTCATCCCATGTTTGCAAATTATATACAAGAGCCATGATCCATCATTTGGGTTTCTAGTCCCTAATGCAGCCCAAAGAAATAAATATCAATGGCAGAACTAAAATGGGATGCTCAGAGGGAAAGGCGATGCATAATCTTTGGCGTCTTTGTACAAGGACAAGCAGCGTGGCCCTGGGACAGGTGCTTCATCAGCTTTTGAGCATAGCTGTGCTTCAAGAAAACCATGGTATGTCTTGGGAGGGTCTCGCTTCCCTGGAAGATCTCCGTATTTACTCTGTTCACTATGCACCCAGGACACAGCATGGTCTAAGGGAAAAGGATGTGAAGTATCTGCCAGGGCAATCCTTTACCAATGATGAACTCTGCAGCCTTTTATAAGTCAGATCAACCCCTCTGTGGGGACTCCTGGTCACCTTCTGGTTCATTCCCTACTACGTACTGCGGCAAGCACTGTGAGTCATCATCACGGTAATGACTGTGCGGCACTAAAGTACATAGCAATAGAGTATTATTATTATTTTTCCCAAAGATGTTAGAATGTCTGTTAATCTCTCTTACGTCTGACTTTTAATTCCTTGTAAACATTCATAAAAATGTAATTTTTTGTATGGTTTCATACTTCAAACATGGCATATTTTCAGCAAACTGTTCCAGATATCACTCTCTGTGCATGCAGACAGTGTGGTAATTACATGAGAGCATCCAAGTCTTCTGGGAAAACATTTGCAGGAGGTTTGGTTTAGTTATAAAGGAGAACAGGACAATTTATTTGCTACTGAAACTAGTGTGATTTGTTGGAGAAAAAAAAATCAATGTAGGTTCATAGGAAGATGACCAAAGTGACCCAAGGCAGTGGAAGCAGTAGCATGTGTGAAATATTTTTAAAGGACAAATTAAGATTTAAGGCTCAAAATGTCCTTTTAGCGCTCGTTGAGTGTTTTGTACCTACTGTTTCACTAAGCATTCGGAGGTGTGAGCGGTGATTGCCCCGATCAATGGCACCAAGGCACTGGGCAGTGCATCACTCAGATATTCTGTAACACAGCGGGTCAATAGATAGCACTGAGCAGTGTTATATATAACACATAATAGAAAACACACTTGTAAAAGTCATTCCAGATGTGAAAAAAAATGTAAAATGTTAATCTGTACACAGAAGTGGTT
>VYXH01009385.1:656850-693144 GCA_013397275.1 Burhinus bistriatus | reverse complement strand
TTTTTTTTTCTTTCTCCCCCCCCTTCTTGTTTTGAATAACCCTCTAAGAACTGATATGCTTCCAGTGGAAAAATATGTCACCGGGTTGTTCCCAGCCACTGCTAATCAGCGGGTTTGACATACATTCGATGTTGAGAGCCAGGGCTACGGCTGGTGCCCAGGCTGGGCAGCCGCCAGCGGTTCTGCCTGAGCTGCAGCAGCTGATGGGGTCGGTGCGGGGTGGACATCATCCCCCAAGAGGGTCTCACGGGAAGGACAGGGTGAGATTCAGAGCACATTCAAATGACAAGCAGCTGACTCATCCTCAGAGATGCAGGTGTTTTTAGAAACAGGTCCTGGTTGCGAAAATCTGGTTTGACCGTTTCTGCTCCTGCTTCGTTTGGGAGCACACCCCGCACTGAGCAGGGCAGAGCTGGGGCTGCAGGACGGGGACATCTCGCAGGGGCTCTGCCCGCACACCCAGATGGGTGAGGAGCACAAAGGCATCCTACCTGCCTTCCCTTGTCCTGGTAGCTCCTGATGCTGAACACCTGTGTGTCTGGTGAGGAGTAGAGGTAAGACTAGCCCCACTCTGGACTCAAGCAGGGAAAACTGTCTCCAGGACACATAGCCTGCGCTTTTATACTCCCATTCATCTTCTGAGCAATGCCAGGATTTTGCATCACCTGTATTGAGAACACTTTGGCTGTTGGTGCAGCAAAACCAACACCAGGACAACTCACAACATAACACGTACGGACGTGCTGTAACCTCTGCACAGGAGGAACCTGGAATAAATGCCCCGACTTGAGCCTGTCTTTGTACAACACATCTCTGCCTTTTAAGAGCCAGGGAAGGATGTTATTTTCTGGAAGAAAACACAGCAGCTCTTTAATATCGTGCAGAATCGATGCAGAGGAGTTAAGGATGGGAAGTGAACAGGGAACAGCCTGATGCAATGTCTGCAAACTCAGCGGCTGGATCCGATACCCCCGAGCCCTACGCTCCCAGGATTGGAGACCCATTTTGAAGCAACCTTCTGCCACGTACGTAATCGGCTGTGCCTGTGAGAGGGGACTGAGAAAGCCAGGACACAGCCCAAGCACCTTTACATTTGCAGATTCCCCGAAGAATCGCCATCGGCATTCCCAGAGCATTTCAGAAAGCGTCTTCCGCACAAAGGCAAAGCAGGCTCAGTGCTTCCCTCCAGCTTTCCCTGGTCTCGGGGAGGCACAAGTCTCCTTCCCCCCAATCCTCACCACCTCCTGCAGCACAAACCCAGGTGACACCTTCGATGGCTGTTATCACCACCCCCAACAGGGCTGCAAAGCATCCTAGGGAGCCCAGACCACTGCAGACAGCGCTTTTGCTTTTTTTTTTTTCCATTTTTTTGGTCTTCCCAGTTAGTATTGCAGAAGGCAGTGGAAGTTACCTTCCAAATTTATTTTCCAGCATGCTTCCACACTGGGGGCGTGTGTGTGCCCACAAAGCAAGCACTGTATCTGATTATACGTCCCCTAAATCATCCGTGTCCCCTCGAGTGCCCCATTTCACTGGGAAATGAGAGCGTCTGGCGGCACACAAGCACACACGTGGCGGCCACGTGTTGAGATGATGGGCATCTTCACGAAACCCTACCTGGGGACAGCCAGGAGAGATACCATTCGCACAGAGCAAGGACAAACCTGATTTTTAAAGGTGGAAAGAGCTCGAGCCATGCTTCCCTTTCTCAGACAGGTACTGAGTTTCAGCTTCAGATTTTGTGCTGACTTTCCAAGCTGCTCACTTGATGCAGCAGCTTTCCTCCCCTTGCCTTGTCCTGCGTAAACCCGGTGTGAAAGCAGCGGGGTCAGCCTGGGGCTGCTCCACTATCTGCAAAGCACTTCCCGGCGTGAAATATTTCAGCTCGGGTGGACGGGACGCCAACACCGCTAGCAGCGTGTGTGGTACGGCTGCAGCCACGTTCGATCCCACGCGATCAGGAAACCCAAACAAGGGTGGATTTATTTTGGTTGGGAGATCGGGGAACTTCTAAGAAGAAGAAGAAAAAAATATAATCTAAACACAGAGCCTGAGCCTTGCGGGTTGGCAAGCCCAACAGCCATTGTCAAAATGTTGCATGTTACACGTGGAAGCGTACGCACAAAGGATTTCTGTAGCCAAAATGGGAATATCAACCTCTTTTTGGTTTGCAGCTTTCTAGGAGATTTTCGGTGGACCCTTTTACAGTGAATTTAAATAAAAAAGGGTAACTTGCCTCCCTTTTTTTTGCCCTCAAGGACTTTTCCCGAAGATTACTACACTAGGTCACACCACATCCCACCAGTGCAGAAAGGGGGTGAAAAAGGCATTTTGCTACCCACTAGTGATCTTTTCTTGAGGATGGGACACAGCAACTGTTGAAAACATTACACAGCAGCTCAGGACAAGGGCAGAAGGACGATGTTTCTGCTATAAAAGGAGCCAGAGGGGGTTGTAAGCAAGAACATCGTTAAGTGCACTGGAAATCAGATGGTCCCTGCTCCTCTGGTCTCCTTTGTGCTTTAAGGCTGGGCAAGTCCCACCCCACCCCATGGAGATGCACCCAGGGTACCTGGCACCATGCACGGGGCCACAGAACCACGCAGCAGGGACTCACTGGGAGGTGGAGGTACACCAGGCCCTTCTTCTACTTATTTTGACAGGCAGCCTACTGGAGCCAGACACAGACAAGGAACAAACCTTCAGGCTCCCATTGACCTGCAAGTAGGTGGAGTGCAAAGGTGACTTGGAGCAGAGGGAGGCAGGATCAAACCCTGCGTGTTTGCGATTCAGCAACATGAAAGTGCTCCCAGAAGCTCAGAGCTGATCAAACATCTGGCCAGGGCATCTTCTCAGTGTCAGATCAGAGAGAAAAGCAAAGTCATTTTTAATCCTTGATAGGATTCACCTCCAGAGCAGAAAACAGGGGCTCCAACTCATTGTGCAGCCTTGGAAAATTGTGGCTTTTTAGGAAATGGCACATATTGAGATTTACAGGAGGGCTGAGGATTAAGTTGTTAAAAGTCTGGGAGAAGGAGAGAGAGCAAGGGATGTTGTCAGCTGCAGTGGTCCCCAAGGCCATGCTGGGCAATCCGCTGCTGGCTTAGGGAACTGTATGGCCTGGGAAAGGCCAGGACAAACTGGGACTTGGAGCTGGAGGAGGCTTGCAAGCAATTCAACCACAGCTTAACCTTGTCAGACCTTGCTGCTTGCTGGGCTGCCGTGCTCTGCTTGCACTGGGGCTGCAGGGCAATCCGCACCTCCAGCCGCTGGAAGGAGCGAGCCAGGAAGGATGACTGGAGATGGGCATTGCCGAGTGACCTTGGGATGCAGCTGTGCAGCCAAGCACACCCCATCCTGCGATGAAGCATGGGGACCCTGGGGAGCCACCATCACCGGCTCTTACGGCTCAGCCTGCAGCACTGCCTCCCTCCAGCTCCCCAAGAGATGGGGCATTTGTGGGATGGCTCCCAGCTAGAAGGAGATTTTGGGTGCAGCTCAGAGGCACAGGAATACTGGCTGCCTCAAACCTAGAGTGTTATGAATGAAAGACACCCCAGGTCCCTGAGAGCTGAACGTGAGCGTGGCCCCGTGCCTGACAGCAGCCTTTGCTTGTCCCAGCGATCCAGCCCGCTCCTGCTTAGCTCACGAGAAGTGGGTCACACTGGGCCTTACTGCATCTTCAGGGGACTAAGCCCTGACCCCAAATGTAATTGGTGCTGGATCAACACACTCCTTTTAGACCTTCCCTCTGTATCTCACCCCTCTCGCAATGCATGACCCTTCCTTCTCCTTCACAGCCCTACCAGACTGGGGCTTGAGACTTCAGCCCCTTTCAAATTCTCCCTAGTACAGCTTTTTCTCCCTCATCCATACCATGCAGTTTTACTTTGCCTTTGCTGTCTGCTAAGCTGCATTCAAACCTTCTGCTGTTATTCACACCGCAAGCAACAGTAGCAACAAAGGGGATACGTATGACTGTAATTACCTCTCATACCTAGGACTAGACTCTGTGACTTGGGAATTCTTTCCCAGTCTTATGTCCCTACTAACAACACCCAACGCACTAACCAAAGCTCTTGACTTCGCTAAGCAATTTGACATGATCTCTACGGAAGATGCTCTCTGTGCTAAGTGACGCTGCATTGCTGTATGGCCCTGAGTGACCCCATGCTGTGACCACAGGTATCACCAAATATTGACTTGCATTTTTAATGCAACAACCAGTTCAGACGCATGGCAACGGGACCACTGGAAACCATCTACCAGAAGAAATGGGTAGCTTGCCCCAAATGGTTGCGAGTGGCTCACTAGTGTATCTATGCTCAAATAATGGCAGAGATTCCGTATTTCTAGCCTGCATGTTTAAAACAAAAGTTAACCCAAGAACTAAATGTTTGTTTTACATGCTATGTCCCACTGGTGCACTTATCCCCACTGTGGGAACTGATTTGGATGGGGCCGCTCACAGCACGAAGGATGACCAGTAACAGCTCCTTCAGCCTGTTTGGTCTTCAGAGAGACACAGCTGACCTCAACAGCAGCACGAGGTGGTGCTGAGCTGAAGACCCTTCAAAATATCCCCTCTCATTACAGGAAGCAATATATATCCTTAGGTCCTGACAGCTTCTGCCACAGCCCCCCTCGCTCAGCGGTACACCCCACAAACAGCTCTCCCTCCTGCAGAACATGGCACGTCTCCGCCTGACACCGACAGTTAAAACCACCTTAAAAATATTAATATTTGGAAGAGGACAAGCTACCGGTAACTTGTGCCTGGAAGGTCAAGACAAGCAGCTCTGAGCCACCAAGCCGAGCTGGTGCACCACCGCCCGGCCAGGGTCAGCATCGCGGGTTCAAGTTAGCGTGCAATGCAGGCAGCAGCCCTCCTGCCGGGCCCTCTGCCATCACCGCAAGGAGAAAGGGGATCAATCCGACAGTTTTAGCTCTGTTGAGATCTCTCTGGTGGCCGGTAGGCAATTCTAGGCACAGACACCCACGCCGGTCACAGCACCCTCCATGCACGGACAGGGGATGCTCATGAGACCCTGGGGGACGAATCTAGAGGGAGTCGAGTCTGAGACACCCCGATATCCAGCTGGCACTGGGCAGAGCTGGGATTCAGCCTCTCTTGGTACCCAAGGCACCGGGAAAGCCCAGTTCAGCCATCCCCGTGAAGTGCGGTACGCAGGCACAGGCACCACACCCCCTTCCCAGCGGAAAGGGCGAGCGGTGCTGGGTTTTTTGTTCAGGGCAATGTTTTAAAATCCCAAACCAAACCAAGAAGCTGGGAGTTCAGCTTTCCCTGTGACCTGACTTGCCTGGGAGAGGAGATTTGCTAGCTCGCTCCCGCATCTGTGTGCGGTGTATTGCTAAACCGGTGCCAGGGCTATTATTAGAAACAATTGTCTCTCCTGGAAATTTTATATAGAGGCTTGAAACAACTTTTCTCATGCCCTCCCCAGCAGCGAGTGGGCTAACAATGCGGCCGAGAAACCCTCCTTACGCGGAGCATGTCTGCAAGGCATGCAGATACACCCAGACATGCACAGTTTGGAAATACAGCTATCTATTTGTCTTTTCTAGCCCTGGATCTGTAGCAACTTTTGTACCCCTCATTTAGGAAAATGTGCATAAGGGAAAGGGAAAACAGGCCAGGGGCTTTACCCTTTGCGAAGCCCCCCAGCTCTGCATTAAACTTGCTGCAGCCATTTGGAAAGGGAAGGAGCAGTCCATCTTAGCAGTCAGTGGGGACAGGCATCCAGATTGCTGGGCGCGGGGCGGGGGGGGAGGAAGAGAAATCACAGCACCAGCTTCTTTCCCCCACACCCTCTCCTTCCCTCTAATGCACAAAACCCCAGCCGCCGAGCTCGTCTCCCTCACTCGCCCACCAAATTCAGGGGTTTGGGGTGGGTTGGTTGCCTTTTTTTTTTTTTTTTTAATAATTTTTATTTATTTTGGAAAGGATGGAGAAAGCAGACGCTGCCCACGTTTCTCTCCGTTTGAGATAAATGGAGGGAGGGGGGCGTGGAGCAACCCGCAGACTGCGGCTGGGCTTTCCCAGCGGGGCCGGGGCTGGAAGGGGAGTCCCGGCTCGCCTCGCCTCCCCTCCGCAGACAAAGACCCCCTTACCTTCTCCCGCTCCCCCGGCGGCTCCGGCGGCCCCTCAGCTCCGAGCCCGGGACGAGAGCATCCCCGCTGCACCGGCAGGCCGCGGCTCTACCGCACCGCATCCATCGCCCGCCTTCCCGGCGCTGGGATGCGCGGGGCCGGCGCGGCCCTTCCCTCCGCTCCCGGCGGGCTCCCCGGGCGCTCCTAGGGCGGTCCCATGCTCCCTTACCGGGATGCCGTAACCCTCCTTTTCCCCTTCTTCTTGCCTTTCTCCGCCTGCCGGTCCCCGGCGCCCGGCTCCTTGCGCGGCCGCCGCCGCGCTGCGAGGCTGCGAGGTTGGAGCCGGGGAGGAGGGAGGAGGAGGAGGAGGAGGGGGAGGAAGGAGGAGGAAGGAGGGAGGAGGGCAGCGAGCAGCAGTTGGCGCTGGGTCATGTGAAACAGATGAACCCGGCTGGGGCCTGCCAACATCTGGGCTCCCCCTCGCCTCTGGGAGGAGGATGAAGGGCTGGGAGGACGGAGGAGGAAGGGTGCGGGGGTGGGGGCATTCCCCCGCCCCGACCCACGCGTGCACACCTAGAAATGAGAATGGAGGGGGGTGAGAGCAGCGGGGGTGCTCGCTCCCAGTGCTCACGCAGCCCCGGCAGGGAGGAAGAGGAGGGTGGCCAGGGCCCCGGGCACCCTCGGGGCTGGGCAGGCAGAGCAGCTCCTGCAGCCCTGGTGCTGGGGGGCACCTTCCCTTCTCCTGGTGACTTTATCCCCCTGATCCCGGCTGGAGAAGGGTGCAACTTGTGGTGGTGTAAAAGTGCACCCACCAACAAAGGATGCTGCCTGGCAATAAGGCATACTGCACTAGCGGTAGCCCTTGTGCAAGGGTTTTACTATGAAATAATTAGATCAATCAAGAAGGACAATGTCTGTGAGCCTGCAAAAAGTGCTGGCTTTTCAGTTTAACCAAGCACAGTGCGAAGCACCCACACTGCAACGCCTGCGGTTAGAACTCTGACTTACTGCCGCTGCTTTGCCTCCCCATCAGCATTTTCTTTCTGGGACTGGGCTTATTCCCACCAGGTAAGACCCTGAGGTTGCCGTTGTGCCACGCTCTGGCACAGGCTGGCCAGGAAGAGGTCTGCTTTGGGAAGGGAGGTGTGGGGGTGAACCCTTTCCTTCATTTGTTTTCAATTGGCATTTATGCTACTGCGAGTCTGCTCATGGCAAGGATGGAGCTGGGGCTTACATGGGATATAGGAAATTTCCTCTTTGCCCTGTAGGAAGATGACAAAGTCGCTCTCCCAACACGGTGGTGGTGAATGAGCTGGATGTCTGATTTCAGCTGGGGGTGTTTCTGGGTTTGAACTGCTGTCAGACTGAAAGCCAAGGCCATGCCAGCATGGAGATGCCATGAGCCTTGATGTCCTCTCCTCTGCAACAGGCTTGGGGGGCCAGTGGGCTGCAAAGTCCTTTTGGGTGCAACAGGCAAAAACTAGAGCACGAGCACGGTTCCCTCTCCTGTCTTTAAGGGCACAGATATTATAAAAACGGAGCTGTGTATGCAGCCACAGGCAGGCTCACGTGTCCAGCTCGTTCCACCCAAGGGGCTGGCTTTGATTAAGGGGACAAATATAGAGGCCGTTTTGGGCTCTGGCTGCTGAGGGTTAAGAGCAAGTGGCTGAGGTGGCCCAACTCTGCTCTGGAGGCAATCCCAAGGTCAGGACGTGCTGGCAAGAGGCCATCTCTGCCCCAGGAAAAGCAGGGTGACCATGGCCACATTGCAAGGGTAAAGACTGGAGCTTTCTGGGTGCATCTAACCCATGTCTAGATCCAGCTGCTGAAGTACCCCCAAGGAGCAAACCACCAAAACACAAACTTCAAAACCTCCTGGAATGTTAAACACATAATTTCAGGGAGGGGTGAAACTTCAAGTTGCCTCCTAAATTCTGTTTTCCTCTTTTCCTTCAGTGAAGGTCATAACACATCTCAAGCAGGTTCTGCCATCTTCAGTGGCGCTGGTGAAGAAGAGCATGTAAATCTGAACCCCAGCAGTGGTTCAGCCCTGCTCCTGAACCCTGCTCAGAACTAACAGTGAAAAAATCACCTTCCCAGACCGACTTTCACTAAAACAGGAGGTGAAGTTGCTTCAAAGGTGCACTCGCCATGCAGGTGCCTGCTTGTGCTTGTTGCTTTATAAGAATATGCCAAGGCAACGGACTTTGCCCTTGGGTAGGATGATCCCTCAACTAGCAAAGCCCCAAGGCAATTTCCCCACCCATCGCTGTATGGCACATGTTGCCCCTCGAGGTAACTCGTCCTCTCCTGGCAGGATCTGCCTCCAAACCCAGAGCAGAGCCAGGGTGTGGCACAGCATTAGTCAGCTGGTGATAAAAGAGCTTGCCTGGTGGGAGCCTTTAATTGGAAAGTAATTTGTTTCACGCATAGCAGCTCAACCTGGAAAGTAAGGCTCACTCTGCCCAGAATTGCAATTTTCAGCTTTCAGTGCGGGTGTGGGGAGTTTCATTAGACTTAGCTTGAAATTACAGGCTCCCAGCAACAGTCCAGTCTCTTCCCTTGGCACAAAGCCTGGATAAACAGGCATGGGTTTTGGACTACTCTGGAGGCAGCAAGAAAGCATCCTTTCTCATGCCCCATGTTACGGTGGGGTTGTCTACCAGAGGTGTCCAAAGAGCATCCCATCATTGTGTGACCCTAATGGTGTTCTCCAACATTTTTAGGGCATCAGTTGGTTTATGTCACAGGGAAGGACCTGGGTCACAGACCAACTGATGGATAGGTGTCATGTCATGGAAACTGTCTGGGGCAGAAATGGATGGGAAGCTCCTTGGTTTCCTAGGTGCAATGTCTCAGCACCTCTGCAGCCTTTGAGTCCCACCATGCAGAAAGAGAGGCTGTGTCATCATACTTGTGAAACTACAAGCTGCATCCTCCTCAGATCCCTTATAAGGACGTGACGTTTCCTACCCACCCAGGAGCACATGCACAATATTCCCCCAGAAGAAAGCGCAGTATGGTTTGGTACAAAGGCTTAACATTTTCTGCAATGGTGGGAGATGTTCCTGCTGCATTTCCTTAAGCCTCTAATTTGAGATGCAACATTTGTAATAAAAATAAGCTACTGATCTGAATGAAGACAACATGCTCTAGGTACCTGATGGAGCTAACAAAGAACTTAGAAATGGGGACTGTTCCTTACAACATGGAGAAACAGTGGAGCATTGTCCCTGACAAGAGCTGATCATGAAAGCTCATGAAAGAGCTTTCCCCCAGAACTAGACAATGAATTTGCTTCAGATCTTCTCACTGGTTCGTTGCACACCTCCTTCCTTGAAATGCTGCAACCAGATCTGGGCTGATTCCCTGGGAGCAGGGTGGTACCCTGAGCTACAAGCTACAAGTGGGGTGGAAGAGAGGGTCTGTGGAGGGTATAGACCAACCTTTGCAGAACCTTTAATTTGGGGTCTATAAATAGAGAGGAACAGAAGCTCTCAGAGTGGCTGCAGACCTTAACAATAAGAAAACCTATCCAGGGTGGAAAAGTGAGAACTGCCATCCCTAGCAAAGTTTCCAAGTAGGAAATCATGGGTTTGGGATCCTTATCCTTCCTTCCAGCCTTGCCCACTTCAGGTAAATCAGTGAGCTGGGGCAGCAGAGGATGTTAAAGAGCCTTCTGGAGGAAGAGTAACTGTTGTCTGCGGTTACGTGGCATCGCTTGCAAAGCCCTGGAGCTGCAGTTAACCGGGCTCTGCAGCACTCCCGTGACGTCGGGAAGAGCTGCCAGCCTTGTTTCACAGATGGGCAAACACACGTGAGTGCAGAATGGCACTGAAGGCTCTCAATGTGTGGAAAATCAGGCTAATAAACTGGAGGGCACCACCCCGTGGGGTAGGTACACACTTCTGGGCATACAGCCTGGTGTGTCCATACCTGGGACACCTTTGGATGGCTGCTTAGATGCTGGTAGACACGAGGTCACCAAGACTGGGACCACAAGTCCAAGGAAGACACCAAAGCCTGATGGCTCAGTGAAACAGCTGCCGAAGCCCCCACCAGCTCGATTAAAGCCTGTAGAAGGATGGCTGCATCGTAATGCAGAGGCAATGCCTTGTGCCACCCAGAGTTTGCTCTCCTCCTTTTCCTCTCCCAGACATACATGCTTCAATTCAGATTTCCTCAACAGCATCCTTTCAGGAAAAAAAACCCACCATTCACCTCATGCACATTCCTGTCTAAAATTCCTAGTAATAATTCAGCAGCAGTAGCAGGAGTCCTTTTCTTCAAGGAGCTTCTGTAATTTCACAAGGTCTCTGGAGCTGTCGATACCCAAACAACATGGCCCGGTAAGAAACATTTACTCTGGAGGCAGCAGAGCTGCTGTCATTGCAATGATTAGAAGCAGGTGATAGCTGCCTCTCTTCCAAGATGGTTTGTATGATGGCAAGTCCCAAAAAGAAAACAATAACCCAAATATTTAACTCTGACATACACAGAGGGAAGTCTCCAGCAACCAGATGCTTCTGCACCAAAATAACAACAGGCTGATTCCTTTTTATCAGTTCCTGATAACAAAGCAAGGAAGAAACACCATGGCCTTGTGCTGGAGAACTATTGTTGACAATTCATTTCCACTCCCATTAGCAAAGATTAAAGTATCAAAATACTTTACAGGGAACGTGGTGATAGGACTGTGGGTGCCATCAAAATGTGTGAGCTGTTACATGAACATTTCTAGTATTTTCAGAAAAGCTTAATGAATGTTGTCTATCCCAGAACTGCATTAATTAGCACTAACGGGTTGGAGGAGATGGCATGTCATGAAGTAATATTCACACTTACACAACGATTTGCATCCTTAAGTGGTGCAGTGCTTTACAGAAGTCAACGTCATTCCCCCGTATGGTACATCTGAAACCCACGGAAGGTGAGGGAAATGCTTTCAAAGAATATTTAGGATTTGCTGAAGGTATCTAACTGTGTACCTCCTTGTGGGAGGCGTTTAAGGGCCTAAATCCCATGGATTGCACAACTCTTAAAATATTTGAGTGGCAGTAAAAGATTAAAAAGCCCCAAAACTTAAAAAGCAACACGGACCAAAGTAACTTGCAAACTGAAATCCATTTTCAGAGATGATATAATCTGGTAGGTACGTGAATCTCATTGTAAATCAATGCAGCTGACTTATTCTAACCATGACAAGGGTCAGCCAGCTCTAGAAAATGAAGCGTCCAGTTCACCTGTGGGTTAATTGATGTGATTCCTCTGAAATTTGTGGTATAGCACTGTCTTGTCTTCTCATGAGCTCTGATGTAGGTTGGCTGGAGAAGAAGCAAGTGTCCTCATCTGTGTTCAGCTGACACAATCTGTATCCTCCATGCAACAAATATGCCTCAATGTTGGGAAGTAGAAAAGGGACTAATGTGACCCAGTGGGTCACCCAAGCCACCAGGTTGCCCTCACCCACTTCCACGGACCAGGGCCAGCCAGAGGGAGATGGAGGGTTGCGTGTACCCCTACCTGTCCCCATCACTTAATTTTCCCTCTACAACAGGTTGTGTCCTTGAGCTATGCTGGTAACTTTGGAAACCAGGTGGAAACCACAGGGATCTCATTCAGAAATGTAAAAAGCAATTACTCAGGAGCAGGACTTGACTCATATAACTGGATCTGGACCTGCAAACAATTTAGGGGACAGAGCATATGCAATACCAACTGTTAGGGTGCAGCACACTTCAAAGTGGGAAGATGTCCAAGTTCGCTCAGTGAACCATGAGATGTTTTTAGTTAAGCCTTACACAGAAACACTTCACTTCTGAGATGAACCTTGGGTGTTATCTCCCATGCCATGCTTTCATTAATTTCCAGGACAATCCCTTAAGTAATTGGGGCACAAAAGGAGGGGGGAAAGGGAGAAGCAGGACTTTAGCCTTGGACAAAATAAGCCTCCAGGACGTCTGATTAATTTTCACACAGACTCTACTTAAAGGATGTCTGAGAGCTGACGAGGGTAGTAAGCAGACCTCGTCGTTCCCAAAGAGCCAGTGCACTAAATCCTCCCTTCATTAGGTGAAGGATGTGCATGCCGGCAGGATTATTATGCAGGCAAACAAAGCTTGGTCTTTGTGCAACAGCTGAAACGGATGGTAGGGACAAGCCAACTCCAGCTGGTTGGCGCTATGACCCATGGGCTGGCAAATCCTGTCTGCTGCCTCCAGCTCCAGCCTGGAGGTGATACAGAGAGGGACAGGACTTGCATGTAAGTTGCCCATGTCCTAGTTATCTCCGGGTAATCCTGGCATCCAAGAGGCCAAACAAAGTGAACAGCTGAAGTGTGCATAAGAGAATAAAGATGAGCCGGGTGTGCCACCAGCTCTCCCTGGGTGACCTGTGCCTCAATCGAGTGACACCAAGGAAAGGGGTCATTCTTGCAGTCCCCCCCTTTTCACCCACCTGGGGCTGGGAGCAAAGGGAAGAGAGAAGGAAATCTTCCTGCTGGAAAGGGCTGGGAGCCATCCCTGTCCTTGCAGGAGGAATAGGAAGGGTGAGGTGTTCTGCTCTCTGCTGGACATCAGGTCCTCACCAATACCTTCTACCCTCCCATGGGGTGGAGGGGACACGTGGGACACTGCTGTGCTTTTCTTTAAATCTGAGCAAAGCTCTGCCTCAGGAACCTCTTCCTGTTCCCAGAATAGTGCCATTTTCACCTGAAGTGGCCTGAAAGCAGAACAATGCAGGGAGGAGAGGACATGGCAGGGGCCCCTTCCCTCCATAAAATGGGCTGGGTGGTGGTGAGAAATGGGGAGACCTTTCCCCAGGGGAGGGGAGAAGCAGGGATTGGTGGAGGAGATGGGTGGTGGAGGCATGGAGGAAAACCAGAAAACACCCACGCTGTTGGTGAAGGGCGCTGTTTGGCCAGGGAGACCTGGAGAGCTGCTTGCATACCACTGACATGACCACAGTGCGGACAGAAATAAAATGCAACTAACAGGCAAGTGGACCAACCTCATCGATGCAAGGGAACTGCTGAGTAAATAGCAAATGAGTAAATGGCAAGAACCTGAGAACAAGGCTGAAGAAAGGCTAGATGATTCTCCCCACCCTGTCCTCAGAGGGTGCAGCTGACTGATGCTGGTGAAAGCCACCCAAAAACCTTCTTGGATGACAAAAGGCAGCATAGGTAATTGGGAAGGACATCAAATGAGTCAGCTGAGAGATCCGAGCCCAGAAACATGCCTCCTGTTAAGCAAAATCTACACGTACCTCTTGCACGGAGCTACACAATGACGTACTTTCTTTTGTACAGAAGAACAAAACAAACTAATTCTCATTTGTTTGGCTTTTTGTACTGAAGTAGTCTTTGTACTCTGCATGATGTCAGATATGAAGATTTTTTTTGGTAGTTTTACACTGCCTTCTACTGAGGATTGCAAAATTTACATTGGTTGGAAAAGTTTTCTGTTTCAAAGGGTACCACATTTTGCAGAAAATCCAGAGAATGTTCCAAAATGGCATCGAAATCATTATTAACAACTTTTGCTAAA
This sequence comes from Burhinus bistriatus, assembly GCA_013397275.1. NCBI lineage: Eukaryota > Metazoa > Chordata > Aves > Charadriiformes > Burhinidae > Burhinus > Burhinus bistriatus. Next base: position 679,486 of record VYXH01009385.1, on the reverse strand, counting down.
TAAGTTTTACAAAATCAAAAGCCAGTTAGACAATGCTTTCAATACATCACTGCAACATTAAAAAAAGGGCTCGTGAGATACTAAAGTGACAATTTTAGCAAGTGTAAAAAAGTGCTCTTAGCTTGTTTTCCAATTTCTGTTACTTCTCGGTCATACTTTTCTATTTCTTAAAACGTTTTTCTCTCCTCTGTTGTTTGCCCACAAAACAAAATCAGGGAGAACTCCTAGCTGTAGTAAGAAATAGCTGTTCTAGCCAAACCTCTTGTAGGTGTTAGTAGGGGGTAGCCTAATTTCAGATGCAGGTGTGGTTTTTAAGGTAACCTTTTCTTCTTACTGCAAGTTTTCACTGTCTCTGTGAGGCAAGATCGTTACCTAAGTTGAACAGATGGGAAAATGGAGTCACAGAGAGATCAATTTACCTGGGTAAGATCCCGTACCAAATTGGAGCGAGAGAGACCTGGGAATAAATCGCAAACCTTGTGACACCAAAGCTTTTGTGCTAACTCGAGACCCCTCTTCTTCCCCCAGCTAATGAATCAGTGATTAACAAAGGCTGCTCCGTTTCTGACAGTTTAATCGGCCATTTCTACTTTACACTTTGGTTCTCTTTGGCTTTTTTAATCTTTATGAGGCAATCCTTGCAAAGAGAGGAAGCAAACGGAATATAAATCTTGGAGCAAGTATGCCCTCATGTCATAAAAGTGCAATGAACACATCTTATTTGCCAGAAAATATTTATCTGACCAATAATGTTTGCATTTAGGCTCAGTCATTTGCTTTAATAACAAACACCCAAATTACATTTAATATGAAAACATTTTAAATTGTCTCAACATCTTCTAAATAAACGTAGCACTAGTCATAATGGTGCTGTGCTAGAGCCAAAGGCTCAGTGTTACTTCATTTATTGTTTAACTTGAGTCTAATTGCTGCGTATCTGACGTCTCTGAGAGCATGGGCTTCTATCGCTCGTCTGAACATAATTTCCTTTTCATTACTGAAGCACACCAGGAATAAAACCCAGCTCTCCTGATACCCTGTCCAGGGCGGTCACCACAAGACTATTAACCCTCAGCTAAGGAGATTGAAGTACTTGATTAATTCACTCCATAAAGGTTGCTCATTTCCCCTCCGTATGCGGTGGTGGCCTGGTTTCTGAGCACCCCGTGGTCTGCACAGTTTGCTCCGAGCAATGTCTCTGCCAAGTCTAGCTGTGTTTGCACGGGGCCACGCAGACCCGGAGCCATTAGAGACCAGCCTCGAAAAAGGAAGGAGAGCCTGGAAGTGGCCCATCGATGGGACTTAGCAGTCCTTGCTGGCTGCTGTCTGGGATGGGAGAGTCTTGGGTACCGATGCCTGCTTTGAGGACTCTTTATGTCTTTCACCTAATGGCTGTAACAGGCCTTGCAGACACATGTGAGGCTGTAGAAGTGGCATTGATAGTTCCCACCCCAAAAGAGAGATAAGAAGCTCAAAGTCGTACACCCTGAGGAAGGTCTCAAACCAAAGAGCCCCTGCATGAAAAACGCAAACGTTTTCCCTACTACCTGTGGCTTAAAAAATGCTCCCCTTGCTCAAGTTTTCATCCCCTGCTCCATTTTTGCAGGGAAGGATGGAGGTGCCTGCCTTCAGGCAGCCTGCTGATTCCTAAAAAGTCATCATTAAACATCCAGTCCCCACTTTCGGTATAGCTCTAACCTGGCCGACATGACCTCAGAGCTAGGATTTACAGGCAAGGCGTATGGACTTGCACCATAACACCTTTTCCCTGTGACCACCTGGACTCCTGGAAGTGCGAAGCAGGAGATATTTTGTCTCTGAAGACTGATCAACCCCATCAACTGCTCAGCTACCAGCAAAAGCACTACTTGTTGGCTATTATAATTGTAGTTTCTGCAGCTCCGTAGTGTTGCAATCTTTGGCCTACGGAAAATCAGGTGCTGGGTTTTAGGATGGGGAAGGATGGATTTATGCCTGGATCTGTTCTCTCTCACCCATTTCTCAGTGACATTTTGCGTTGCACTATCCCTCTATCCTCACCTGTAACCTGAGTTTGGTCCTATCACAATTCCCTCTCTCCTCGGAGGACTGTGAAGTGTAACTTTTTGAACTCCAAGAGGTGAATACAGACTTTGGATGCAACACATAAGTCAACTCTTACTAAGGTGATACTTTTAACAATGACTCCTTGGTCTTATTTTAGTTAAAAAAGGGTGAGAAATCGTATTCAGATTAGCTATAGCAACATATGTCACTGGTCAGATAGGATACACGGCAATTAAGCTATACAACAAACTGACTGATGTTTGGCTTTTGGCTTTGCAGGAACACTGTGATGGTGGCTGCAATCTTTGTTTATAAGATTTTGAGTACATTGAAAACATTTCCAGATTAAGTGTGTTGGAAGGGTTGTTATTAAAGCAATTGAACAGGCTTAAATACAATCATGGTTGGTCAAATGCATATTTTCAGGCAAAACAAGAATGTCCACAACAGTTCTCATGGGAGGCTGCATGGGAGAAGGAGAGCAAATAAAACTCAAATGCCCCACAGTCCCTGATGTTTGCAACATCACTGCTTAGCTGCAGGATGCAACTAAGCTGCACCTCCAAAACAGGGACAAACACCTGCGAGGAGTCGACTGCATTCATACATTATCCTTTGCACATTCAAGCTGTAATGAGGGAAACTAATGATAATGATAAAAGGATCCCTTGTGTCTTTTCTGCAAATTGCTTTGGAGCCACCACCGTGGATGGGGAGCACATCCTCACGGATGTCCCACCACGTTGGGGGTGGCAGGGCTGTGCTGCTCTCCATGGACCATGGCTTGGGTGCACCCATCCGACGGGTGCATGGATGGAGCGAGGGTTGCACATTCCCAGCAGGTTCGGACCACCTCAGAGGGGCAGTGATGCTATTTCTCCACTGCAGCTCAGGCTCCTCATTTAGAGCAATGCTAATTTTCCCGTGCCCTAGCTTGCAGGCAGACGCTTTTCCCCTCCTCCTCATTCCAGAGGTGGCTGCCTTTCCGCAGTGACAGTGACCTTATGATCTGAAAGCGCAAGGTTGCCAAATCTCATGATAGATGACGTTTTTCTGAAAACGTGCTCTTCTGGGCTGATTCCAGAAGGTGAAGGAGAAGACAGCCCAACTCTATACATTTTATTAATTCCATTATTTGGAGGCAGTCTTAATATTTTTGAACCTTGGCAATTTTGAAAATGGAGCATGCTTTGCTAGTTAGAGTCGAAGGAGTAGTCTGATACATTGATTAAAACGTTTTGCCCTCTGGTGATGAACATCTGCATATGGAAGACCCTGTCCTAGTCCATTTTATAATAAGAATAACCAGTTTTCATATAGTTTCACTGGTCCTTGTTTCATGAGGGAACACTGTGCTTGGAGGGTTCAAAAAGTTCAGCTGCCAGCTTCATGTGAAGTGAGAACTGAAATAAATGGGAAATAAATGAGAGGAAAATGGACAAAGCCAATAGTTAAAGGGTCACAGTGGCAACTCCTTTGCAGGAGGAAAAGAAATTAATTAATGCTCTTTCTCCACGATTTGCTTGGAAACACAGACTGAAAAGCTGACCTGGGTGGTCTTGTTTCAAAGGAGTTAAAGGGATGATGTTTGCTTTCTGCAGAGAGGCTTGGAGAAATAGGCACAAGTTTTTCCTGTCCCAAGCAGGGGAAGGGAGTCAAGTGTGGGAACAAGCCCTGGGAAGCAGAGAGGTGGGAGAAAATGGGAAAAACGCTGCCTGTAAAGCTGATTCTAGAAATCAGCAGTGCTGACAACAATCAAGAGAGCAAGTGGTCAACGGGGCCCGGTGGTGGGTTTTGTGTCTCTGATGACACGACACAGTGGCTGTGTGTCCCAACAACTGGGCTGGGACAATCCTGCCAGGGCAGAGCAGCTCAGCCTCACCTGCCAACCCAAGTGAATTGAACTGGGAAAACAGATTCATTAACAAAATGCTATTGCTATTGTCACTCTGAATAATAATTGATAATGGCAAAGCTCCCAACACCTCCCAGTTCCCTATTTGTACACAGGTCTTCCCCTATTTTGTAATCAGTGTTTTCCTCCTTTTTCCTTTTTATGATTATTTTTATTATTACTGGAATTATTGCTGTGCAAACAGAGTGTCTTTCTATGCGAAATGATGAAGTTACAGTTTCACTCCTAGATGGCAGTATAAATTATTATATGGGCTACCCTATAATCTTTGGTCATGTTGTACGGCAAGGTAATTGATTCCCAAATCACTAAAGCTAACTAACATGACTGTAAATCTAATGCCTGAGCAGTGTTTGCTATTAAAAAGTCAGCATCTACAATAGTTGCTACACTGCAATTACTGGGAAAATGCTGATTTGCTCTAGACTTGGAGCAGGGAATAATTGTAGTCTCTCTTGAGACCTTGAGTATGATAATTGGTGGTGAATGGTGGGTTTTTCCAGTGGTGATCACGTAGGTTGTCTCTATGCGCACATATTCCCAGAGCATCACCATTCCTGCAGCCGCCAGCGCTGGGCTCAGTACTTCCACCTGCATGTGGCCAAAATAAATAAACCCTCTAGGAAAAGCACACAGACTCAGATTTTGAGCTGGTACAGACCTTCAAATAAAGCCCAAGGACTGTGCCAATACACCCCACAGAAACCTGCCCCTTTCTGCTTCTGCTCCAAAGTCAAGCGAGAAATCGTACGACCTCTGAATTCAGACCTCTCTGTTAGAGCCTAGCTAGAAACATGAAGGTTTTTCAAGTCTCATCGCTAGATTTTTAATTTTCAAGGACAATGCGTTGGATATATGTGAAGCATGCTCTAGGCTTTGGTGCTTCATAGCTTTAGAGTAACTGGGATAGTGTGCAGCAGCCACCGCTTTGCTCCTCAACCCCATGGGAGAAGCTGTGGAGATCAGGATGTGGCTGGTCTCTGGCCTGGTGGCTTTCCAAGGCATCATGTCCATGGGCATGAGGAGAGGGCTACAAGGCTCCCCCCGAGCAGAAGGATGGCAAATCTCAAGGTTTCAGACAGTTATTTCAGCTAAAATTCACATAGCAACCAGGACTGGGGAGTGGAGACCCTGTAACAGGCTGTTCTGCTCCTGTCAGGGAAGGAAAGCACAACCCTTGAGAGGAACTCATTTCAATAGCAGCTTTCCAAATACCTTATGTAGGGATGTGCGAAATATCTGGAGGGAAATCTGGAAGTCATCCCCTTTCATGGCTTTCACTAGAAGTTCTTTTTCCTGCTGATTTCCCCTCGCAGAGAAACAAGCAAGCCCAAGCAAATAAACAAGGCAATCCATAGGAAATATCCCATTTCCCTCTCATCCTTTGACTCCCTCAAAACAAAATCCTTAAGTTGTTGGATGACTTGCTTGCTTGCTGAAGACGGCTTGCTGCTTGCGACAAACAGAAATGAGAAGCTGCCACTGGCTTTGACGCAAAATCAGCTTTTTTTTTTTTTTTTTTTTCCCCAAACTAGTGAAGACAACTGATTTCTGCATTACCAAGTGACCAAGGACAAAATCCAAAAAATTATGGTGCAGAATTGTAAATGTAATTTTTATACAATCCTTGGCAGAAAAAGTTAATAATAATGATAATAATAATAGCAATAGTAATAGTAGTAGTAGTAGTAGTAGTAATAATAATAATATCAACAACAACTGAGAAAAAATGATTCATTTGACCCTACAGTTGAATACTAATGAGTGCACAAGTTAAACACCAGGATCCTCCTCGCCATTAGCGCCACATGGGCAGAGCTCATTGTACACACCATTTCGGCTGGGGCTGGACACCGGCATGGGTGCAGGATCCCTGCGCAGCTGCCCGCAGGCTGCCTGCACGGGGACCCCTTCCCTCCTTGCAGCACTTGCCCCCCAAACTGTGATAAGTGAGGGCGGGCGCTTCAAAATGATCCGAATGAGCAGAAGTAGAAAAACAGTCTGGAGGAAAGGAAGAGAAAGAAGAGAGGAAAAAACCCCCAGAGAAAGCCAGATGTAAGGAATACTTTTTTAAAAGAGTCCATTTAGCAGTGACTATGTTTATATTGCAGTTGAGCATCACTTTACTTATACAGCCGTTCATACATCATTGTGCTGACGAGGTAATGAGTAAGTAGGTGCCTATATTCTACGAGATGCTTTATTTCCACTGAACAAGCCAAAGCCTCTGAAAATAAGGTGTGAAACCCAAAACCAAACAGCTGAGGTGCTTTGGGAATAGCGGTAAGAGAAGGAAAGCGAGCACTGGGTTCAGCCCTGTCCCCTAGAGAGCTGGCTGGGGTTTTGCAAAGCGCCTTTTCTCGGCTTTTCTGCACACGCGGGCCGATCCATGAGCCTGCGTTTGCCCTGCTCCTGCCGGACAAGCGCGAGAGGAGCAGGAAGAGGCCCCTGCCCTGCCTCTGCCCCGGGAAACAAAAGAAAAAAGGAGTCTGCATTTACCCTGCATCATCCTGTAATTGTCTGGGCCAGCACCGAGCACCACGACCTGCCCTCTGACCGCGCTGCCCTGCCGCACCGACCAAAAATCCCCCCAAAACCAGGCGATTCATGGCAGGATCGATGCCCAGCAGGCACACGCAGTGCAAATGATGGGCTGGGTGCTTACGGCGGGACTGAAATGTTAAATACCTCCAGCGTGCTCATTTATTTATGACTTCTTCAGCCTATAGTAACTACAAGCAGTAATTGGATTGTGCTCGGCATAGCCAGATTGATTTGCTACTTAATAATAAAACCAAGTCCTCTGTTGATAATGGCATCCCGAGAAACAAGGAGGTCGGGTGAAAAATGCACTCAAGGCGCAATGCTAACTTTGAAAGCTCATGTGGCTCTTGGTGCAGAGCAGGATCTTTGCCAGATGCAAATTTTGTACTGGCTACTCTTAAAACACTCTATTTGTGGCCTCCTGTGCCTTTGACAGAATATTTACCAACTTTGGCAAGGCTGTTATTTAGCGTTTTGACAAAAGACGGTGAAAACAGCATATTTTTCCGTAGTTTTCTGAAGGTCGTGGCTAACCCCCAGTGCAATCTGCAGTGACCTCTGCTTGCCTCCGAGTGAAAAGTGGCATTTAGAGTTAATTACAGAGCAGCACTGGGGAGTTGGACTGCCCACACCCCCTTCTTCATCTGAAGCCAGAAGACCCTAAAGCAACATAAATATCACAAACCTAGCCCTGACGGCGTAGCCCTCTGCGGATGGGTGGTCATGCAGATGGGGCTGTTTCTCCAGCGCTGCTCCTTGTGTCCCACCAGCAGGTCAGGCAATGGGATGGGAGCAGGTGGCTTGTGCCCTCTTGCTGCCTTCTTCAACCAGACACCTTGGTTCTACTGGCAGCAGCTTAAGGAGCAGAATTATGGCTATGGCATCTCTAAGGTGTGTTTAAGGATGCCAGCTCACTCCCAAGGCATAAGTGTAACCTGACTTTCCCTGGGCTTTGCCTCTTTCGAGCAACCATGATACTCTTGCTCTTCCCTGAGCTTGTGGCCGTGGGAAGCACTGGTACCTGAAGCCACCTGAGGCTTTGTGGAGGGATGATATCTCCTAGGAGGGCTATGCCTCAAATCACTCCAAAAAGTGCTTGAGACTGCTTTGCATCCAGCACTGGCCAGGCTGGAAGAGCTGACCCTGCATTTTGGATGTTATGTGAGCATGGAAGATGCTTGTGAAAGGACACGTTTGCTCCTGTGCTACAGTGGTCGATGAAGCTACAGGAGCCACAGGCACAGCCCTGTGAAGGTGTGGGCACAGCCACGGGCCCTGACTCCCAAGGTTTCTCCTACTCCCCCCTGCTCATCCACCCTGGCTGCAAAAAATCCCCATTACAAGGAATAGGTGGCCAAGGAGGGATCTGAGCAAGGGGAGGAGACGTACTCAGCAGTGCCCTCCCTGCTAAGCACAGCGGAGCAGAGGAAGCACGGGGCCACCTCAGCTCCCCGTGGAGCAGCCAGCTGGTGGCCAGGCCATTGTGCTTCCTCCATGGAGGAACTCGGTGGCTGTGGCTGTCCCCACACACCCTGTCCGAGCACACAGGTGTCCCCGGCCATGTGCAAGCTGCCTGCCCAGCCCTGCCAGGACAGGCTTCGGGAGAGCAAAGAGGAGCAATTGGTTACTCAAACGCACATTTTAGCAACAAAGTCAGCTTCAGGATGTTACCTGCACTTGAAGGATTGCCTGACTTCACGTGCAAATAAGAAAAAAGCAGGATGCTTGCGGCATGCATGCTGAGGAAAATAAGAGTTTGATGGGAATGCGAGCATTGCCCAGCTCCTTTACCTGCCTGCCAGGAGCTTTTATAGAAGTTGCTGCTCTGGGAGAGAGCAAAGAGCACAGGCTCACCTGCCTTGAAAATGCAGAGGACTTTCGTGCCCTCCGTCACCCTGCGCCTGCAAAACGCTCTGAGCAGACCCAGCTCCGCAGTCACACAGAATAGGATCCGTGTCCGGTGCCTTTGTACTTTGCTGGACCCCACTTTAGGATATGCGATGTGGTAAAATAAAAATACAACCATCGCGTAGGTAGTGACCCGTACGGAGGTTGCTGTTGTGCTCAGTTTCGCGGACGTGAGGTGCTTTCGGCAGAGGAGAGGCTGTCAAAATCACTTTGCAAAAGCGTGAGTTTAGAGAATGTTTGCACTTCTGTTTCCATTACATGATTTTGAAAAGATGCCTTGCTCTAGTAATTGCCTTATCATTATAATTCTATAATCACGATTTTTAATTATCCACAGAGAGCTAGAGGGGCAAGAAGGGGTGAAAGCAAGACTCCTGCTGAACTTGGTAGGTTTTGGTTAGGAAATCAGTTAAGGGAGGCCTGGATGTCCCCATGTCTTAACATGCTGCCACATCTCACCTGAAATATTTGGTGCCTGATGCTGCCCTAGTGCACTGCCGGGCGAGTTTGTGGCTGAATGTCACAAACATCATTAGGTGCCCAGAGAGCAGGTCTTGGTCCAGCCCAAATCTAGACTCAGGGTTGTAGTGACCCTGGGGCAACTCATTCGCGGGTGATGTGTCAGTAAATTATGAAGTCCAACTGCTGAGAGACTGACTGTTTTTTTGAAGAATTTGAATGAGCATTTTTTCCACTTGGGCTCATATGTCCATTCTTGGCATAACAAGAAATATCCCGACTCAGAACCCACCTGCCCCTCATTAAACGTGCACACAGAATAAAATCAAAGTTTGCTACAAGAAGGCTGGCAGTTTACTTGTTTTATGGACTCTTTTGCATACATAAACATATGCTTATGTGCAAATTTAACGTATAGTTTTTGCTCTAATGATGGACGTATTTCAGCGAGAACCAGGGCTAGTGCATGGCTGTGCTGAAACAATTTTGAAGGCAATCCTGAAGGTGCTGTACCGTTACAGTTTAATCAGACCTAATGCATGCAAGACAACTGGAATTGCCCAGCTGCAATGGAGTGTTTTTGGGGTGTTTGAAGCTGTGGGACTGCTCCTTCCCTGCCCTCTACATCGTTAAATGGAGGTGAGTAATGAAAAGCAGGTGGTGATGTGGGAGACACTCTTCCTGGTGAGGATCACATGGAGCTCGCACAGCTGGAGATGAATGGGATGCAGTGGATGCTTTGCTGGAAGGTCAAGAGACACTGAAGCAGGAGAGTGGGGTGGGATTGCTTCAGCTCTACCACCTTCATTGCTCTCTCCTGAGGTGGATGGGAAACCCCAAGTCTTCTCCCAGGATTTTGGGGACCACGTGCTGGGCACTTTTCTTTTGGTTCTGCCAGTACGACGGGGACATCACTGAAGTCCTGCCAGAGTCAGGGATTGGGGTCTCCATCCTCATTGCCCCTTGGTTATCCTCAATACTGGAGGAGCAAGGGAGAAACCCTTGAGAGGAAAACTCTGGATTATTCACTGAATGACAGTGTGTCACCAAATAAATAAACAAAGCAGGAAAAGCAGGTCATGCCTGTCATCCCCAGTGCAAATCCCCTCTGATGCTGACAGCCCTCATGTTTCACAATTTGCAGAGCCATTTCCCCCTCCTTGTGGGATAATTAGCAGCCAGGCCTGGTGACATCTGACCAGGCTCTTTGCCCCAGGGTCACCCACATCGGGTGACAAACGTCCTGCCTGTGCCTGAGGAGGATGCTGCCCTGCGGAAGGGTTCCTGGATGATGCAGGGGTCTTCTGCTGTGCCTCACCTTTCCCCTGCTTTATCGGCCAGGGTGGAAGAAGATGGGGAGGCCAAGTAAAAATGCTGTCTCAGCACTAAAAGCACCAAACTCACATCTAGATGTCCAAGGCTATGGGTGATGTGCATTTAAACCAGTCCTACCACTAAATCCCTGATATTGGGGGAATTAAAGCAAAGCCCATCTCATGACATGACTGTACATCCTGGTGGAGTAAAGTCTGCTAACTGAGCCTTGAGCTCAGTGGGATGCTCTTGGGCAGCTATCTTCACCTCACATTTCAGCTTCACCTTTGGAAATACATCAGTCTTGCTCTGAAAATGAAACTCTCCTGGTGTGCACAAAGCAGGCTCTTCCACGGGGAACGAGCTGAACTGCACAAATCTAATATCCTTTTCCCATGGGTACCTCTAACGAGCCTGTCGGTGCGAGGATGGACGCAGCCCATTCCTGGTCAGCAGACAGATTTAATGCTGTCTGCATGGTCAGCCCCTGGGCAAAGGTGCTGTTTTGGTAAACTGGAAAAATGTTGATGAAAATATTTTTTTGGCAGAGAAAGCACTCAGGCCAAAATGCCCTGCAAACTTATGTTTTGCTAAAAGTCATACTTGGTGGTGAAAAAGTGGGAAAATTCCTAACAATCTATTTTGACTTTCCCTAAAAAATAATAAAAAAATATTTAATTTGCATTGTTTTTACAGCTTAAGAGGAACATATAATATAAATACTGTCACAGTAAAGGCAATGTGTTTCAATTTTTCCAAACATTTGGTGGTGAATTTTAAAAGCTGAAATGCCTTATACCAGCCAGGGCCCAGGATAAAAACAAGGCAAGAAACCCTCTGAGAATGAGGATTTCATTTCTCCCATCTTCTCTTTCTGTGCCCTAATCTCGAGAGAGTCAGCTGTGTTTTGGGAAGACAGCATTGCAGGCCATCTCGGCCTCAGGGTGATGCATAACTTCCCCACACACCTCCGCCACTGACCACCTAGCATGGGGCAGCTGAGTGATAGAAACCCCCGTAGTCTGAGCCAAAATCAGTTTTGTTCTGCAGGGTTGAATATTTTGAAATATTTTAGATTTTATACATGCTCCCCTGGCCTGTGCACATTATACATTCTTATCCTTGTATAAGAATACAGAAGAATATGTTCTTATTCTCTATATAGGAGACAAACTTAAAACAGCAGCTACAGGGCCTGATTTTTCAGCTCAGGTAGCAAATGCAATCGTATTGCTGAGGACGACCGATCCAACGCGTGCGGTTGGTTATGTTGATGGCCATCACGACAGGGGTGCCAGCTGCATCATTACGATACCCTCTGGCAGCGGATCAGCAGCTGCAAGAGTGTACAGGATTAGTAATAAATCAAACACATCCTGTGAACATTGTTGCAGGATATGATTAATTTTCACGTGTGCCAATAACACAGTGAGCCAGCTCCTCTGTTAGTATAAGGCTGCCTAATTCTTGAGTTCAGGATTTGGCTTGGTATATGCTCACTTGAGACTCATAGCCAGTTTGCCCATATCAGCATATATTATATTGGCTTCTGTGTTTAAGGTCAGATCCTGGTAAAATTTGCAATTTACAGCAAGGAAAAGTTTGCCTTGCAGCAGCGGAGGGAGAATAATATGAATTGCTTTGCACGCTAACCATTGCATTTCAGGAAAACATATAAGATTAGTACATCCAGGGAAAAGGGAACTTGCATGGGTCCAAGCAACAAATCCAAGAGCCGGAGGAGATCACAGTGGGCAAAACCACTACACAGATGTGCGGACTGAAGTAACTGACGTTATATTTCCAACACCCGTTGCAACATGCCAGGGGATGTGTAAGGGGATGGAAACTCCTCTGCCTCTGCTCCTCACCCTGGTGCCTAAGAGCCTGTATAACCCCATGGTTGTTGAAGCAGCTGACCTGACCCAGGTCTCCCTCAGTCTGGTGTAAATCAGCAGTAAATTCACTGTCATAATTTGCATTTACCCCTGCATAACCATGGACAGAATTTAGCCTGTTAATATTTCCCCATTTATCATCCCTCCATCCTTCCCCCAGACCGACTTCAGCCCTGCAAGGGGAATGGGGCTGGTGCAGCCTGTTGTAGCTGAAATATCTTGGGTGAGAGGGAAAATCCTAAAATCTCTCTGCAGAAACTCATCCTCCTCCTCACCACCATGAAAGACAAGAGAGAAAGACCCACTACTGGAGACCTGTGGAGTGGAAAACCCTATTGTCTGAGGAGCAGCTCTGCTAGGCAGCGTTCAGGCTGTGTTTTCCTGGTCCTTGGGAGGAGCATGTCTCGTAATGACATGATTTTGTCCCTGCTGAATTCTCGGCCTTTACAGTGTTTGGATTTCCTGGTGACTCCATTGTGAAGGGCCCTATTCACTCAGGCGTGTTTACCCAGCTGCAGGAGCTTCTCTGGGGCTGCCGTGCTCAGGAGCTGCACATAGCACTGCAGATTGTGGGAAAGAAAAAAACAATAAGCTCAAGAAGGATAAGCCTAGGAAGAAATCCTGCTGGAAATGCTGTATTTACCATAGGATGGTTGTGTGCATGAGACGGCCTCATCCCCTGGCTGGCAGCGAGCAGGTGCTCCTGTTGGGACGCTGCTCCCAACAATGCTCAGTGGCTGTGCATTACCTTTTCCGAACAGAATCATGCTGGTGGCCCCAACAAATAATGCTATTTTTTTGCACTTGGGTGATTTAGTAAATTTGAGCGACTGAAGGAAGTACAGCGTTGGCGTTTGGGTTCCCAGTCAGTCTTTCGAGGAAGACTTCCACTGAAGTCAGGGAATGGATGTCGATTTAAACCCTCTGAGAACCATCTCAGCTTGCCTGGTGTACAAGCGAGGGACTGCCTATCAACTAGTGCAGCTTCCAGCTGAGGTCCAAGAGAGGGTCTGAATATCTTTTCCCTGGGGAATCCTTTCCTGGGTAAGAGGAAGAAAAGGCTACCTCAACCTTAACAGGCTGCCCAGGGAAGTGGTGGAATCACCATCCCTGGAAGTATTTAAAAGACGGGTAGACGTGGTGCTGGGGGACATGGTTTAGTGGTGGTTTTGACAGTGTTAACTTTATGGTTGGACTCGATGATCTTAAAGGCCTTTTCCAACCTAGGTGATTCTATGATTTTAACCCTAACCCTAACCTTATGCATACATCCCCTCCTGCCTGTTCACGCAAAGCTCCAACCCCTTCTAGCCCAATTCATGCAGTAATTCATGCAAACATTGAAAGCTGTGTGCAGAAGCCCTAAATGTGTGTGGGGCCTCGCAGGGAGGTGCAGTGCTCTTTTGCTGCCTCCCACGAGCTGCAGGACGGTACCCAGACACCGAGTCGCCTCTGCTCACTCACCCACACACAGAGACTGAGCGGAGCCTTTTAGCTCCCGCTCAAGAATATGTGTAAAGGGACCTTAATGAGGAGAAGGAATCAAATCCTTTTAAGCCCAGCTGCTTGGATCGTGGGTAAATCTGTGGGCTGGAGTATGGGGAAATTCTACAGATCTGGATTTCTTCTAATTTGCTTTGCTCTATGCAATTCCACCGTTGCCAAAAGGTGACAAAATTCCCATCTCGATGCTGGGCTTGTCTTAGATAACCACAGAGAGAAAAACACCACCCATGTACAGTAACTGCTTTCTCTCAAAAGAGAGAGCAAGGGAGAGGAGCAGCAATAATAATAAAAAAGGACAAAGACACAGTCAGCCTCTCAGGCTTATAAAAAGCAGCTTAGCCTTCAATAAGCAATTCTTTGAAAAGAAATTAATGGAAAAGGTTACAAGCCTTCTCTTGAGCAGAGCCTGTCACACTGCTCTTTCACATCGTTGCTAGAAATGGAACAAGTCTGTGGCATTTCTTTTCATTTCAGATGCCCTGAAAGGCTGCATTACTCACTGGACCTTGCATTTTTCCTTTCCCCGTTTGCACAATGCACTGAGGAATTCCTCGTGGGTGATTCAGCGGGCGATGCGCTCCGAGCCCAACCTGCACACCCCACGTCGCAAACAAAACGGCATCCATCGGCTGCTTCTTGCCAGACACAAGAAGTCCTGTCTATCGCATTGCGAGTCTGCTTTGCAAAAAGGAAACCATGAAAAGGAGGAAAAAAACCCCAGGATTGCTTGAATGATGCTGTCCCTTCACCCGCGGGAGACGGTAGCGCACGTGGTGCAGCTGAGAAATAGGATTAAAGATCAGATGGGGAAATGGACCCTGAACTTGGCGAACGCGGGGTTGCCCTTCTTACGTAGCTGGGCTCTGTCACTAGGTGGTACTGTGCATCACAGCTTCGTGCCTTCTCCTAATTCCTCACTCCTGTGTTTGCCCATCCCCTGCGTTAAATGTTTTCCTGGTAAATATTGTGCTTTGAGAGAAGGAACCTGTTGTCCAAGTCCTCTTGTGTACTCCTGACTTCACACACTTTTATTGCTGAAGGCAATTAAAGGCTTCTGACTCAGCTAATGTCCAGCACTGGTGACTGATTTGGGTTTCGGCTGTCGAACAGCATGTGGTTAATGCTGCCTCGCCGAGCCATTTGGAGATGGGTTACGACACCTTTCATCTCCAGATGCTTAGGCTTGTGAAAGAGAAGGAAAACCCAAACAAACCAGGGATGGTTCGACAAAAAATGGGGAAAGAAGAAAGATGCTTGATTCTTTTTGTAATGAAACCCTCAGCTCTTTGAAAGGTCTTTATTAGCCCTACCACTGTCTGGGAATGGGCAACAAAGAGGTTTGTTGGATTTTCACTGCTCTTCTTTGGATTTCTGGCAAAAATCCAAGGTCGAGTGATTCAGAAGAGCCTGGAAAGGGGGATTTTGCTTGCTTGTGCAAGAAAGCCTGAGCAGCCTGGGTCGGTTGCAGTGGGCTGCCCTGCCTTGGCAGTGGTGCCACATCGCACACCTACCCCTGCTTTCACACCAGGTTCTGCTGTACGTGTTTTGTGAAGAGAAAACGGTTGTTAATCCAGCTCCGCCTCTCAACATATGGTCTCACCCTTGTGCAGTGATTTTCGCTGCTAGCAGCCCATGGTGTGGCAGGCATTTGTAAGACGAGAGCCCACGACGCAGACTGTATCGCCTGTGTGAACTCAGCGCCGAACAACTTTGCGGCCTTTCAATACTTAAAGGGGGCTTATAAGAAAGATGAGGACAGACTTTTTAGTAGGGCCTGTTGCAATACGACAAGGCGTAATGGTTTTAAACTGAAAGAGGGTAGATTCAGACTAGATATAAGGAAGAAACTTTTTACAATGAGGGTGGTGAAACACTGGAAGAGGTTGTCCAGAGAGGTGGTAGATACCCCATCCCTGGAAATATTCAAGGTCAGGTTGGACGGGGCTCTGAGCAACCTGATCTAGTGCAAGATGTCCCTGCTCGTTGCAGGAGGGTTGGACTGATGACCTTTAAAGGTCCCTTCCAACCCAAACTATGCCATGAGTCTATGATGCAG
The DNA here is from genome assembly GCA_013397275.1 of Burhinus bistriatus. Lineage (NCBI taxonomy): Eukaryota > Metazoa > Chordata > Aves > Charadriiformes > Burhinidae > Burhinus > Burhinus bistriatus. The sequence continues at coordinate 663,840 of VYXH01009385.1, read as the reverse complement.
ACTGTATCGCCCCTATGAACTCTGTGCTGAACGACTGCTCTTTCTCTCTCATTATCAGTTTATAATGCATATTGTGGCGTGCACAAAAAACTTGGCTGAAGCCTCTTGTGAAGCGCACTGTTACAGACTCAAATCGTCCCAAAACAGATCTGAACAACCGGAGAAGGAAACACCGACACCCGGGAGGCAAAGGTCATGCAAGACCCCAAGATCCTGCAGTCCCCCTGGCAAAGCTGGGTGCAGAGCCCAGCGTCCTTGTCTCAGGCCAGAACAACAGACCCAAGGCATATTTCACCTGTTAAATTAGCAATGTGAATTTCTGCCTTTTCCCTCTTCCCTCCAAAAGAAGCTGCTTATCCAGCATTTCCCAGCATTCATCTACCCCCCAAAAGCCTCCTCCAGTCAAAAACAGCACCAGAAGAAATGCCGATTTGAGGTCCAGCTTTGTCCCAGTCTGTCTCCAGACTTCACACTGCTGTAATTGTACTGATTTAAAACTCCCTTTATTTTCATAGCTACAAAACTGTCAAATGGTTAGTGATTCTGCAGATTTCCCAAACCGCCAAATGGCCCAGCAAAATCCTTTCAGAGTATTTTTTTCTGAGTGTGTTTCATTTTGCATGAAGACCTTCTGGGTAGTTTGACATAAAAAGGAAGAGCATATTGATGGGTGATCAAAAATAGGTCAGTGATGACTAAGATAGGAGTCTTCTTCAAATAACTGCTCCTGGGCTGCAACAGCTGCTGCAGTACAATGCTCAATCACTCAGCTGCACTCACTCCTGGGGTGCACGATGGACATGTGAAGCAGCACTTGGCATCCTAAGAGGCATTTGGGTTTTGCCTCGGAGGAGGTTAGAAGCAGTGTCATCTGCAAGCACTTTAATTTGCTTATGAACAGGAGATAGGATGGAAATGGGGGTGCAACTTCTGGCAAGAACAGCCAGAGAAAAAAAATACTCAAAGCGGCAGATGGAAGGGAAGCGAGTCTGCCTGAATTTGTGAGAGGGCTGATACACGCTATTTCAAGGGCAGTGCAGCTCTTCAAGGCCACAGACTCATCATCACTTTGGGTCTATCACCCTGCCCATACCAGCTAGTCAGACCCTGGTTGCACCAAAGCAAACGGTGGCTGAGAATGAAAGAGGATCAGCACATCCTGGGAAAAGATGCATGTGAACAGAAAGCTTCGGAGAAGACCTCTGCTTTGAAAAAACCTTTGGAGAAAATCCCAAGACGCCATCCAGATACACTCATCCCTAAAACACAACAAACTTGTGAGACACGGGAGCAAATGCTCCACTGAGAAATCTTATGGCTGGTGTATATTAATAGCAGTTAATCTCTGGAGACCTCTGAGGTGTCTGGAGCCCTGTTAGAGGAGGGGGAGACTCTTGAATGACTTGTAGGATAATGAGATCCACCGAGAGCCAGGTTAGTGAAATGAAAAGGGGTGAGGTAAGCCAACAGTTATCAGCTCTGACAAAAATTAGCTCTGCCCACCCTTGAGCATTCACAAACCATTTCAACACTGTGCACGCTGTATTCCCTGCTGCATTTTCCTTGTTGGGTTTCATTTACTTCCAACCTTCCCAAGGCTGACGCAAGAGGGAGAGGAAGCTCTAATGGCTCTCATGCCTTGCCATCCACAGCTAATGGTCAACACATTACATGTGCGCTAATAAATGACAGATGCAAGCCCAGGCTGAAGGTGGAGTGGGTTGGAGATGGTCCTGGGCAATCCCAAACCTCTGCAGGGCAGATAAGTTCATCTCTCCTGGTCATCCCCAGCTATTGTCAACACTGGCAGGACAGACTTCTGATCTGCTTTACATATGAACTGTAAGAAGAGATGAATCCCAGGAATGAGTTTGTGCTTGTTAAAGCATCCACAGATAAATGCGTGATTAGTTTCGCTATTATGAAGTGGTGTGGCTGGGAACCACAGCCTCCCACTCAGGGGTTGGTGGTGGATTACTTCTTGGAGCCAGTGTTTATCACCACCACACAACAATGGGTCAAGACTCAATCACTTCTGGCTGGTTTGGCACTCACGAAGGAGGTTGTCCTCATGCCTTATCACTGTGATGTGACTCCTTGGCAAAGTCAACGGCAGCACTTGAACCTGGGGCTTTCTACATCAGGACCGCACAACTAACCCCTTACAGGTGGGTGTAAGCCAGCAGAAGGGCAGCATCTTTAGGCTGGGGTGGCTCCAGCCCTTTGCTGAAGCTGGATAATGAAGCCCATAGATGGGAAGGGCTTTGGCTGGGAGGTCCCTGCACAAAGGGCTCCTCACCCGTGCTGGGACATCCAGGCGCTGCAGCGTGTGATAACGTAAAGAAAAAGCCCCGGGCTGCAGCCCATCCCCTGGTCGCACAGACGATAGCTGTTTACACTGGCTTCTTTGCAGGAATTCAGGATTTCAGTCCTGTGCTATATTTAGGCTGTGAAACTACTGATATTTTTTAGGTTGTTAGCCTTTGACACACAAGTGTATTTTCTGAGAGGAAAAATTTCGGCTTTCGACTAAGTGCTGGGAAAATACAACCCCCAGAAATGTTAAATTTTCTAAAACTGGAGCCAGGAGTTAGGAACCGACAAGAGCAGTTTACATTATAAATACAGTCTGTCAGCTGAGCCAAATGTTTAAGGCAGGCCCGTGTCGGGGACCCTTCGTCTGGGTTAGCAGGACTCGTCTGGCTCCTGACACTTAGGACATCCTGAATATTTACATTTCAGCTTTTACCATAAGAGGAAGAAGAGCTGTTAAGAGCTGATTATCTTGGGACAAAGAGGAAAGAGGTTGAGAACGGGACACAGTTGGTTATTGAAACATTGTCTGCAAAGCAACATCTGGCATTTAGAAAAGAGAAGGAAAAAAAAAAAATAAGTCCCACTTCCAGATTCCTGGTCTGAATGTGTTACAGGACTGGGATCCAAGGGGAAAAGATTTCTGTGAAATTGGCTTGAATGAAAGAATCTCTTTGTAGTTGGTTATGACTGATAAATTATGGGAATGTTTGTGATATGATATAATAGTGGCAATTAAGAGACATTTCAGATGATGAATGCCTGAGAATATGCAATGCAGTGAACTTCCCAGAATCTCTCTTTTCTAAGATGAACAGTGACTCTGTTCTCACTTTAATTAAGAATTATCCAACCCCCGTGCTGCTTATTCCCCTTCCTTCTTTCCTACCTCCTCATCCCGCTGGCTGCTCTGATATAATTTGTCTGGCGCAAACCGTTCCTCATTTGCGGTCTGGTTCTGCAAAACCCCTGACTGATCACCTGAGGTTTTGCAAAGCCCAGCTCAGCCGCTAGCCCTGCCGATGCTCAAAGTTGTTGTCTCAGCTGTGGCTACTTACACGAGGACCCGCCTGACTCTAGGCTCCTGTGGCTGTGGCGTTCTAAAGAGAACTAAAAAAAAAACCCATTAAAAAAAAAAAAAGCAGAGGTCAACCTGAGTACAGCAACTTACAGTAACATAAAAATTCTCAGCCCTCAGACAGGTTTCTCTTCATCGTGACCTGCCTCTTTACCAGCATGGAAGTGACCGTACAAAGACAGTAAGCCCCTAAGCACACAGGGGTTGAGATCGGGCCCTGCGGAACTGGAGCAAAACGGGTTTGCAGTGGCTGTAAACCCCACAATCCTGCCCTCCTGGAGCTTTACGAGAGCCCCTCAAGTCCCAGCAGCTGGTGTCTCTGGCGGCGCAGTGACCAGTGAAGTTAACGAGTAATTGCACGCAACGGGGTTTGCAAGTTATGCGATGCTGCAGACGTCGGGTGACTCCAGCCAGGTGCCGGACAGACGCTAATCTCCCTTTGGGGTGCCAGATGGAAGTTCACAGCGCGGAGGAATTTGACCTTGGATAACTTTTTGTATTTGAGACTTAGCACTGGCTGTCAGGCAGAGCTCTTCTCCAGGAGTGGGGGATAGGACCGGCTCGAAATTATGCTCTGTCAGCTGTTTTGGAGTCCTCAGTGGACTCACAGGGTTAAAAAAAATACCTCCCAAACTGAAAGGAGAGGAAAGAAAAAAGGCAGGGTTTGAAATCCCCTGGCATTTTCCCTCCAGCTTGGCCCCATAAGCTTCCAATTTAGGAAAACAACAACCCTCCTCTGCTGTGAGCCCACGTGAACACATGCAGTGCACAGGAGATTTAAACTAAGAGTGTTATAGATGAATCAAAATAACTGGACACTAGAAATGGCTCTTTATATTTAAACTTCAGAAGAAATTAATGTGCAAATGTTGGTAAAAGACTTGCTGCAGCCACTTGCGGTGCACGGAGTTAATACCCTCCTCAATCCAACCTGGGAGGGATGGAGGGAAGGAAAATGAGGCAGAACATACCCTGCCTTCAATGCCTTCTGGTACTGAGACCTGGATGACATTCAAAGCCTTTGTTCTGTTCTTTTTTGCTATCACATGAGAGTCAGCTTTAAGTGCGTAATTTGGGCTTGTTTTTCCCCAAAGTTCCCATGCCCAAGAGCAACTGTTTTTGCAAGAGTTTCTGCAAGAGTGCAGATGATTCACGGCAGCATCTCGGATGCAGCCACAAACACAGTGAGGGCAGGATCGCATCAATGGCACTGATCAGCTCCACCTTTGCTCCAGGAGAACATCCGAAAGAAATGGCATCTGTTGCACAAAGCCTTTGGTGGAGGGAGCGACAAAGGCATGTTACAAACAGAGAAGGAAAAAGCAGTTTTTTCCCATGATCATCTTATTTTATGCAAGAGAAGAAACACATGGAAGTCTGATGGGAGTGGACCTGTTCTGGGGCTACTCTGAGCTGTCTGTTCAGGATGGATTTCTCTTTGAGGGAGAAGGGGTTGAATCAAACAAAAATTCTTCGGGCAAAACTCCCTGCTGGTTTCAATTACTTTAGAGGATTGAATTGTTCGCAAATGTCTCTCTGGGGAAGGCAAAGCTCTTTACCGAAAGCAGGTTCCTGGGGGTCTGTCCCATTACAGAGCATGCTGTATCAACTGCAACAGCTGAAGTTGGATGACTTGAGCTGCAAGCTTGCTAGACACTCCGTCCTGACGGCTGCCTATCTTCCGGAGGGCTTCCAACATTTTCCACTTTAGGACCCAGGCCTTGGATGACATATATTTAGTCAAAACAACATGACTGGGTCTACCTCACAGGACTGTGGGTGTTTAATACTTTGGTGTCTAGTTGGATTTAGCGGTTTTAGCTCTTTCAGGTTTCAGCACAAAGGGATAGGCATCTCCAGAGAATTACTTGTACCAAGACACCCATCCTGGAAAGAACCAGAATAGATGAAATGCCTAATTTTTGATAATTAAAGGAACACGAGGTGCATCCCATCTCACGTTTCAAGACACTGAGCAGAAAATAGCTAAGCCTAGGAAGAAGCAGTTCAGACGTGGCTTCTGCAAACCCGGGGAATCAAACAATATTTCCCTTGCCTTGCTGGTAGGTGTATTTCTGTTATAAGCAGGGTGAGCTGCTGGGGGTCGTCTCAGTTGAGACGGTTTGTATTCCTTGTGGAGAGCACAGTTTTCATCCCTTGCAGCCAGAAGCAAAGACAGCGGCAGGAACGTCCAAGCCATTGGTGGTGGACTTCAAGAGAGCTCAGCTTTGGGACAGATTCAAATCCATCCCGGGCTAGAAATAATTCAGCATCGCTTGTGTTCCTTGGCCGGTGGCCTATATAAGCTGCATTGGCAATCCTAACCCATTTATTAGTGGGCTAGAATTAACACCATGAAAGACTTTGCCCATGTTCATAACTGGGGCAGCCAGACTCCTTTCTCACGAACAAACTAGTACTGGAGCCTGAATGTTTCTCACAGGGAGGCAGGTTGGAAAAATCCACACAGGAACGAAACAACACCAAGTACGCCTCCCTTTTTAAGGGGCTGCTGCATTTCTTGAACGAAAAAAAGCTCAGTCGTGAGACTCGACCACTCAGTCTCCTCCTACCATCCCTAAAAGTTCATCTAAAGACAGATAGGAAGGTCAATGTGGATTTAAAGTCAGTCCACCTCATTTTCTAGCAGAACTGGACGATTTGCTACAGCACATGGAAAGCACTGCAATGTTGTGTTTGTAAATCACTAGTGAGTGCTAGCCCCAGCCCCGTGCAGCTCCACGTTAGCTTTAACAGGCGGCACAGCAACCCCTGAGGTGATTTAATAGTTCGGGTTTAACCGTTGCCCAGCAAACCTCTGGTGCCTATCCCTGCCCTCCGGGAAACCCCTGCGCCTCTTGTCCTGACCCACAGCTGCCTTGGGGCACTGGAAGGAGAGATGAGACCCCACTAGCTGCCGAGAGGAGTAGGTGTTTGTGACTGTCCAGGAGGTAAAAGGGTTATTGCCCCAAACTTCCCAGGTATGTAAGTCCTTTGTGCTCCTCTAGTGAGCTCCACCGTGACATTTTATCTTGAATCGTCGGCCCTGGGCAAGGCATCCCAAGTATCCCTCTAGCTTTACCTGAACCTGGCTGCTATTGCCCTCTTGCCTGACACAGTGTGGGATGGAGACCAGCCCTGGCCACGCTGAGTTGGCATGCCCCAGAGTGGGGATAAGCACTCACGTCTAGCTGGATATTTTGCATCGTGAACATTTTGATCTCCTTTCTACTGCCATCAATGCTCTGGGGGGCTGGTAGCAGTGGCATGGATCCTACCAAATCACCCCAGCCTTTCCCAGCTCTAGAAAGGCAGGGGAAGTCTGTACCAAAAGCTGAGGCCAATTTTACACTCTGTTGTAAAAATACCTGGAGATGGGAACTTATTGAACACCTCTTTCTCTGTAGACGCCTCCAGTAGAAACAGCTTGGGGTTCCTCCATAGGCTGATTTTTTTTTTTTTTTCCTGTCTGTTTGGATACATTTTCTGGCAAAGATGCATTTTTAATGTTTACGTTTCTTCTCCCCTTCCCTGCCTGTCTAACCCTCTTTGCTTCTGCCTGTAATGAAGATGGGGTGAGAAACTCTGCAAGCCAAAAG
>VYXH01009385.1:618650-656814 GCA_013397275.1 Burhinus bistriatus | reverse complement strand
TGGGCTTTTTTTTTTTTTTTTCCTGTCTGTTTGGATACATTTTCTGGCAAAGATGCATTTTTAATGTTTACGTTTCTTCTCCCCTTCCCTGCCTGTCTAACCCTCTTTGCTTCTGCCTGTAATGAAGATGGGGTNTTTTTAAGGGAAGCAGTTCAAGTCTCATAAATGCTTAAATATGTAGCAATAAAGTTTGAGAAGCCTCCAGGGCAGCTGCAGAGCCTGTGGACTAGCTCCACAAAGACTGCCAGGGAAAAAAGTCACAATTGCTTCCCACCAGAAGTGGGAATTAGGCAGGCTGCAAGCTTGGAGGGGCCTGACCCTGTTACAATACGCCGCGGAATGGCTTTAGTGGGCCTGAAGCATCCTGAAAACTGGCTGTACTGGGGCATCACAGTGCTCTAAGGACAGAGCAGCTGCCAGTGAAGAGCCCTGCAAGCGTAGCTCTGTGGGTGGCACCGGTACCTCTGTCCACCATTGTCCTTATGAGTAGAAAATCAACAACCCCACTGAAAAATGCTCTGCCCAAACCCAGAAGAGAAAGGATCCGGGTTTGCTGACTTCAAGGGAGTCAGAAACAGCTTCAGCTACAACCTGAGACCTGATTAAGATCCCATGCTCTCTATCTAGTTAGCTAAAGTGAATTTTGCTGGCTCTTTTCTCCTACTCACCCAACACTCCCACACACCTAATCCCCCATTTCCTCAGCCTTCATCGTGCTGGAGCTGACTAGATTAATGGGAAATGCTAATACGTCAGGCCTGAAAGGAAAGCAAAGAGCTGGTTGTGTTTGAATTCCACATTAATCTACTTGGTGATGAAGCTATAAATCAAAACCTGGAAGTTTTACCAATCTGAAATGATGTGTTTAACATTTCAGCCCTTTCCTTCCTCCCTCTTGCCCGACATTGATTTGCACAGCCTCTTACAGCAGCAGGGCAGGCTTGCAAAATGCTGCTTTTGCTCCTGAATCCCTAATTGTTCTTAGACATAAGCAGATGTCTTCAAGGCAAGCAGGGTGAGGAATGATGCTGAAACAAGAATGGATTTCCCAAACGGTTCCTTTATGAGGGGGAAGACCACATTCTTGATAGGGTACATGGGGTTGTGGGGATGTCTCAGAGTCCGTTGCGAGATGGATAACAGCCTGTTCCTTTATTGATGCAATACCCAGAAGGGTGCTAGCAACCCCCCTAGTGAATGGAGGAGGAGCCCCAAAAGCCCTTCAGCTCAACTCCACAATGCCCATGGCATCTGGGTGAAAACCCATTAGNAAACTCTGCAAGCCAAAAGCTCCCGAGCCGCTTTTGGAAACATGTGAGGCTCATGAGCCCTTTCTGTGACTCTGGGACTTTTGGGTGGAGGTTTTTTCCCTCTTTTTTTGTGATTCATGNGGAAAGCAAAGAGCTGGTTGTGTTTGAATTCCACATTAATCTACTTGGTGATGAAGCTATAAATCAAAACCTGGAAGTTTTACCAATCTGAAATGATGTGTTTAACATTTCAGCCCTTTCCTTCCTCCCTCTTGCCCGACATTGATTTGCACAGCCTCTTACAGCAGCAGGGCAGGCTTGCAAAATGCTGCTTTTGCTCCTGAATCCCTAATTGTGCTTAGACATAAGCAGATGTCTTCAAGGCAAGCAGGGTGAGGAATGATGCTGAAACAAGAATGGATTTCCCAAACGGTTCCTTTATGAGGGGGAAGACCACATTCTTGATAGGGTACATGGGGTTGTGGGGATGTCTCAGAGTCCGTTGCGAGATGGATAACAGCCTGTTCCTTTATTGATGCAATACCCAGAAGGGTGCTAGCAACCCCCCTAGTGAATGGAGGAGGAGCCCCAAAAGCCCTTCAGCTCAACTCCACAATGCCCATGGCATCTGGGTGAAAACCCATTAGCACCTGGTAGCCAGCAGTGGGCACCATGTGGGAAACACACCTGGACAGATGCATTCTCTCCAGGGAAAATAAAATTTTAGGATCTGAAAAATAATGGGAATGAAGTAGCCGAACATCAGACCCAAGCAGGACATGGACTGGGGGCTCACCACGGCCAAGTACATCTGCATGTAAGTAGACGTAAAAACAGCTTCTGGTCTGCAATACCTGCCAGCTCTGGCCCAAGAGGAGTGACAGGGAGTTAAAGCACTGCAAAAGCACCCTCAGTACTAAGGGCCCAGGAGTCATGGATGATTTTTACAGCTGGAAACCAGTTAGCGAGCTGGGATTTGTGACCTGATTCTGCCTTGCAGGAGCTGGGGGTGTCCACAGCAGCAGCAACCTCCCTCCTGGAGCCGGGGCTGCCCAAAGCCCCCAACTGTCTTTCCCCATCATGGGACCTTGGCTTTTGCATTTATTCATGCTCCTTGGGCCTTTATCCTCCTGCCAGCCTGGCAAAAGCTCTCGTCTTCCTCATTTTAGGTTAACATCCAGCCCCTGAAGGCTACAGCCCACCTCCTTCCTTAATCCCATTACCTATAACTGGATATATGGGGAGCAATGAGGTATTGAAGACAATTCCGTGCTTGTGTCTATAGCCTGAAGTGAGCCATTTTGTCCCTCTCTGCCTCGGTTTCTACAGCAGTAAAATAGGCATGGTGTTACTGAACCGCCTTTCCAAGTACTTGGTGGATAAGAAGCAGCGTGTAAAAAGTACACGGCACTACTGTGTACGGTGTGCGAGGAATTAAATGCCTGTGATTGGTATTACAGCTCCTCGAGAGACTGCGCTGCGTCCAGCAGTCTGCCTCCGACTTGGTAGGAGCAGTTGGTGGGATTTTAAACAGACAGACACATAAACACTTTTTTACTGAAGATGTAGGTCCCGGCCTGCCTAACGTTCTTTGACACTGCACAGACATAGCCGGGAAACTAAAATATTTGTTGATGGATTTGGAGATTAAATAAATAGTGAAATATCTTCAGGATGTTAAAATGCAGAACTGACTGCCTATCCCATAATAAACCAGCCCTCCCCCAGCACTTCTTGAAATGTGAGTATTTCCGCAAAAGCAGGCACTGTGTTAGTTCACGGGGCCATTTTTTCAGTAGGTCAGAGCAGTCAGACATCTTCGGGGCATTGGTAAAAATACACCCGACAGCTCTGTGGCCTCTCGCACCACTGCCTGTCTGGAAGCCTTGACTGGAAGTTTATTATTTGTTAATCTCCTTTATCAAATGTGTTTCGATCACGCAGCCAGAAAACCAAAACAGAAAACATAGCAAGCGTTCATCGCAATTAAAATATAGCAACCAGTGAATATTAGCCCCACTGAAAACAGAGCAAGGCAAGCGGCTTGTTCAGACTGTGCAGACAAATATATCCCTGGGAGTCGCAGTGGACTTGCAGGAGGATTTACTTGCTGGGGAGAGAAACGCAGTCTGAGACAGATGATGGTGCCTTGCTTCAGGGTACCAAAAGCCTCTAGTTCTTGGACGTCATAAGCACCACAGCATCACTTAAAGACAATAAGAGATGGAGTTACTTGGCATCTCTGAAAGTCAAATCCAGTTTGGAGACCAAGAATGAAGGAAAAAATTTTGATTGTTTTAACCTATTTTGTAATAGCTGCTGCTCAGAGCGCAACCTGAGCAAGCCTAGACTTCCGATTGCTGTGTCAGTTTGGATTTGAAGACTGAAATCTCAAGTGCGATGGGATCCTGACCCCCCCCAGCCAGCATCACCCTGAAATTGCTGTTCCACATACCTCTGCTAATGCATTGCCCCTGTTTTCCCAAAGCCAAGAAAGCAAGGTCTCACTTGTCAGAAATAAGGGGAATTACACCGATTATGTTGATGCCTGGAGCTCCTTTTCTTTTCAAGAACCCATTGCCTGTTGCATGGGCAGTAAATCTGGACCATACCTTCTGTCCAGTATTAGCTCTCGTTTTGTATATTTTGTAGAGGAAACAGTAGAAGGAAATTACCAAACCCATGGAAGTTTTTCAGGGTTTGTGGGGTGGAAACAACAGTCTAGGGAAAGGATACCAAAAAATTCTCCAAGTTGGTGAGAGGAGCCATGGTCTTGGTTGGTGGTGCAAGAGAGGACCTGAGTCCTCACCAGTGGTGTGTGCACAGCAGCGGGTGTCCTGCTCAGCCAGGAACCTGGCTGTGCGTTGTGCTGCTGCGGTATCCCCAAGTCAGTCTTAGCAAGGGTGAGCCAGCAAATGCCTCCAGAAACACAGATGCACTGGGTTGTCATTAACTCAAAGGAAAAAGCATAAAGGAAAGGGATATAGATAGACTTTTTTGGAGTATGAAGAAGTTTGGCTTAATTTTACAAAGTTGACTAATGTTTCTTTCTAGGGCTGTTTTGGTTCTGGTACCACGCAGAGGTCCTACAGCTGATCTGCTTTGCTCTTAAGATGCAGTAGCAACAGGGATTAATATATTGCAGCAACAAAACTAGCATGGTTAAGAGCTTGTTTGTTCATCTAAATAATAAACGGCGGAATAAGTCTGTCTCTGGGAAGTGATTAAACTGTCAGGCTTTCTGTCCAAACAATATTCTACTAAAATACCCTGTCAGTATTTAAATTGGAGGATGCCAACTACTGGAGGAAATGTTAGGATTAATATACATAAGTGTAAAGTTAGCTATCGGCTCATGCTGGTCACTAAGAATACTGCAGCTGCCGGCTTTCTGCAGCAATGAGCTATGAGATGCCTTTCCCAAGCAAATCTCCACCCAGCAGCAACTCTCCTGGTACCTGACCCACCATTTTGGGTCCTCTCCAAAGAACTGGAAGCTCATGGGCATTGACAAATAAAGCGACATGGTTTTACTGAGCTTTTGCAGATGTTCACTGATTCTGTCCGAGAAAAGGACGACTATTCATGTCCACCCTACCCTGTGAGGGTCAGGCTGCATCAATGCTCGTTTGGATGGGAAGGGAGGCACCTTTGCTGGTCCCATTTTGCTGGTGACTCTAGCGAAGGGGGTTTACATGCCAGGAACATGATATAATGCCATGGGGGATGGCTGAAGACATGTGCATGTTGTAATGGAAAAAGTGCACTTGTGCATGAGCTCAGTGCTCGCAACGGAGTAAATCTGTTAAAAGACTACCAATCCGGGAGTTATCACAGGTGGGAGCATCCCCTGATGCATCTCGTGTAGGTTGGGCTAGGTTATTCGTAACCGGCATCTGAACACATCTTAAAACTAACTCCTTAGTTTTTGAGGATGGTTTTACATGGGTAGAGGGTAAGAAAGGGGTTCAGCATTGAGCCCACTTGCTTCCCCCTCCCCTTTCCCAGGCCCACGTGAGCTAACTGGCTTCAGGTTCAGTCTCCTAAAACAAGCTGCAGAGAAAGGATGGGCAACCCCATACCATAGGCAGCCTCTGCACAGACTGACCTGCAGGTTCATGCCAGCCAAGACCAAGCACAGCCCAAGGGGGGCAGCTTGGTTCACTTGGAGCCATCACTGTGGTACCTCTCAAGGGGGTTTCAAAGCCATGCCCTGGGGAAATCAGGGCAATCAGTGGGATGAGGGGTCCTTCTGGGTAATAGGTTTGTGTTATTGGCTGCCGGCATCTTCTAGAGCAAACAAATACTTAAAATAAACACACCACCCCGTGCCTGCTGAACTCCAAAGAAGGCCATAAAATCTATTCCTGAAGCCTGCTGAAACCAGAGCATGATTTGAAGCTGGTTCAAAGTTTTCTGAAATTACTAAGAGCCTTGCCCTGGTCTCCCTCTAAGCAACATACACAATTTCTACAGGCTTTTAATCTGGCTTCTTCTGTATAACTTGGCTTCACACATGAAGACTTCCAAAGCACAGGAAAAGCAAAATACCAAGCAAATGGGAGTAGCAGAAAAATGGCTTTTCCAAATGTAAACACCAATCAGTCAATCCAGTGTCTGGCATTAGCCAAATCTGTGAAGCTGATAAATACTGTAACGGGTTTGTCCCCGCAGCAGAAAAAATGTCTAGCCTCAGTTGTCTAAGGCTGATTAAAAAAGCAGACGAGCTGGATACTGGTTGGTTTACAGTGTCATTTCAACCCGGACTCATGCATGGACTGGAATGAGTTGCTGTTCAAAGCGGCACCCAGTTCTAGTGCCTGCATAGTTATGTTCAGTTTATTTAACCCAGTTTAGCCAGTCTCAGAAACATACGCAGTTTATTAGAGCTGTTTTGTTATACCTCAAGCTGCAAGCAGTTAGCGTAACTCTACAGAGAAGCCAGTCAACCAAGCCCCAAACCTCTCTATACCACATAAAACACACACCAAGTAAAACAAAAGTTTTAGACAATCAGATGCCTTGTACTTCGCAAGACTAAGCAGTCCAGAGGCATTGCACAAGTCAAGTAGGGATAACTAGTGCTGCTGCAGTTTAAAACCCACCACGTTTTGCCCATTTCCCACCAGTTAGGTGTCTTTAGGTGTCCTTTCCTCCGGGTAAGTTATAAATTACTCTTGTGCAGGCGCAGGGACAGCTTGAGGATGCAGCACAGCTAAGGCTGGCTGTACTTATGAGTATAAAGCTCAAGGAAAGGGGCTATAGCAGGGTGACCCTTAATTCGCATTCACTTATGCCCTTCTGCTCTGTGGGAAGGAGAGTTTGGACCTGTGTTCAGCCACGGGAGACCCCACCACCATCCTCAAAACCTGTGTTTCCCCCTCCCAGACCTCCCTTGCCTATGGCGTCTTCTCTGTCCCACCAACTGTGGTAGGACCCAGAGGGGTTGGTAAGAAGGGGACAGGACCCTGTGCCACTGCCCAGGGGGTTTCCCCTCTGCAGCACCAGGGTTTGGGGGTCTGGCCTGGTATTTTGTAACCCTACCTGATAAACGGCTCTGGAAATGCACCATGGCTTCAGCATGAGCTGCAGGACCCTCAGGTTTCCAAAGCGGCAAGTCCTCAGAGCCCGGGAAGTCAGGCTCCACACCAGGCTGTCCCAGCTGTAGAGCAGATCCTCAAAGCCAAAGAGCACAGCAGCCATGCCAGCTCCCCCTGTGAAACACCCCGGACTCCCTCCTCAGAGGCAATCAGCTAATCCCAAGGCGCCTTATGAACTGCAAGGTTAAAAAGTCACTGTAGTTTCCATCAAAGAAGGAGAAGAAAGGAAAAAAAAAACCCCAACTAAACCACCAAACCAAACCCGACAACAAAAACCAGCAGCCAAAATAAACTGTTTGGGGATGTGTCTCTCTCCCTTCGCACACGCCCTTCAGGCTGCGGTTTCTCCCTCCGTGTATCTTCTCAAAGCGAGTTCTGCTGCACCCAGGGATGAGCAGGGAAGAGGTAAAAATACCTCTCTTGACTTAGGAAGGCAATTGCACATCCCTCGCAAAGGGCTTCTTGGTTACACTGCATCACTTCCCAGCTCTCCGCTGCAGAACCAAGAAGTAAACTCGGATCCAAAGTCATCACTTCACAAGCTCAGTCCTGGGACTCTATCCAGAGGGAGGAAAAAAGCCGCTCGCTCTCGCTCTGCCAACATTCCCAAGACATTCCAGTATTGGGCTTAACTCTTTCAAACACTCCCGAAGAACAGCTGAGAAGACAGCTTTGCCACATGCAACATTTCATCCTTTTGTTTCGTGTGTTGACTAGCCATTGCACAGTTACACTCCAGTCCTTTTTCCACCCAACTGTCTGTTCTGGAGCCTTTATGTATTTTGGACTCAGAAGAAGACTTAACCTTTATATGGGATTTATGCAACAGTCTGCAAAGCACCTTATTTACCCAAGGGGTGATATCTTGGGAAGTTGCACAGATTAAACAACGACCATTTAAAATCAGTCTGATTCAGCTGGTGTGGACATGCTTTTAACCCTTGCTGACCTTGCATTCATAAGGGTGGGTCTCGTCTGAACAAGCCCAGAAGAATGCGGTACAGTTCTCTCCATCTGAGCTGGATGCCAAAACACCATTTCTAGTCTGTGGATGCAAAGATTCACTTCTGGCATCCCTTCCTAAAATAGGTGTTGAGAAGAGATAAGTTCCCTGCCTGTTGTCGGGGTGGAGACCTCAATGCTCTCAACGTCTATGATGAGGTGGGCTGAGGGAACTGGTCCACTGGGGGTAAAAATACATTATCAACACAAGGGTTTTGCAGTTCAGTTAAATCACCACAAAATCCTTGCAGTTAAATTGCAACAGCTTTTCTGACTAAATCCTATGAGCGCTCCTTCTGCTTATGGGCTAAAGTTTAATAACCAGGTGGGGAAACTGAGGTGGAAGTATTTTTACCAAAGGCACAGTGCAAGGCAGTGCCCTTGGAGATAGCTGTCTGATAGTGCTATTTTTTCTCTCATTTCACTCTCCCTTCAGAGGAATGTGAGCAAAAAGGCAGTAGGACTTGGAGGGAGCAGATAGGAGTTAGCTGGGCAGTGCCTACGTGGAGGCACTTCCGAGAAGGCAATTTTTATAGGGCTGGAGAAGACATCCCCTCTTTAAGCTGAAATCATGAGGGACCTGCAAGCACTGAGACACTAAAGCTGCTGGTTTAGCAGAGCTGAGGAGTCATCATCTCCCAAAAACCTCAATGTCTTCTCTGATCCTAATTCCTGGATGGGGAAGCAGCAGGAATATTCATCTGTGGTTGGTTTTCTGCAGGCCTGTCCCACCCTGACCCCATCCATAATTTGATCGTTGAGGACTGGAAGGCACAAAGCAAGCAGTGCGTCACAGTAACGGCACAAGGATGCTCATCAGCTCATTGACAAGGCAGGTGGAGAGCCAGGAAAATACAGCTGCAAAATTCATGTTCTCAGCCTAATTGCTTCTTCAGGACATCATTTTTAGAGTGGCATCATAAACTATGGTAATAAAATCATAATAATATTTCCTTCAAACTTGTTAGAAGCTACTCATTCTGCAAAGCGTACTTTTCTTTCCTCCTCTCTCTCGCCCTGCCTATCTGTTTGCTTAGTGTCCAGCCTTTGCTGCCGGTCTCCCTACGCTCATCATCTCTCGGTGATTTCCTCGCCTGCCTGTAAACTAGGTAACACACTGCCTTCGTTAGCAGCGATGTAGACAAGGGACCAAGAACATCTCCATTATATAGCCTCATTTGGAGGAAAGGTTTTTTTTTTTTATTTAACTTGACTAGACAATATTTGCTCCAGGCTACAGCCTGGTGCATAAGATCTCTGCCTGGGAGCACAAGAGAGGAAAAGAAAGAAATGTGTTTGATAAAGGAAAACAGAGGAGGGAAAAGAAACCATAGTAAGTGATTGCTCTGGGATGTGACCTAACCCCGCTGGTATTCTGCAAAGGGGGAGAGGAGGGGAAATGAAGGATATGCTGCAGTTTTAAAATTAGCTACTCCACATGTGCATCTAGTCTTTCTGTGTGCTCGAAAGGAGACTTTCGGCCCCCCGTCCCAACTTGGTAATTACTCAACAGATGAGGCCTGCTCTGAAGGAGCCTTTTCACTCGGCTGATGACATAATCAGACTTTCTGAAAACAGTTCCCCTACGTATTTATTTAACGGATAGGCTGGAGTAGTCTCCTTAGGAGTCACTTGAGTCTATAGGAGGCCCAGTGAGTATTTCAGTGCGTAGATTTACCTTCATGATTAGAGTGGATTGTTTGGTTTCCTGTGGAGGTTTTCCTGCTGATTAGACACATACTATTTTTTGAGGGGGTAAAAGCTGCCTGAATACAGATTACCCGTCCCACCTCGCAGCTTCCGAGGGAATTGCAACCGCGGATGTTTCTCAAGCAAAGATAGACCACCCCCTCCAGACCCTGGGGATACACCACCAAAGGTGCTCTTTTCCAGGGATACACCACAGAAGGAGCTCTCACTTGTTGAAAAAGGCCAGAAGAGATCATTGCTACAGGGAATGGCAGAGAATCAGCAACTTGGCTGTTCTGCTGGTGTACACTTTGAGTCATTTCTGTAAAATCATCTTACATTTCTAGAAAACACGCTGAACTTCACCTTCATAAGGTCAATTAGGAAAAAAAAAAGTGCCCTTTGCACTCTACATAGATCTATCGACATTTGCAGGTCTTTTCAACACAGTCTCTCTAATTATGCACTGATTATTTCCTGCTGTTTCTGAGAAAATGTCAGGCAAAACATTTACTATGAAACCTCCCACGTTTTACTGACAGTCCAAAGGCTGTTACTAGGGTATAAAAATAGCTCCTTACTTCCCATGGTAGAAAGAAAAGAAAACCTCCAAACCCTTTGGGCTACTGTGCTGCTTCATGGGGCCGTCACTGAGGCTTGAAGGCTGGGGCTGGACTTCCCAACCCAACCCCAGCAGACAGCTCCTCCTCACTGCAGACCCTGCAGATCACTGCCGTGCACTGATGTAGGTAGAAGCTGCCTGCACTGGGAGCTCAGGAGACAGGTCCGTGCTTTGCCTTTAGGCAGATTGTATATTCTGGCCTCAGAAGGAGGAGTTCAGCATCTCTTTCCAGTGCACTCTTGAGTAAATCTCTACCCACAACTTTCCGATGGGTGTGGATGTATTTGGGCGTGTTGAAAGACAGACGTGCCGAATAGAGGGTGGTTTCCTTTGAGCTTGCTGTAGACATACCAGAAACATCCCGCTTCTGCTCAACATACGGCCCCAACGGTCCCTGCAGCTCCAGCCCAATGTGGTCTTTTAGGTCTTATTTCAAATCCATTACCCTTTTTGATCTTTATTTCTTTATAATGTTAAGAAGATTAATGTTGTTAGATCTTTATGTCTAAAGTTCCCTTTCATGTTGCAGTTTCACACTTCCTTATGTCGGAGATTTTTCTTGAGATGTTTAACTAGTTCCATTTTCCTTCTTGTGCCTTAATGACACATCATTTTCATGGTTGATAAGATAGGAACAGTTAGAGATGACCCACTGCCAAGTGATCAAACACACGGAGAAGGAGCCACCCCTCTCCTTCAGATGTACCCAGACAGAGGCAGGGCCCTCAGTGGGGACTTAGAGAAGTGACCTCCCTCCTGTAACTGCACTGGACCACAAACTCTGCAAAGATTTCCAAATGGACATTGGGCACCAAATCCACTTGAGAACCTGAGCCTCTGAGTGCCCCATTCCCACCCCAACCAAGGTGGTTTCATCCCTCATGCCGACCCAGCTGGGCTTCGCTGCCTTTCCCCTGGCACATGGTCTAGCTTCCACCCAAGGAGGGACCATGGAGGGTTTCTGTGTGTCCAGCAGGAGCTTCCCAGAGTGCAAGGACTGGATACTACTGGCTTTATTTCTTTTACCTTTGCCAGATTTTGTACGTTGTGGGAGGAAAGGTTTGAGAGAGGGTTTTTAAAGGAACTGGGAATGGCATTTGAGTTGAAGAAGAAGATCCTCAGACTTTGAGGGCTATGTCATAAAATATATGTGTTCTGGGCAAAGGAAACTTACTTGGGTTTAAAAAGAGAGTGAAAATAAAGTATGGATGTCCATACTGGGTCTGCTGAGAGCTTTGACTGACTAAGGGTCTGTTGACCCTGTAATCATTTTGTATTGCTGTAAGTTCATGACCTCAGTCTGGCTGGGCCACAAGACCTGGACAATGATCATGCCTGAACCTTTGCAGACTTGCAGAGGAGGCATCAACACCCCTAGCTCACCTCTCCAGAGCTGTAGGTCAAGAAGGGGTACTTGGAAGTATCTCCCCAAAGATCTGCTACCCCATGCAAATGTGATGGCTGTGCCTACACCGCTTCAGTTACCTTCTAGCTCTCATCCATCACACATTACCAAAATCACAGATATAAACAGCCTCCACCCCTCACCCCTTGGTCTGCAACTACTGACAGCCCTACAACCCTTCTGCAGAGAAAATGCAAGAAACTGAAGACTTCTCTGCTGGTTAAATTTTAGGACGAATATCACAAGTCGGAAATCCTGGCAAATTTCCTTAAGGTGTTCTCACAAATCCATATGGCCTAAAATGTTCCATAATGAAATGAACTGCTGCTTCACAGCAATAACTGAATGAAAATTTACTATTCCAGTCATCCACCTTGTTCATAACATTTCTAAAGCTCTTTGAAAATGTAAAGTGCTCTGGTGGTGCTAAGTATTATCATTATGTGAACAGCAGCTCCTTCTGTGTAAGGCTGTACGTGACCTCACTTTAGAGGTTTTTTTATTGACTGACACAGAAGAGTATGTCATATCCTCAAATCATACGCATTTCATTTCCTAAAGTAAGCTGTGTTAGCGATTTAACAAGGTTTAAAAGTAGGTGAATCCTATAAAGCTGGGCTTGTACTTGTCCCTAATGTTCCACCAGCTAAAGTGATTTTCACTTCTACTACGCAGAAACGTGAAAGAGGTTGTGCAGAGATTTGCTATTCAATCCTCTTTCTCCGTGAACACTGCGGTGAATGAGTCTGCAGGAGGGGATGTAGGTCAGGACAACGTATTAAGTAAATAGTGCAGAACAGCCGCAGAAAGTGAATGGCAAGATCTGAAATACGATTATTCACTTTGGAAACCCAAGCTTATGATTAACTCTGATCCCGCTGGGGACTGTAACGTCCTGTGACCAGGGTGTCCAATCAAAGCAGCATGCCCTTGCACATGCCCATCGCCACAAGGTTTATCATCACACTGCTCTCTGGTATTATGTGCAGAAATGCTCGGGAGAATTATTTTTGGCTAGAAGAAAACAGAAAAAAAAATGGCAGCTTGCTTAGGAGGCAGGTATGAACCTCCAACCGAAAGCTCATCCAGCAGCTGAGCTGTTTTCCTTCCATGTTATTCCCTTGTGTCTAAAACAGGCTCTGGCAAGGTTCAGGGGTGACGCGACAGGAACCTGAGACAAACCTGTGTTTGTGCCCATCAGGTGGACACTAAGTTTCAGACCGGGGATCCAACACACCTGACTGTTTGCAGAAGGAGTCACACACTTGTTCCGTTACACTTTTCTTGTTTCAAGCTTTTGCTTATTCCTTAGGCATGTATCTCCCTTTATGAGAGGTTCCCCAGGACCCCTGTGTTCACATCATTTTGAATTATACATTTAGCTCGTGCTTCTCCCTCCTTATCAGAAGGTGATGGCCAAGTTGTATAAATGGCCTTGGCTGTGAGCTGCAGTTTGGAGGACACGTTGCATCACCCTGCAGGTGTCTCTAAACTGGCACTGTTTGCCTGGGAGAGAGGACAAATCTGGAGGCTTATAAAAAGCCAGTCTACAGTTTTGCCCTATGGCAAGATGGATAATTTAATGAAGGGCAGCCTTGCTGCCTATGGAAAACGAGCCTACACAGAGTACAAACGGCCCATTTCAGCAGGACATTTTCTTACAACTTATCCTGCAGATATATTTAAGTGGTCTGTCTGATGCAGACCCAGTGGTAACACTCACTGCATTCAATGACTAATACAAAGTCCTTTCTGTTCACAGACAAGAGCTGAGCATTTCATTAAAAAGGAGGAGGGCAAAGGGAACATATTTTAGAAAATCAATGGTCCAGATTTCTCACGTTTGATCTTCCTTGTGGGTTGGAAAGCCCGTTCCTGCCAAAGATAAAGCCCATATATTTAATTTATTCGGAAACTTTTTATGATTATTATAAATAAATACTTGTCTTGCCGGTTAGGATGCAATTGTCACTGGGCAGAGAGAAAAGATAATATAAACAGGTCAAATATGACCTTCAGAGTAGAAATGAGGAGGCATCTGGTCCTACTCCAGAAAAGTCATCAGTTTCCTGAGCAATATTAGACGAGTCACATAACTTTATGGATCTGCATTTCCTCAGTAGATTAATTCACTGATATTTGTCAGGTGCTATAAAACCTCAGGGGAGCTGTTTTACATTAAAAAGTAAATATGTGTTCAGCCTGCTAGAAAGCTAACTGGTCATATTCCACAAGATTTACACAGCAAAAAGCAGAAATACTTAAGATATCTTGATCGATAATGTACTCTCTGTGTTGAAAGCTCCTACACTGATTATCAAAATGAGCATAACTATGGGTGAATAAATGTTCCCTGAGGTGAAGACTGGTTATGTACATATATGGTCCCTGTGGGAGTAGTGGGAGGAGTGCCGTATACCCGCAGCGGTGCTAAGTGAGGGTGCTGTGGAAGGTGGTGGCTCTGTTGGCCCTGGGGTAGCAGCACATGTATGCACTTGCACACTCATTCGTGGCATCTGCATTGGCGTTGACTCATGTGGGGCAGTTTGGTTGTCTCTATTGCCACAGCACAATTAATCTGCAGATGGGAAACTCAGGAGTCAACATAGGGGAATTACCGTACTGCAGCGGATCTTCACACTGGGAACATCTCCCCAGCTGGGACCAGTTAGACCTTCTCAGTAGAGCATAAGAGTTGACCTCTACCCCGTTTGCTCCCGAAACACAGACCCCTGTGGCTTGTGCTAATGGAAAATCTCCATTTGCGTTGTAGGACAGCGCTGGATCCATGCCATCTACAGTGATAATGCATGCACAGTTGACAGAAGATGATAACTTGCACTTCTGTTGCTGCTCGGCTTAAAACCCTGTACAAACATCAGCTTCTATTGCCTCATGGTGCTTTGGGAGATTTGTATTTTTGAGCTGCTATCAGAGCTGTGGATAAACTGGGACAAGAGGACCGAAGTGGCTGTGTGGGACAGCCAGTCACAGGGGCCGCCAATCCTGGCTTTACCCTTTCTCTGGCTGTTTTCTATAGCTACTATTACACCCACATACCCACCAGCGTATCCAGACGGGGTGCTGAGTTTCAGGAGGTATAAATAGTAGCCCAGACTCCATCTGCAGAGGTGGAGTGCAGTTAATCAAACTCCCTCATACTTTGCCTTCCAACCTGATGATTTGCAATGAGGAATCCAAACTCGCTGTCTAGCTTGTTTGCTCATACCTCCTGAAAAGAGGAGAAAATGGATCGAAAGCTGCCGGATCAAAGCAGCAAGTCAGTCGCTTCATTGTCTCTATGGACAGCAAACTGAAGCTGTTCAGAAATTAAAACAAAGAGGATTTACTCTCTTGATTTAGAAATTTATGACTCATTCCCATTTTGGCTGATAGAAGTGGCTGTCATTTCCCCTGCCCTCAAAACATCCCTGACATAAAAAATAAAACCCATAAGCTCTTTGCTGTCCCTATCTTGATGCACAAAGAATTTGAATGTTCGCTGTTGCTATCTGGAGCTTGACTTCCTGTTATTAAGAAGGACATCCTAGTATTTAACACCACAAGATTTTTTTTTTCCCCCCCTTCTTCAAGCCAGGCAGAATGATTCTGGGGTTTGTTTCCTGCTTGTAATTAAGTAGGTCACAGCTGCAAAGCAAGAGAACAAGAAAATATTCAGATCACACAAAGCCAAGAATGATTAAATCATTTGCAGCTGAAGGATATGGCAGATTTTCTTTTTTTTTTATAGAAGTCTCAAGTCTAAGGAAAACAAATATAGGAACTTTTAAGAGAATGTGAATTTGGAAGTTCTGCCCAAGCACCACAGTAGCTTGGAAAAAAGAGTGATCAAAACCCAGCTAATGTTGTTCACAAGTTGAATAGCTTTATGTGGTTGAAATAAACGCACTTCTTCATTGCTTAAGGTCATATATTCTATTCACACAATTCTCTTTGAACCACATGCAAGATTGCCCTCATTTCTTCTGGGCAGTTCCCACCAGGCCATATGTGACACAGACCTCCGTGTCAGCCTAGAATGCCATGTTATGCCCTCCCCTGTAGGTCCCACACAGCACACACTCCGTGCGACTCCAGATGCAACCCAGTCACAGCACAAGCTGTACCCAGACATGAAGCGCCCATGGGGCTGAAGGTCTTTTGATCTGCAGTCATGGCTCTTGGTGTTATGTTGCCCTGATTCATCTCCCGCTCCATCTCTGTTTAGGATGGCAAGGTCTTCTTGGTCCCTGCATGACCGCCTTCACCCCACAGACAAGTACTGGCAGTGCATGGCCCATGTGCCCTTATTGAACCATGCACACATGGGTTGAAGAACAACCTCTGAAGGGCCCTGACAGTAGGGGTAGGAACTGGGGTTCAGCCTCGTCATGGACAGGCATCAACTGACAAAGCCATGCCACAACCTTGCAAAGCCAGAAAAAAATTCCTTTGTAGAGCCAAATTGTCCGTCTGTGTGAACCAGGCACTTTAAGACTGACTGACCTCATTTGGGTTATTGCAGGATTCAGGAGGAGTATAAACAACTGCACATTTCCATCATGGTGCTTCTGCCTAGGCTTTGGTATAAAGACCCCTCCAAGTCATTCCTCAGCCAAAAAAGAGGGGACAGAAAGCAGCAATCCCACCACCTTCACCTTCCCCAGGTATGGTGCCTGGGACCACTCTGCTCCATCATGAAAAGGCGATGAAACACAAACGCGGTACACAGCGATGAGAACAGCCCCGTTAAGTGGCTGCCTTGGTCTAAAGGGCAACAGAGACGTGTCCCAAATGCATTGTGGCTGTAACAATAGGGGTCTTGTTCTGTACAGTGAGAGAAATGGTCTTCGAGAAGATTTATGTCTGAAGCCCACCAAAATCAACACTGCACAGGGCAGACGTCCAGTCAGACAAGAATCACTGCCTTGGCAGGGAACACCCTCTGTGGAGGTGCGATTTCAAAATAGGGTGTTTGGTTTTGTCAGAAGAGTGCTTAAGATATGAGCAGAATAGCAAGACTGAAAGCATATTGCTGCTTCTATAAAAAAGTGATCGGGAGAGACATAAATCTCAGCAATTATAAATTTGTGATGACCTCATGTTTACTCAGGCTCTGACTGGGAAACTGTCATGGGAAGGAAAAGCCCACGTAGATGGTATTCTGGGCTCTGTCCCCATCTGACCGGACATGGTCAGTTCATTCCAGGATAAGACAACATGGACCTTTTCATGCTCGTATGTCTTGGCTTTGCAAGCTAGGAACTAGGAGGGAGAGATGGTCAGTGCCTCCTCGATGGGCAATCGTTACGAAACACAAAAACCGAAGGGTTTCTCGGAGGCCAGTGCCTGGGGAATTTGAGGCCAGTCCTGCAGTCTCTGCTTACAAAACACTGACCTCATGGGAGAGGGCCTGCGTGCAAGAGCATGGTGGTACATACTCTGGGCTGCGGCAGATGCCTGAACTGTCTTCAAGTGATTCATGGTATCTGTACGTGTGGGTTTCCATCTGGAGTTTCTCTAAAAGATGCCAACTTTCAGAAATGTTTTGTTCCCTTTTCTCCAAGCTGGGGCCCTTTCACCTTCTACCCCTTAAATAGAGGACTCCTGGGGAAGGGAAGATACTGACTTCAGAGAAAACACCCGAGCTGGGCTCTATAAGGGATGTTCAGAGACCTCACAGCATCTCTTGGCCTTTGCAGGAAAACATTCATGCTGCCTACACCCTTGTCCTGAATCTTTCAGCAATTTCCCTTCCAGTCTAGGGCGGATAACAGCATCCGTGGATTAGTATAAAACAGAGCTCAGGAATGAAAAGTTTTCAAAATGCTGCTGCAACCCAGAGTCTGGCCAGCACCAGGCAGTCTGCTGTGACTGCTCATAAGGAAAAGGGGCTCGATCATCCGCTGGCATCAGCCTGCTTATCTTTCCCCTGACACCACCCTCCAGAAGCTGGAGGTTGGCCCCAAGGCCACTTTAACCGCTCTCCAGTGACTGATTGGATGCATTGGAATGCACTAACATAACTGTGCTTTTAAAAATCAACGTCCTCTCGTTTTATGACTCTTCTTGGCCGGGTTCCCACTTGCTGTAACTGAAGCAAGCCCTTTTTCATCTGCGGGAAACTGCCACTATTGGCTCATTTGAAAGCTTACAGGAGGATACACGATGGCTGCATTACAGCAAAGTCCAGGATGGAAAAAGGAAGCTTTCCAACATTTCAGAGTGGAAATTGCGAAAATTAGAAAGCCTCCTCCCAGTCCCTCGTGTGGTTTGCAAGCATGGGTTGGATGGAGAGATGCTGGAGAGGGAGGAAGGGAGTGTGGATGTGCACTTCTAGCTAACGGGAGCCCTGAAGTTTGACTCCTGCTTCAAACACACCCAGATTTGCACGGTGTCGGCAGTTCACCTTGGCTTTTACCCTGAAAGCATCCTGGCTGCCAAGCGGGAATGATAGCACTGGCTGGGTCTTGCAGAAGTGTGGAGAGGATCAATGTCTGTGGAGACTTTGTAGTATGTAAAGCCCAATGTATAATAAGGAATCATTTTAAATTGTGACTTAGGATTGCCAAGCTTCCCCCTTGCAATAGCCCATCCATCATATTAGCCTTGACAGGTTTTCTTGGATGGTATTTTCAAAAACTGGGAACTCCAGGCTCTGCCCTCAGGCAAGAGTAACAGCTTTGAGCTCAGCTTTGAGGAAAGAAGAGTCTGTGAAACATTCGCAACTCACTTTTCTTGGTTTTCTGTGAAAATCTGGACCTTTAATGAGGACAAACTACCTGTGGGATTTTAACCTTGCTCCTCCTCTCCGCTGTCTGTTGATGCATTAAGACTGATTAAGGGAAGACTGAAAGACAGAAAGTCACTTGTTGCCATCCTCATTTAGCTTCCTAAGATGCTCCAAAGCATCATGGATAATACTACAAACCATGCAGGAAAAGCCTTGTGGTTAGAGACGTACCACGGCTACTGAACATGCAGCAAAAGGATGAATAAAAGCAAAACGTTGGAGAGCTTTTTTGGAGTACTGTAGAGGAGGAAAAGGACACTGCCATTCTCCTCTCTGAAGAGAGGTAATTTCTCATGGATCACACTGATCAGGGGAGCTGACTGAGCCTGTGCTCTTCTCCTGAGCATCTCACAGTGCTGTCACCCAGCCAAATCTCTGCATCCCTTTCAGATGCAGTAAATACAGGCATTTATGCAGAAAAAACTGATGAGGTGCATATTGCTTTGAAAGTCAGATTATATCTATCCTGCAATGAAAGAGAGGTATTTGGACAGGGTGCAAATAGAGGATCCAGTCCCTTTCCTATCTCCCCAGCTGCCCGGTTGTCAGGTGAGGTATCTGGCATTTTACTAAGCCATTGGTCATAAAACTACACTGTGCATTTTCAGTGATCTGCTTCTGGTGCCCTTACTTCAAGCCTGCAAGCATGTAAACATGGAAGACCAACCCAGAAGGTGTCCTTCAGCCCAGGTTCAGACATTCCCTCAGGATCTCTGGACACGTGTCTCCAAAAGAAACAGCGAACACCATGAACTCTCCAAAACAAACTCAAACACAGAGGCTCCTAAAATTGAGTGACTGCTTCTGCAAACACTGTCTCAAGGCCACAGAAAGGGGGCTGGAGCCCAGGACCCTGCTGCTTGGCACCTGGTGGAGTCATCCATATGGTGGACAAGAGCATGTGTTGCTGCTCTTGTGACACAAGTTTTAGCTTTGTTGGGACTTAGGTGGTGATCTAGCAATCCATAGTGACAGGGAAGCAGAGCCTTCTGTCTGGCTTTGACTCCAAAGACAATTTAGTCATCGTGTTATGCTAGTTTTCCAGCCTGATCTTGAGGAGCAGCAGACCACCACAAGGGATATAACGGCAGGACCACCAGAAGGATGGCACTGTTGATATCTTTCATTAAAGCCAATGGTAGCCACCTAGTTCTCTGCAAAATCAATAAACTATATTGCAAGAGGCACGCTTTTTGTCAGCATACAGCCTTGCACTGTACGTGCAAGCCTTGACTAAAGGAAAAACTACACAAAGCCAACCCTTGCTCATCTGATCTTCTGCACAGGAAAAGCTGTGAGAAGCGTAGAGTAGTTCCAGCATGAATGAGCTGAGTGGCTTTCCTGGCTGTGAAATTAATTTATATCTTGTCTAAAAGGGGGTGCAACCCGTCTGTTTTGCAGTGCACATGCCCCCCTAGAACTCCCCTCCAAAGACAGACAATTTCTCCCACAAGTCCCACAACGGTCGGAGGTGGTAGAGCAGGGCTTCCCAGGACAAACCCTGTGCTGATAAACCAAAGATTCACAGGGCCATGTGCAGAGCCAGCGAACACACAGTCATAGGGTCAGATCTCTGTTGTGTGGATGTTCACATCTGAGCTGGGCTAGCCTGAATGCCCCATCTGGATCTGGTCTCCAGGGGTAGGCATTCAGTGCAGACATGCTGTGTTCACCTCCTCTAACTGGAAAGGCTTTTGGTCCCTCAGCAGTTAATGGAAGACGGATGTCAACACAGAAGGCAGTTCATCCCATCCTAAATTATTTTTGATATGAGGATGAGTTGTCACCAGAAGACACATATTACTCTCTCTTCTTTGACTACTGAAAAGGCCTAAAAAGGTAGTAAAAATTGTAACATTTGCATGACAAACTAGTAAGTGTAAGCTGGCTGAAGGTACAAGTGGAATGGAGCTGACATGGGAAATACACACTAGCAAGAGCATAAACCCCTACCTTTAAGCTCTCTTAGATGAGTTTCTCCAAAACACATCTCATCCCATCACTCATCTGTTGGGAGCTGGCAGGGTGGAAGCTCCCTGTGGGAGAAGCTTTTGAGTTAAGGCCAATTTGGTTCACTCTTGCAGTGATTTCTATTCTGAACTAAAATGGTAAAACAGCAAAGTGGTACTTGTTCTGCGTGTAGATCTCCAAAGGGCAGATGCTTAGTGCAGCAACATTAATTGCAGATGATCGGTCCTCAGCTATTGTTTCACACAGAGTTTACCTAATCTATGATGATGCAAAACCTGGAGAGAAAATAAATATCCACGGTCCCACCCCATCAAGACTTGCTGGCTTTTACAGAGGGAGTGCTGGAAGTGAAAAAGAATGTCAACCTCAGTTAAGAAACTTGCTCACTTATTTCAAAGTGTGCACTACCATAATTACACCTTCTAAATATATTCCAGAAGTACAGCTGGGTTGTAAAGTGTGTGCGGGTGACTAAATCTCATCATTTGCAGCCCATTATCTTTTCAAAAGCTTTTCATGTGGTATCTTTGGGAAGTGGAGACTAATTGCGCTCCTCGCCTATGCAATTTGGAGAGTTTGATACTTTGGTCCCAACAAGAAAAATTGAAGCGTAAGAATCACTCATATCCATCTGCTGGTAGAATGAAAAGTCACCGTTTCTTTGAAGCCATTAGAAATGATTGAGACAATAAGGATAATATATATTTCACCAGGAAATAAGCTAAGCTCAGACAGAAAGTTTGACCAGAAGTTTGGAAGCATGTTTGAAATCTAAATCCAACTTTCCGAACTTCTTCAATCAGCAAAATAGGAACTATGCAACTACCTACAGAACAGATTTCCTTTTAGTCAGAACAGCCTCTTTCATGATTTCTGTCAGGCTTGTTAGAGGGGCCCTGGTGCTTGTGAGCTTCGCTAAAGCCACTGCTGGTGTTTAACCAGCCTTGTCTTGGTGCCTGGTCTGGACCAAAGATATTCCAAGAGTGAAAATGGAAAAGCTCTATGAAGGCTAAGTTTGTTGCTCATCCACTGTTTTGCAGGGGTGGTTTTGGTTTTCTGGTGTTTTTTTTTTTGTTTGGTTGGTTTTGGGTTGGTTTTGTTTTTTTTTTTTTCCCCCCATAAACTTACAGTAACCTGATCTACATGGATGAAAGGACTGATCAGGAAATTAAGAACTGGAACAAGGCATGTATCGTACTTTGCACCTGTTGTCTGAAAGTGCTGTTAGTTCAGGAAATTGTTGAAGCAACATTCATGGAATCCTTTCTACGGATCATGAATTGACAAAGTCTAGAATCTTTCTATGTCTGGAGTTTAAAACCTAGCTGAAGGCATGTCTAAGCCCTTCCAGGGATAAATCCTGGCCAGAAGCTGAGTTAGGACTAGGTCTTCAGGGTGAGGCTATGTTGGAAGAAACTTCAAATACACAAGCTACCACTTTGCATTATCTGTCACTTGCCAACCTTGCATGAAACACAGTCTCTGTATGGAAAAGCCCTTCCAGGAAGCTCTCCGTAGGGGTGGTAAGTTCTTGCCTTTTGGGCTGTAGAGCACTACTTCGAGGCAAACTACTCTGCTGGTAAACCACCGGAACTCCTGAGCTTTGGGCTGCTGGTGGGGGTATGATCCGGGCATGGTACTAGCTACCTGAGAAAGCCCTTTGAGCAGGCTCATTAGCTGGGTGACCAAACGGGTCCATGAACTACAGGAGCCTTTCCACATCCTCCAAAGCTTTATAACTGGATTTACAGGTTTGCCCCCATCCCTTCACCCAAATCCAAAACATTTGTCTCATTTCTGGCTCCCAACCTCTGTCCTTGCCCTTACTCTGTCCGCTGACCTACCCTTGCTGTCTCAGGGTCTGGCCAACGCGAAGGCAGCAAATGTCAAACTGTAATGAAAAAAGCTTTTCATTTTCTGATCAAAATAAGAATCCAAAGCACTGGAAATTTCACAGCAGAGCCTCTGCTGGTGAGGTCTTCAGGCCTTGAGAGCTTCTGATAATTCAATTAAGCTCCAATCATTTGAAAGCCAATTTGAGCAATATCCTGGCTCCAAACTCTGCCGAGTTCACCAGTCACTATCCATTAGCCTCTGCCATGCTCTCACCTCTTGCACTGTTAACCTGCATCCATTTTTAGGGGATAAAGTCTGGCACAGCTCCTGATCCGTTTCACAGGAAAGTCTGTTTTGATTTGTTACACCTTTTAGAAGTGTCACAAAATATTACAACTTCCAGACACCTGAGAGGGTGCACCAAGCATTTATCTGTCTAGGTAGAGTTCAAATTAAACCAATTCCTCCAAAATACTTGTGAACAGGTCAGAAAAGGTAAAGCTCAGATGAAGCAGATAAAATTGATGTTTCGGCAGTCACAAGTGATTATATTAGAGCGTTATACAGGTGACAGTTTTGCTACTTAAGCTTGTCCTCTTATTCTTACTTTTTTTTTTGGAAACAATTATTTGTCTATAGGGCTGGTGAATAATTCATTGCAAATAAAATGTGTTGCAAAATGCTGGGGTTTTGTTCATCACTCTAAGTTTATATGTGGGTTTCATCACCTTGAAACTTGAGTGACTTCCAGAAAAAGACAACAGGAGTTCCTTGTTTCAAGGTAGCTCTTCTCTCTTGGACAACTTCCACACTCAATTATCTACTGTTCTTTTGTTATCCACAGTATCTGAACAACTCTGCTGTCACCTCGGCAGTCTATCAGACTGGTAGGGATGCTGTCAAGGTTAGAGACCTGTCCAGAAAGTGTTACTGAAGGTGCTAAGCAAAGGTCTGCAGAACTTGCATACCAGTGTAAGGGTTTGCAAGTAAATAGCATGAACTGGAAAGATCAACTTCCCTCGAAGCACTCGCTTAGTCATGGTGTCAGAGCGAGTGCTCGCAGCATCACTCACAGAGACTTGCACGAGAGGGTTTAACAAATGGGGACCACTCCGCCGTGAACGCCATCGGATCTGCCTTGCCCTGCACTACAGCCCTTGGTGTGAGAGGTTTCTGACCACTTTGCTCTTGAATCCACGCTGGAAAAATGATTAATAAGCCAAATGCTGAATTATGCTTTATTCAGTAGAAGAAGAAAATCAATAACTCAGAGTAGTAAAAGCGCTGGTAGATACAGTACAGCAGCAAGACATAACCAAGCTCTTTTTGCCGGGTTTGCTTGAAGGCAACCTCCTCTCTTGCCAAAAGCAAAGGTCGCCATAAGCTGCGGAATAGCGTGGGAAAACATGCCTCAGACTTGGCCTGCAGAGCAGAAAGACTGATTTTTTTTCTTTTCAGCCCTGGGTTCTCTCTTCTCAAGAGAAATTTATTTATAGGAGGAATGACGTTTCCTGCCGCATTCTTAACGTGCTTGCAGCTTGGGATAAGAACATGGGAGCTTTGTCTTCTGCCATCTGTTTTCTATGGCAATAAATATCCATTTACAGATTTATCTCTGCCTGGTGTGTTTTAAAGTCATGATATGAATGAGTGTGCATGGATATCCATTCAGAGAGGAAGTGTCATAGGTAAATACCAGTCCCAGCTAAGCGTCCGTGTAGATTTACACTTGTGTAATGGACAGTGGAGTTCTGGCTTGGGGCTCTGGCCACATTTTTAATCTTAGCTTATCTTCTTCAGAGGCACAAGAAATAAAAAAGCAATCTGGACTAAAATCCTGCTGAGCTGCAAACATCCGCTGACACAACTGGGCACAGGGCCTTTAATTTACTGTAGCTGAGAGCTGGGACCTAAAGCTGGGGTGTAGACTGCAAGACTTAATTTAAAATGGCTTTTCCAGCCATATCTCTCCCAGCTTGATTTGCTTCTTACAGCACTTCATTTAGTCTGGAGATGGCCTTCCTTTTTACACAGCATCTGTAGTACCGTCCTTTGAGCCTTGAAGGCAGAAGAGAGGGCAGACTTGTTCTTTTTTAATACAAGAATGTTACATGTTTTCTCTAGGCTTTCTAACACAAAAAACCAATGCCTTGTCTTTGTGGCGAGAAACATTCCCATGGCTGGAAAATAGCCAGTGAGGTCTTGAGAGAAGGAGTAAATATGTATTCTTCTTTACCAGTGCCTTGCAACAGCAGAAAGAGATCTCTGAATGGTGCTAGGCATTTGTTAGACATTAGCAGGATTCTATTCATCTTCCTCTCACACACATCCGCAGCACATGGATATAATAAAGATAGCTCGCAGGCATAAACCGTCTCACATTAATAATGCAGAGGGAGAAAAGACTACATATTTAACGTGCACGTTTACTGGTGGGGGAAGGAGACGCAGAGAAGGAAGATCTGGTGGGGAGGGCTCTGTGTTGAGAAATACTGTGTTAGGGATGGGATTCCTGTCCCCTGGTTTGGGGGGGGACGGTCTTCTTCTGACCAAGGTGTCCCTGTACATGCTGGCTAAAGGAGAGCTGGCTGGGGTTTAAGGAGTTCTTAATTCCATCAAGCATGGGTGTTCAGGGGACCACCTCTGCAACCCCTGTGGAGTATTTTGACTGCCTCTGCAGCGATCCCAAAGGCAGCGCAAGGTGCTGGCCAGGATGGATATGTCTCATAGACATCAGCATTGACTTAGATGAACCCGACTCATATCTAAGTCCTGACACTGGCTGCTAGTGTGCCCCATGGCGCAAAACTGAATTCTGCCTCAGCTGACATGTTTGGTGGTCTCTGTGCCATACCTACTAATATTTAGCACTGCCCTGTTTTATTTGGACTTGTAAAAGCCTTGGCAAAGCCATCTCTTTGCTGGGGGCACACCACGCATTGCACAGATCTCTCACATCTCAGGCTTTACATGTGAAACTTGCTCACTTGGGACCGTATTTCAAGCTCTTTCACTACTACAGCAGGATTTTGTGGACTCTGAGCTTCGAAACACAGCTTCTGTGTGGCTTCAGGACTCCAAGTGGCGGGGGATCTGCCCTGCCACCTCTAGCTGGTGGGGGCCTCTAGGGAGAGAGAGCATGATGCATGCTTCAACCAGGTTGACCACAACCTCATGGGCCAGGTGCCTGATGGGGCAGCTCTGTGATGAGGTGGAGAGAGTAATGGCAAGGACAGAGATTTAGGACAAAAAAGAGCTAGTTGCAAAAACCATCCTACCAAATCCTCTGGCAACTCTTATAGTAAGGCTCCAGCATTCGCCTGACAAGAAGATTAAACCACCCCAACCTTAGGTCAAGAAGTGGGAAGGAGAGAAATAAACTGTGGTTGTGAGTGAAAATAAAACAACGCAACCCCCTCGACAGCGGCCAGTCACTTGGGTTATGTGTGGAGCTATTAAGTATGTACACACTGCCAAGTCCCCTGCAGCGCTGGTTATCCTTATGCACCCATTCTTGCCTCCTATATAAATACTGACCTTCTCCGACACCTTCTCCTGCAGGTATTTCCATGCTTTCCCTTGCCCCCCACCATGGGGTTACCTCCTGGAAACACGCTGCGAGAATACTGCTGGTTTTTACACCTCTCCATCACATGGACTAATGCACACAGCAAAGCGAAGACTCGAGCAGCTGTTGCTGAGGTAGGTGAGTATGGATAGCATGTTTCCTAAGGGAACGCGTGCGTGCATGGAGGAGAGTGGTGTCCTGTTTTCCACACTATTATATGACTTGTGTCTAGGCTCATCAGTCTCAAGCATGGTCTGTGTGAAAGCATGAGCCCTTCCAGATGGGGAGAGACCTGCCGTGGCCAGCAGCAGTGGCCCCACAGCAGTTGAGAGCTTGCTCTGGCCGAAAAATCATCTGGCACCTTGTGGGAAGCCACCTTTGAAGGAGGCACCAGGCTCTCTGTCTTCCCACACTTGCAAGAGCAGCTGCAAAGCCACCAGATGCCAACCCACCTCCTGTGACCTGGGACAGCAACAGTAGTGCCTCTCCAGAGAAGGGAACCCTGGCTGATGTTACAGCGGTGCTGGGCATTGCACAGGGGACAAAAATAAAACCTGTCCCCAAGGCAGGTTAAGGCTGGAGGCAGGACTGTCTGCCCTGGGCCTCTCTCAGAACCAGCATCTTGAACCGCAAAGCCCAAATTTACCAGGAGGGACATATCTAAATGCTCTCCAAAGCAACAAACAACCATCAAACAATAGCAGACCAAAGCTGTGTGAATAATTGATTATCTACAGTTTGCTTAACGGACTGGAAAGGCAAAGAAAATATGTTTCAGGTTGACACAAAGTTATTCTGCTTTCCCTTCTGCCAAATGGAGAGAGAAGAAAAACAAACAAACGAAAGGCTTTGTTTTTAACTGAAACAGTTTTTGACCTGCATTTAAGTTTTCAGATTTTTTTCACATCCCTTAAAAAAAAAAAAAAGGCATTCATCCAAATGAAATTACACTCTGTTTGAAAGAAAAATTGGAAAAAAAAAAAATTTGATTTGAAATGCCCAAAACCAGATTTTTTTTTTTTTTTGAGTGACACATGCAACAGACTTGAAGTAAACTCACAGGTGGCTTCAGCTGCTGCAAAACTGCTTTTCAGCAAAACAGATGCCTCGAGCAAAGGTCTCCATCAGTCCTGTGTGGAGCAACTCTGAGCCGCTCTGGGCTTGTAGAGCTTCTACATGTGCCACCAGCCATGGACCAGTGGGTGCAGCACCCCTCTCCCACCCCTGGGGCACCCTGCCCAAACCCCCTGTGGTCGGGAGCGTGCAGACCGTGCCCATTCCCTTGGGCTGAGCATCCTCTCAGGGAATATCAGCAGTGACAAGCAGAGGGGATGTGCAAGGTGTCCCTGTCCCCTGGGGGGGCCGTGCCACCCCTGCCAGCTCTGGCAAAGGCAGCTTGCCAGGCAAAGGCAGCCCAAACGGCTCGGTGTGCGCTCCACTGGTGTGCATCACTCCCCGAGCTGAGACCTGTGTCCCGGTCGCCGCCTCTTTGTCAGCCTGTCAATCCTTCAAAGCGATGGGACCTCCCTGGTCCCCCGGGCACCACAGCTAAGGCGATGCGCTTTCAGGAAATTAATGACATAATTATGGCTTCCCCGGAACCCCCTGCTATGCCTGCTACAGCAAGAAAGCAACAGCGTCGCCTCGGTTGGCCAGGGACCGCCAGCCTCTCTGTGTCATGTTGGCTGGCACCGACCAGAGCAACACGTCGTGCACTGTGTAGCCCATACTGGGCTGTGCAAACCCTGCTCGCTATGCGTCTCTGCTGGGACAGATGCTAGTGGGCATCTGCATCTATGCTGACCTGCACAGAGCCCTTCCACATCACCCCAAGCTTTCCACTGGTATTCATTATTTGACATTATTCTTATTTACTCCCCACTGCTACAGGTCAGTGCTGCCATATGCCACCGCACTGTCTCAATGAGTCTTGACTGTTAGAAATGATCCTTTTCAGAAATTATTACCTCCAAATATTATCACAGAGCCTTTAACTAGTTTTAATTGCTGCACGTTATCTTATTGTTCCCGCTGGCACTGATTCCTACCCCAAGTTATCACACAGCCTAGTGCTAATTCCCATTCATCACCATACAGGTGCCACTAATAGTAATTTCTACACACCATGGCGTACACCAATAGTAATTTCTACACACCATGACATAACCCCTGTTAGCTCTGCCTACTGACAGGGCAGACAACTGCTATCAAATTGTACCCTCCTCATCCTCTGGGCATGCATTCAGGACAAAGAAATCATGGCTTACCCTTTCCACACTGCGTCTCCTCAGTGATCCATATGGTATTTTGAATAAAAGTCTTCGGGTCCTACCCGGAGTCACAGCTGTCTGTACTACCATAGTGCAGAGCTAACTCGCGTGTGTGTGCGCGTGTGTGTGAGAGAGAGAGTTCACAGCACACACAGGCTTCCTTTGAAATAACTTACAGTCTCATCTAGATTTCCCAACTATCAAATAGCTGAGTGGGTTTTCACATCAGACCGTATGAGTCAAGATGTGGCTTGTTTGAAAGAAGGAGGGGGGAAAAGGAGGAAAAAAAAAGGAAAACCCAAGCCTTGTAACCTTAACAACATGTTTCAAGCAGCGTATCTTTAGCTTCCTTCTGTTTCTCGGTGTAGTTTGCTCAGCAGGATTGCTGTGCCACAGGGGTGGAAGAATTAAGCTTCTGGGGAGAATGTTCCAAAAATGTCAAGCTCGCTTCTTGTTGCTACAGATGGTAACCAGGTCAGTTGTCTAATCAAAGCTCTATCAGAGTTATTATACATTTTGCCATGTGACTGCAGACCCCTCTGGTTTGCTGTACAGTAGATCACATGTTCACCTTAAAAAGAATATCTGGTGTATCACCATCTGGTGCAGAGATTAATGTTAAATCCTACATTCAGATATTCCTCTCTCCTAGATGTTGGAAAGCATAGACCCAGGGCTCGAACAGATCCTCTGGGCTGCTCGGTCAAACACAAGCACTCACCGGTTCGGGCTATGTGGTCTCTATGGCGTAGCGCAGCGCGCGCATAACTGCAAAGAACAGACGTTACCACTCACACTCACATCTGTACACATGTGTATCAGTGAAAGCCTGCTTGGTGATGCCTACAGCTTCTGTGTGTACTTATCAAAACTATTATATTAGAGTTGTCTGTAACTTAGAATTGTAAAGTGCTGTCTTCACAAAGTCAGCCTCAGTGTCTACTTTTTTTTCTCTTATAAAACCACATTAGAGACTAGTAGACAATGATATTCCCTTTCTCTGGAAGAAAAGACTGAAACTATATTTACACTTTGAATTGTACACAAGTGTTTTGGAAATGGGAAAGATTCTTTCCCTTCTCGCAGACTTTCTGCAACACCAGGAGTTGTCCCAAAGCAGCCACGGGTGATTTTGGGGTTTTGTAGAAATGTGTTTTAGATATTGTGTTCATTTCTGTGCTCAGTTACAGGTACTGGCCCAGACGCAGTTTGGAGTCAATGTGCGCAGAGTGGGAGCTTCTTGATCCACCAACTCCATAGCGGTACTCTGAATTTGCTTAGTAAAATGGAAAAGATGCTGGCCCAGGCTCTTTTCCTTGGAGCAGTCTAGCTGGGAAGGCAAAATCTGCTGAGCTGTGGAGCCAATCCCTTCCTCCATGTATTGTTCTCATTTTAATGCAAATCTAAAAATATTCTGTTTTGATCAAAGTCCAAAAGCCAGGATGAAGGTGTTAGGGACATGACATTAAAGCAACCGTTTAAAGTAAAGAAGAGAAACTCTGTATCTGCTCAGCATATGCACATGCATTAAAACTAGTCAAAGAAAAAACCCAGCAGCTTGATGTGGGAAACTCTAAATATTAAAACAATCGGCCTTTGTTCATAATTAGTTCCATATGCCTCTTGCCAAAGAGAGACAGGAAAAGATGGAAATATCTTAGGCATGACTGACTTATATAGGTTCTCTATATGGAATAGGTGCAGAGTTAGGGTCTTTGCTTCTTGCAGGGTTTTAGTATGGTTGGTAACCCCGCCGCTATCTGACAGGTTGCCTACCTGTTTATTTAAGCACAAGGTAGCTGGCATTTCCCAGCCGCCCACAGGCACCCCTTGCCTGCATCAGCAGAGCCACTGGGGACCTACTGGTGGAGAGAGGGCAAACATGACTGCCATCTGCTTTACTCGGGGAGGGGGCTCCTGCTCACTCCAGCCCCTTCTCCCATAAACTGTCATATTCCTGCGATCAAGGTCCCTTGCAGGTCCAACTAGAAAGACCAGCCGTGTAGATAGAACTTTAACCACTAGAGGGGACAAAGAGCTGTGATGCACATCTCCACCCAGTGATCTAGCTCCAGGACCAGAGGCAGATAGTCTAACGTTACCAGCATGAAGCACCACATAGACTCATTTTCTCCAAAAGGGGAAGAGGACCATTTCTTCAGTCATTTCCACGAACCACAAGTTCTTTGCAAAGATTTCTAGGCCTTGCAAATGAAATGCAAATCTGCGAATTGCTCAAGGCAGCTGAATAATAATGCAAATACTCTTCTTCGCAAGAAAACTCTTGCACGTGTGAAAAGTAGAAGAAATCCATCCATTTGCATGGTATTGGAACCAGTTCCAGGAAGATCTCTGCGTATCCCAATGGGCCTCGCTCCTCCCTCCCTCCCTGCACCACACAACAGGCACAACTCTATGGATATCCTCCACAGAAACCGCATAAAGCTGGAGACCTGGACCCGCTTTGACACTTTCTCTCTCTTCTGTCACATTCCTCATTTCCCATTTGGTACGAAGCTGGAGACAGAAAGCCAAACCAGAATCATCAGGACTGTGGAAACCATCCAGAAAGATGAGATGTTGACTTTTTAGAGTTGTTCAAGGTACATTGGTAGGCAAGTGTATAGGGCAGCCTGTTAGGATTAGTTTGATAGATTGCCTACAGGGTAGGTAATGTAAGACATGCTTTCGTGATGGTCTTTCTAGTTGTTCCCAGAGAAGGAGTTTAGGTGTTTGTGGCAGATGTAAGCATGTCCAAGGGCACTTCAACCCATCAAATTCTGAATTTCCCTCTGGAGAGCCCCCTCTCTCATGTAGTTGACTGCAGAGGCAGATTAAGATGACCAGGCTGATCACTGAGGCTTCATTCAACTGCATTGTTTGCAGAGACAATCTCCAGCTGAACAGCACAGTAGGAAATAAAAGCCAAACTATTGTAAGGGAACATCCTGGCCTTGCCACCGCAGACCCTCAAAAGAGACATACCATATTTACTATCTGCTGAAAGACGAAACTCTTTAAAGCAGTGGATGCTTTTCAGTACTAATTGCAGGCTGCCAGGAACAGCGGTTTGTGGTAACAATGCATCAGAGGAAAGTACATTCCAATAGATTGCTATTTAGACTAGATTTTTTTTTTTTTTTTGGTCTTTAATGAAAAGAAGAGAGAAATCATTTACTGCTGTAAAGCATGCCTTATATTTGCAACGGAGGAGTCAAGTTTCACGTCAGTGTATGCCCAGAGGAGATCAGTGAATGGAAACCAGGGACAGCAGCGGCACAGATTGAAATGCAGTATGTGGTATCTATCAGGTCTATCAATAAGACACTGTTTTGTAAAACTGAAAAGTCGTTCAGCACTGAAAAACACACTTAATTTCTGTACTCCATGAAGACACGAGTATGGCAACAGAATAAGAGGAGAACAAGGATAATTTTCAGCTCTTGACAGTATTTTCCATCCTGGATGATATCTATGGTTTCTATCAATAGCAAAGCCAGATTCTTCCCTTGAGTCCCGATAGGGAAACCACTTGTATTTGAGCTCTTTAGCAGGTCCTATTAATCTTGGTGGAATTTCTTACTTCCCACTGTAAGAAATCCTCCCTAGCTGATTTGTTGGGGCACGGCAAAGCAATAGGAAGACAAGCAGAAGAGGGTGATGCTTTGGGGTTGCAGTTCCTACAGTAACTTAGCTTGTGTTTTATTGCACCCAGAATCAGACTGTAAAGGGAACTGTCACTTTGGGAATGAAAGATAAACACAGGCTGTCATTGCAAAATCCAGCCTGCCTTAAAGTTAAAAAAAAAAAATAAAAATAAAAGCAATTTTCTAGTCTCACATGGCGTTTTACAGAGAAACATTATGATCACTTTAGCCTGCGGAGGGATGTGGGAAAACACACTGGGTCGAGCTCCATTCCTGTATGAGCCTTTTCCATCAGAGCTGGCAATAGCCCAGCAGCTTGCTAGGGTGAGAGAGGACACTCACAGTCCCCAGCCATGGAAAGCCCAGGGGCTTCCTCCGTGTGTGGCAAGGCTGTGTCACGCCTGTGGGCCACGCAGACCATCCTGTGTCCCTGTCTCCTCTGGGCAAGCAGTGCACGCAAGTGCCTTTGCTGGGTGCAGCAATCCAGGATGAATATGAAGGTCTGCCCCACACCTGAACAGAGATTCTTGCTTGGTTTCACTCTGTTTTGGTGCTGTGGGTTATGCAGTGATCAGCAGGGTGTTGAACTGCGTGTCAGCATGTCCATCGTGTACCGACAGAGGTGACTGGGAATTTAGGCACTGTGCTACAGCAAGGTTGTTGAACCATCTGCAGTTCATAGACATGTTAGTAGGCCTGACTAGCATAAGCCCAAACAGAAACCCAGAACCAAGCTCTTCTGGACTCAGAGAAGTTCATATCTGATGCACATTGCTGTAGGTTGACTCAGAATGTAATGTTAGATGTTCCTAAATTTCCTCATTCACTGGTATGCCAGCAGAAATACCCACATGGCTGCTCATCTGTTGCTTTTTGTACCTCAGCCTTGGGTCTCATGGGGAACGGCTGGCAGAGTAGAATGTGAAACCCAGGATGTTTCCAAAGGATGTCCTTCTCTGGAGATATTCAGAACTTGCCTGGATGCGTTCCTGTCCAACCTGCCCTAGGTGAACCTGCTTTGGCAGGGGGGCTGGACTAGACGATCTCTGAAGGTCCCTTCCAACCCCAACCATTCTGTGATTCTGTGATTCTGTGATGTCACCTGCTGAGCCTGCACCTAGCCAAGCACTTAGATTCATCAGCTGGCATGCCCACCAAGCCAGCAAGTTCTTGGCGAGATCTCCAGTAAACAGAAGACAAGTTCATACTGCTCTAAAGCTCTGAGGACCAGTTTAGCGCTGGAAAGAGTAGTGGTCCTGTTCATTCACAGCTGAGAAGGGAGGCTATGGGAGGCTATATAACCCCAGTGCAAGAACCATGCACATGGAATGTCCATGGGACCCCAGAAGCAGTCACTTCTGGTAACTTGAGAAAAGGGGTTTGGCTGACAGGTCAGAGGCCCTTTCAACACGCTGAAGTGTCAGGAAGCAAAATGTGTCTCCTCCAAACAGACCACTATGTTCAACCCTCCTTCCGATCTCGAAAGGAGAAGTGGGGGGCACAGCCTCTAGTGAAAGTTGTGGCACAGATGTAGACACCCCAGAAAATGTCATCAGGATAGAGGACAGAGCAACCTGCACCCTTCCTCTTCCCCTGCTGCCACCAAGCAGACTCTCCAGGAGCAGCCTCCATCTCACCTCCAGTTCTCCTTCCCACTCACCGTCCCGTGTATGGTCCTTACTGGGCAAAGCAGTCCCAGCCTCCCTGCATCCAAGCAGACGGGCTCCTAGAAAACCCTGGCCAGAAGAACAGCAGCAGATAGCAAGTGGGGCCTCTGCTAGATGGAAGGACATTTCCCTTGTGTTTTAGTGTGCCGGTTCCCACATAACTCAGAGAGACAGTAATTAATTAGGGAGGGAACTTGCCTGACCCCATTGCCCTGGAGACACGCCCCTGTAAACATCACGAAGGGATCGCAGAGGCCACCTCTGACTTCTAGGGCTTATACAAACAAAAGAGGAGGTATTTGGCAACAACACCACATTCCCACATCGTGGATGTGTAGCGGAGGCTGGATGTGATGCATACAGCAGCAGTCATGCACTCAGCTGGGGTATGGCTGTGCAATAGTTCTATCAGGGATGTGGTCTAAAGTCTTTGCAGATCCCAGCAGCTGCAGGGGAACGTGCAAATACTTGGTGCATCTCAGTATCAAGTCTTAAAATGTGAGCAGGCTATTCCTGTGTAGTGCTTAGCGTTGCTGATTTGCTTCAATT
The DNA here is from genome assembly GCA_013397275.1 of Burhinus bistriatus. Taxonomy (NCBI): domain Eukaryota; kingdom Metazoa; phylum Chordata; class Aves; order Charadriiformes; family Burhinidae; genus Burhinus; species Burhinus bistriatus. The sequence goes on along the minus strand of VYXH01009385.1, from coordinate 622,945 downwards.
CCTGAAGAAATAGGGGTTTGCTCAGCATGGTGTGGAAGGTGCTCAGCCTTGAGCTAGATCTAAGGCTTAAACAGGATATGTGACATATGGACTATGTCAAACACTGTGAAGATAAATGTTTCTTTGTTCTGTGTAATTTTCCCTCTTTTAAAACTTCATCCTTGTTACACTGCTTTGATTAATCTTAATGCATTCTGGGAAAGTATATATGTCTGTGTGAGGGAAGGAGGGAGACTTATGTTGCCCCAAGAGAAAGCCACGTGCATAGCAGAGGGGTCAAGATGTCCCTAAAGAAACGAGAGAAGTAGAAGACCCCTGAGAGATGTTAGGAGGGTTTTTTTAAGCCTTGCCAGACCTGGTAAACGGTCTCTCGGGCAAATTTTATTTTGTAGTTGAGGTCTCACAGGCATGGAATAATGATGGGTTTTCTCTGAGTGAAAAGAAAACTGTGTTTGCACAAAGCTGGAAGAGGAACTGCTAACAATGGCAAAACACAAACCCAATTTGGTTATGTTCTTTGTAGATTTATAGGGATGGATTAAGAAATGTGAAAAGTTTGTCTGAGTCTTTGGTTCTCCAGGCTTGGGGTCTCTCCCTGTAATGCCTATCGGTTTACATTTTATTACTTCAGCTCTCCCGCGTCTGCCAAGCTGTAACAACACCCTCCCTCAGTTGTAGGAGCATCTGGAGTGGCATTTACCTCTCATAACTTTGATTGCTTTCATCTGAGCTTGTCATCTGGACTCCTTTCGTCATCACTGAAGAGAATTGGGCTCTAGCAAGGTACTTCAGCTGCCTACTTTATTGGGGGGTGAATGATACCTAAAAGTCTTTATCTCCTCACTGATTATAAAATAAGCTTGATAACTGGCTACTCTTGGTCTACTCCTCCAGCTATCAGAAGTTCTGCTGTGTCCCTCAGTAGCTGTATTTAATTACCTTGCCTTTGCTAATGTCCCTGTTGGCATTCACACTCCCAGCTCTTCAATCTCACCATCTTCTATTTGTTTGTTGTTTGGCGTGGGTGAGCAAGCCTAGATTGCTCCAAAAGCTCTTCTGTTCCACAAAGACTTTCTGAGGGTCAACAGCACGACCTGACTCTCACGGGAGAGAGGTTAGGAGTTATCTGCAGTTGACAGCACTGTGCACAGGGCTGCAACACAGCACTATCGCTTTTCTTCTGCTCCAGGACTCTGCATGGTAGCTGTGCCTAGTAACTCAAGTCCCTGGGCTGGGTTCAAAAAATAACACAACAAATTCATGAAAGAACATCTACTGTGGGCTGCTAAATTTGAAGACACCACTTCTGGGTCAGGAAACTCCCAAGTGCAAACAACTGGTGGTTGGAAGATGACTGTGGCAGTGTACTTGCCATATTCTTACATTCATTTGTAGGCCCGAGTCATGATGCTGGACTAGATCTTTCATTGGAAAGACCTGGTACGATCATTTTTATGTTCTCATTTTCAGAAGTGTCTAAACAAAACCTGATGAACAGCTACCTAATTGGATCTCTTTAATGCCACAAGCACGCTGAGCAACCTCAGCTTTTGGTGCAGGTCAAGGGGCCTGATTCTGCTCCTACCCACTACACCGGCAAAACTCAGGTTGTCTACAGTGGTGGAAGATGAGGCTTTAAATCTCCTGCAAACTGGACGCTGAGAATAAACGGGAGGATGCTGCTGTTGCCAAAGAGAAACTCATTAGGAGCTGCTTCAAAGAACTGATTTCTCGATAAATAAACACATGGAAATACCCATTATATTGCAGAGGGTGAGGTTAGCACCCACGCTTTTGCATTATGCATGATTTGTGACTGCTCCAAGTATGAACTTGCTGCTTGCTCTTCGATTAGCAAGTCCTGGTAGCCTGGCAAAGCCACACAATTTATTGCCGCTATAGAGGTTAATGGATCACTTTACATGTTGATAATGTCTTGTTATTGCAATGGTTATTAAGAAAAATGTAACAGACACCGGGAGTCGATAGTAACTGCAAGAATGTTTGTTTGATTACAGCAGGATGGAGACTGCAGTGTGCAGGGTTTACTGTGCAAATGGTGGTCGAAGCAAGTTCATCACAACCATCTTTCTACACCCCTCCTATCTCCAGATTGTCCTCAGTACCACCTATGAGAATAACCACTGTTTACCTGTGTTGATGGCATGAGAAAATAGGAAGGTTAATGTTGTAATTGTGCCAAGAATCAACAAAGAATAACACCTATCTACGGCGGAGCATGCTAGGACTAGCTGCAAAGGCACGCTTCATCCTGGGAGCCATAGATCCGTGTCCCAGGTATTGATGATTTGGATTATTCCGCAGTTGTGGTGGAGTGTTATACTCTGGAGGGAACAAATCATCAAGCTGAGATTCTGGAAGTCAGATTTCTACTCCTTTTAAGTGGGAGGATGGAGGAGGGAACTGCTCGAATGGCTTTGTGTCCCTCTGTCTCAGTTTCCCTACCTGTAAAACGATGAGAAGACCTGTCACTTACCACAGCTGCTTTTTTTACTATTTCCCTATTATTAATAAAGAGCCAGGTCACTTAAATGCCCCTCTTTTGGGAACTCAGTTTTAAAAGCTGGAATACACAGGGATTGCTAGCCACCACTCCAGATCCTTACTGGGATGTGGTGGCCTTGCCCACCTCATGTTGCTGTCCATGTTGCCAAGGTCTGCCTGGGAGCTCTGCCTCCTTTGGCACCTCTGGCCAAGGGAGCTGATCATCATTTTGGACTCTTCAGTGTTAGGGTTTGATTCCTTCTCCTTCAGGCTCTAGGTCTGGCTGAATACACAAGTTTGACTCAGACTTTAATTTTTGTTCATTGCTAGCTGGCAGAAGAATGATACTTGCAGCATCCCAGGTAATTTCCTCTGACTTCCTCTGACTAAGTTATGGTATTAAAAACAGATATTTAGTTTCATATCCTTGCTATTTTGGTGTTAACTCTGCCAGGACTTGACAATGTGAGGAGGGAGAAGAGCAGCTGTTTCTCAGGGTGATGGAGGCGGCCGGAGCATAGCAAATCAGTTGCGTTTTAATTTCAGCCCTGATTGCTATTTCCACCCAGGGCAAAGCAACCACAGCCCCTCTCCATGCCAGGAAGACCTCACGAATGTCACTTTCATCAGTGAGTCTCCTATTTATATGCACACATATTTAAAAATATATATATAAATATAAAACCTCATATATATGTATTTATCTGTGGAGTGTGGTGAGAGGAAGGCTGAGGAGCCAGCTGTGGAAATAGATGTCTGGAGGAATGTAGATGGATCTATGAAGTGTACTGTGGATTTGGCAGGTTTTCTTGTGTTTGGATAGTGTCTAAGACCCTATGAACCATTGGAGATGGTTCCTGTTGTTTCCCAGGTTGTGTTTGGAGTGGGCCAGGGATACAGTGTTCATGGTTTAAAGGCTTCATCTAAGTCTCTCTTTCCGTCTTGGGACATCCACTACAGCCTGTCACGCCTGCCTTCAGAAATCAGTCTCTTTTTTCAGGCCAGCTTATGTTTGACTACTTCAGGCTCACTTTTCCACCAGGATTATTGTCCCTTTGCCTGTTTGCTTGAAAGTCTGTTTCTTCCAGGTCTAAAGCCACATCCATAATGCAAGAAAAAACATCCCTCAGCAGGGCAGACTCTGGAGCCCACTTTACTCCTGAACTCTCCCAGACATCCCGTGCAAAGCGCCCCAGGCATGCTGGGCATGGTGTGGCACGGAGGCTTGCTCTAGCTGTGCCTAAGGCAAGGCTTGGAAGTCAGCAAGGTTGGTCCTGAGGTGTACCTCAAAGGTCTCCTTTCACAGGCTGTACAAGAATAATTGGCGTGTCCAGGGGCGAGGAGGGTTTGGCTCAGGGAGACCTTTTGCAAGCAGTGAAACAAGGATTCAGAGCCTGTATTTCTTACCCAGATCCCCCCTTTCCCCTTAGCACATCCGAGGGACCTGCCGAGCCTGTCCCTGCACCGCCACCCGACTTTGGTCCCTGCCTTCCTGTCTGGGTTTCTCCAGGCAGCCAAGTCCCAGCTCATCAAGTGGCTCGGTGGCAGCCCGCTGGTGATGACAGCTAATTATGAAATGTCGTGTCGGAGGCTTCCCTTTTATCTCGCCTCATAAAGCCCAGCGAAGCTCTCCAACGCCCTTTGGTAATAGGGGAAAGGAAGTGTCAGTGCAGCAACAGCTGCTTCTCCGATAGCGGGATGACAACGTGGCCAGTACACCACGTCCTGGAAGGAAGTGGCAGCTCATGCCATGTGGATACAAATCTCCAGTCTCAAAAAAAAAAAAAAAA
>VYXH01009385.1:558736-618576 GCA_013397275.1 Burhinus bistriatus | reverse complement strand
AAAAAAAAAAACCAAAAGAGAAAGAAAGAAAAAAAAAAGAAAAAAATATTTTAAAAGGTGTTCCCGTGTAATTTTAGCTTTCCAGAGGAAGTGTCAAACACATCTGCTACCAAGGCTTGCCACCCTCCCTGTGAAACTCTGCTGAACTCACTCCAGGTGAGTTCTTGCAGGACAACTTAGCTAAAATCTTCTTCCAGAGAAAAACTGGCCCAATTCTATAGTCCTTGTTCAGTCTGAGTTCCTGCAGAAGCCAAATTACATCGAGGTGGGTTAGTCTGAGATGAGCTAGAGCTCAGTTTTCTTTAGAAACCAGTGATTACTTCTGATTTGCTCTCTACTATAACCTTTCTACACTGTGACAAATTGGGCTTGCTAGCTTGGTACGAGCTGTTAAAGTGGGCTTTGTCAGGGTCCACTGATCTGGGAATGGGTTACTGCCCCTGTGTTCCAACAAGCATTAAAACTAGGTTCTTCAAAGGAAAAAAAAAATTAATTAAGGCTCCATAGACCACAATTTCCAAATTTTGTAAGTAATCGCCTAGTTTGGAGCAGTGGACGACACTGGAGAATTGAAAGAGGAGTGTTATGGTGACAGATGGCTTCACTCTTTCAGCAATAAACCTGACACAGATGAAGACGCATGGCACGGAGCAGACTTCATGATCATTCCCGGGAGGGTCCTGTTACCTGGCAGTCCATCTGCCTGCAGCCCATTCAGTCCCACTGGTCTGGCCCCGTGCTCCTCACTCAAGTGCTAGTCTTACCGGTAACAGCAAAACACTTGGTAATGGATTAATGACCTCCGACAAACGTGGCTGCTAGAATGATCTATAATAGCCAGAGCTTTATGCTTTGTCCTTCCTTCATAATGAGTTTCACTTTTGATTTTCTGTGTCCAGTAGTAGAAATTATTTTTAGCATTGCTGAATGGACAGGCGGTTTAAGATCAATCTTAGCAGCAAGGCAAGGCGATGTGTGAGTAAAGCCTGAAAATTATGCCTGATCGTGTCAGAAAAAATGATTCTGAATTCAGAATATTTGGTCTAGATTATCCAAAATTCTTCCTGCCATAATTCCTAGGTAGTTTTTAGAAGAGCTCAGCTAGCTGAAAACATGGTTACTTATCAGGGAAAACTTATTTCCTTGATTTACATAGAGGTTAGATTAGATTCACAGTCCTGATAGTCAAAGTGAGACATGAAGCCTGGATACGTTGCCCCTGCATCTTCCAGTACCAGGCTCTGCAGAGGGACAAGGGGGGCGAAGCAGCGGCACTACTGCAGTGTGCCCCTGCACAATGCTGCACAGACACACCAGCTCTTCCAGAGCCAGCTGGGGCTCCGACGTGGCACGGCGTGGCACCGCATAGACACGTCCCTGCATCACAATTTCAGCTGTGACCGCAATGTCCCAGCTGGGGACGTTTCACTGGGTTTCTGGAATTACACATTTGAGGGACCAGTTCAAAACACAACCTGAGAAGAGATCCATTGGTTTTGCTGACTGAGGCCACCTGCACCTCTGGAGAAATTGGTCCATGTTTTATTTGGTCTACTGTCACTTTCATTACAAAAAAACCAAACCAACCAAACACCCCTAAAACCCATGAATACAGACACTTGGATGGAAGCAAGGGATGGACATAAGAATAGACAAATCCTAGACGCAGCTCCAAAACTGTGCTCATGATGAGACATGAAGACCCAGAAAAGGAACGATTTCCTATGGCTGCTCTCACAGGGCTGGGTGGATCCCAGCAGGACAGGAGGCTTTTCATGCCCTTCAAACACAAACACACACGTGTGTGATTGTTCAGCCTCAATCAACTCAGTCAACCCTGGCTTTCTAGATCTTTGCAGTCTCTGAGATGCTGCTTGGAGCTACCCGGTGACAAAATGCCTCTAAGCACCCACTGTTGAACGACACGTGTCCCATGGAGGCTTTCAGTCTCCCAGGTGTCAAGCACCCAGCTCGATGAAGTGATGCTGAGCTACAAATAGACCAAGAGGGATCATGGTGCCAAGTTTATTCTACAGCAACTGCAAACAGTCCAAAGAAAGCACCAGCCCCTTCCCACGCAGGCTAACATTCACAGCATGCTGTGGTCATGAGATGCGGATGTTGCATATTTGCTTGTCCTGGGGATTTAAACCCTTAGGGATTTTCTCTGGGATGCACGGTACTCAGAGCTGGGGAAAGGAGTTGGACCCAGAGTGGCAAATAGTCATTAGGTTGATTCCAATATTACAGCCCAAAGAGTATTTCAGTATTTCATACCCTATGTAGAGGCTTTGACAGAGCAGCCTCCAACTGTTTTCTTCTACCTCCCATCTCAGCAGCCTGTGGGAAAGAGGACAGGATACTTCTGGCAGGACTGAGAGGAGGTGCCAGCCCAGAGGGGCTTGAATACATTTCACAGCACAGATGGACACCTTAGTAACTGGACCACAGGCTAGAAAGCTGGCAAGCTCTCCTGTTCTTTGCTTTGTGGTTGATACCTAAGATTCCTCGTCACTAGACCCTGAAATTTAAAGCATTTCATTTAAGAGATGCCAAAATGAAAATTCTGAATGTCACTTGCCATCTTATTTCTTATAGCCTGAATTCAGAGAGCTAACAGACCACCTCGGCATGAGATTTTTTTGAAGAAGATAAATGATCTGGCAGTCCCTCATCATTGGTTTCCCCCCATCCCCCAAACAACTTCCAAAACATGGCCATCTCTGACTTTTTGGGAAAACCCGTCCAGTTGTGTCAGAAAAAGCAGGAATCTGCTTTGAAATGTTTTGATATTTCTAAGAAACTTTAAGTAAGAGATTATACAGACAGATTCTTATCTCAGATGTGCTGAAGCAAATCATACATTGCTTCACTGAGCTTTGATGATTTCAAGGAAGCTATTCCAGATTAACACTGGTTTAAAGTGTTTGACATATCCAGGAGAAATAAACTTGGTTTTCTTGAAAACATCAGTACTTTTGCTTGTTCCTCCATCTCTTACAAAACTAACCCAAAGTCAAAGTGGTCAAAGACTGTAATCTAAGAGCTGTCAAAATCTTAAAGCCAAGGACACTTGATGCAATACAGTTTAAATGCTCTGTCAATGCACTTATTTTACAGAGATATTCCTCCAACTGTTCTGACCAAATCTCTCCTCCTCTTCAAGTGCTTCATCAAAATTTTAGATGATACGCAAAACCAATGCAGAATATAGCCTGCCCTGCAGTCACGCTGTTCCAGTTTTGCACATTATTGCTTGCAGTAGATGTTTTAGCTATACCACAACACCTGGGTAGTGTTGGAGACACAGTTTATCAGAAAATGTAAGGAATTAAGTTGATGCAACACTTGGATACACCATTAAATCTGTACGCTGCCTTCTGGATTATTAGCATCTTGCTTTAAATAGGAAATTGAAGTTTACTTACAAACACATCCATTAGTAGGTGCTCCAGCGTCACTTCAATATCCTCTAATTTAGCTGCTAAAGTCATTGTGTAGTCAAATGCCAGGTCCAGACGGAGAAGAGCCCTCAGGAGTCCCAATCCAAACTGTCTGTGGCCAAAGCTAGTTCTCAAACTGTAGCAAATGAGTTTCGCGCAGATAAAGAAAATCTGAGAAATCAAAACTTAACATCTGAGTCCAGACGATGCCTGGACTCCGTGCCGGCTGTCAGTCCTGCTTGCGGGACTGAGGATTATTCCATGTGTGCAAGATGGGAGCAGAAGCTGCAATGTGCGTGCCGCTTCCCTTTCAGAGCTCCCCAGTCAGAAACATGGAGTTATATCTGGGAAACCACAACAGAGGGAGGGAGAGACACACACAGAAGGGGAGAGAGGGGAGGAATGGAATAAACTGCCTTTGACTATGACTGATATTTATAGGACTACTTGTTTTTGACTCCAGTCCATTTCTCTGTTCATTTCTGACCTTTCACAAATGGCTCAGCACACTGGAGCGTATTGTAAAACGGGGGCAGCAGGTCCCACAGAAGTTGGCTGTGACCAGTGCTGGGCCAATTCACACAAGCACACCATCAATAGCTCTTTGTCGGAGCATATCAGGCTCTGCGCTGTAGCTAGTGACAGAGGAGAGCACAGACGTGTAAAAAACCAAGAAAACAAAAGTTGTTTGGATGCTAATTTTTTCCTAAGGGTATTAATAGATTCCCTTACTCACTCCCCGAGGCATGGGACTGCGCTGAGTGCTGTGGTGACTGCTGAGGTTATGTACGAAGGGGAATAACCTCAAATAATCCTGCAGGGTTTGACTCTGCAAACACCCTGGCACCCCCTCTGAAACATCCTCCCACCGCTCAACCCCTTCAGCTCTGCAGCATCCCCATCCGGGACACTAAGCATTTCTCAGGGCTAGACCCTTCCTTTTACTGTATTTATGGACAGTTTAAAGCGGGATCCTGAGTGCTTGCTGTTCCTCCGCACATCCGCTCCTACTTAAGTCAATGGAGAAAAGGCGACATTTCTGCTTGCTCAGCACTTTTTGTCTGTAGATCTCACAGCTCCGCATGTAGCGGTAAGGTACTGGAGGACCTGATCCGACTGAAGCTAAACCCAGTGGGGATCCTTCAAGGATTTTGGTTAATGCTGGCTGGGAACCAAATAGAAAGGAAACTGAGGCACAAAAAGGAGAAATACTGAAAGTCTTGGTATGGCCAGGGGTGGTGCCGAAGTCTTCTGCATCCTAGACAGTGCCAAGTTCACAAAACTGCCTTCCACGATGTCCACATTACTAGGCCAAACTCTTTTTTATTTATTTAATGTGTACCCACACAGTTTTGAAATCTCAGAGTGAAACCTTGCATATGATGTATTCCAGACACTGGAAAAAAACCACAAGGCTGCCCTGAAGGATTCAGAAACTGAAGACCAGTATTATTTATAAAGGTGTGAGATGGATAGAGTTGATGCAGCTTGGAGGGACCTCTAGTCATAAATTCCAACTAAATGTCCTCAGAGTTATAGGTGAAATCACATTTTCAGACATCTAGCATCAGCATCTGAACAGGAGCTGCCTCTGATGGCCGAGTTTTACTAGACAACAACATGATAGACCATTTGGGACATGATATGATGGATAGTTTCAATAGCAAAGAAGGGCATGTAATTCATTTTCCGGATGGACCAATTCTCATTCACACAAGGCCCTGCATCAGATAATACGTTAGCTGCTCCAGAAATAAAGCCAGCACGGGAAGCTTGTCTGCTGCAGAGAAAGCCTGTTCATCATCCACATGCTGCCCTTTCATTAAAGCTTTGACAAAGTGTCTACCTTCACCAGTCTGAGTGGAGGGATGTTTTAATGAGCATGAATCAAACCACAAAGAAATGTATTTGGAGGGTATTACATTGGAGGCAGTCGAAACTCAGGGAACCATAATGCAGTGTGCTGATAAGTGAGCTAGCACGCGTTGCTCACCGCTGCCATGGTGGCCACGTGGGTTTCACTGCAGACAGGATTTCACGTTCTCTGCTCTCTAGAAAGTATTTGCAGAAGAAGACCTGACTGCTGGTAAGCCTTCATGTTCTTTGGCGTGCATGGAAATTCAGAAATCCTGGAAAGCCACAGTTTCTCCAAGAGCAGGCTGGGTACAAGGACACATGACTGTCCATTTGCAGGTCCCCATCTCTGGTCCAGAGCAAGCAGTGCTCAGTCTGTGTCAGTACGAGCCAGCAGAGGTCCACCAGGACTGAATCATGCATTTGTCTGCCTCTAACTGATACTACTGTCCAACCAGTCTGACCACAACAAGAACTTTACTGGAACCGAACATGTGATCACTTCTCCCCTCCCCACCCCATTTATTGCACAAAGGCTGTGTGTTAAACACTGAAATATGAAATTAAAGATCCTTTTCTGTAGAATGCCTCTGTGCAATAGCACAGGGTAACCTCGCCACTTCTGCACCCTGGCTGCCCCTGTAGCTGCATTGTGTTGGCCACAGAGATAAACAACAGGAGATATCTTCTAGGCTCAGAATGTAATGTTCATGTGACAGACTCTTCGACATGAACAGAGGCTCGTTTTTGTCTTCACAAAGATGAATTTCAAGATTATTTCAACACTGATGGAGAAAATAGTGTCAGGCACTAGAAAATGGCTTAAGGGAACACATAACGGCTTCCCTGATTCCCACTCGGGAGACACCTGGCACTACAACCACCACGTGCTCCACTGGCGACGGCAAGGAGATTGAATGGGTTCATGGCTTCTCACCCAGGCTAAGCTTTACATGGCCTGAGTTTCCATTATCACAGCAACAAATAGCAGAGAAATGAGATATACCAGCTCTTAGACTCTTGCAGATGCAATATTCAGCTGAGCAATTCTCCTACTGATCAATATTAACTGTCTTCAGAAATAGAAGTCTGGCGAAAATGCTGTTGATGTAAAAAGTTGCTTTGTTGAAGTAAGTCTTGTGGAATTTTCCTAAGTCTTAGACTTCAGAGTATTATGTACCCAAGGGTATCTTTCTTTCTGTTTCCTTCAAATTGTACTAAAATTTGACATTCAAAGCAAAGCACAATAGAAAAAGTTCTAAAATATAGAAAATGTGTGGAAGATGAGAAAAAAAAAATAATTGTCTCCTTGTTCTAGTGATAAATGAAGCAGTTGGTGTGGCTGTGGTAAAAAAACACTGACAGTTAACAGAAAAGGTCACCAGAGAGCAGAGTGCAGAAAGTTGTTTCACTCACCCCCTTGCAAAACGGGAATAGGAGAAATCAGAGTCACAAAATCAGATCTAATCAGAAGAATTTCTTCAAACGCATCAAAGCCTAGGGACCTCTGAATCTATCCCATTGACTCTGTTCTAACTCTCACTTTAACGTTGCTTACCCCAGATGACCTCTTTTATGGAAATAGCCTCTCAAATACAATAAACAAGAAACAGAATTTCACTGGGTTCCCCAGGGATTATTTCCAAAGCCTCTGTGCATGTGTGCGTGCATTAGAGGTACACACACAAATGAGATTGCATGTGATAATCAGAAGCTCTAACTTGGTTGATTCTTTAATGCAGTAGGTCCAAACACTCCTTATAAAATGATTATTTCCATCTTTTCTAATTCCTGAGAATTTATTATTTTGGCCTTTGCAAGCATGAGACCTCTTCTATTTAAAGCAGAGCATCCATCTGACAACACACCAGGGTATTTGTGTAGAACAGGATGTTCTCCTACACCCACATTTTCCCCTCACTTCCTTCCTAGTTTTCTTCTACCATTTGGGAATAAGATATCAGAAGAGAGCTGAAAAGTGGAGATAGATGGAACATTTTTGCCAAAATGAGATTTCAGCAAAATATGCTGGTTTTCAAAAGCTGAAATGTTATGTGGGGACACATTGGGTCTCAGAAGTGTTTTCTTACGGGAGTTTCAGAGGTCAGAGTGGTTGGTGATGGTAGGAAAAAGTCACCCTGTAAAGGCTGGCTTACAAAGACAGGGGTCTACAAACAGAGCACAAAGTTTAGCGAGTAAAGCCAAAAGTTGACAAGAAAGGGTTGAAGAGCAGATCTGAGTCTAATTAGTGCCAGCATGCTATGTTTGGGCCAGCCCAGCTTGCAAAGATGGGAGCTGAGGAGTCTGGGGAGGAGGGCAAGCAGATTATTCTTGCATGAGGCAAAAAGCATGACTGGATCATGGAGCTCACCAGAAAAGGGAACCTGGGTCACCTCCACTGGTTTAGCCAAGGAGTCAAGTCCTTAGTAATTGTGGATTATGAACATGTATGACAAGTATGAGTGAAAGCCCATTTGGGGCCGTGCCTTTGCTAGCCCACAAGTGTGGGATGGGACAGCAACTCAGCTGCGGCAAGCCAGGATGTCTTTCTACCCAACTAGTAGACAACTTTTATGACCTCCTCTGCTTCAAATAATCAAAGTGGGGATTTGAAGATGAGTCTTTTTGGTCTCCTACACAGGTTTTTCTATGCTCTCTCCTCTTCAGAGCAAATAATAGCTTTGCTGCAACAAAGCATGGAGCAGTTCCCTTTGGGGAAGGTGAAGAGGGAGGTCTTGTCCTCTTGGTAAACTTGGATGACAGGGAAGCATGAGCTTCCAAAACCTGCCTTCCACCTCCAATTTTCCTTCTCACTCATCAACCTGACACCTCCAGGTTGGATTGCAGTAATTCACTGAATCTGGAGCTAAGTGTGAATCCGTGCAGATTCCAGCTGGCCCAGGGTGCAGCCATCTGCCTTCACCTTGGTTCAGAACTCTGTAAGTCAACCCCATCCTGCAGTAGCTTTCAATGTCAGCTGAAGGCCTTGGTGATAGTTTTCCACTGAATCAGTTAACCTAATGCTGCATCAAAGGCTGAACATCAGCCTATGGCCCAATCTTAAAGCTGTTTTCCAGGATGAAATACAAGAATTTCATCTGATGAAAGGATCTAGCTATGACACAATATCTCCAGAGGAGCCCTGAAAACCTTGAGTCTGTGAAATTAAGGCAACGAGCAGATAGTCTTTTGGTTTTCTCCAGGGATCTGAGTGAGGACACGTGCTGCTCTACCTATTCATAGACAACTTTAGAAAGGGGGTGAGCAGTGAGGGAGCACAGTTTGCAGGTGGCACCGTGGTATTCAAGGCAGTGAGAACAAGGGCCTGCAGAAAGATATGATGAGACTAAATGAATGAGCAATAAAACAGCAAATTAAATTTAATTTAGCCAAATGTGAAGTAATGTTCATGGCAGGAAAAATGTTCTGAACTTCACATATAAAATTATGGGCTCTGGGCTCACTCAGGAGTAAGATATTTGGATTATAATAGTTCTATGAAATGTCAGTTCATCGCTTAGTGGTGGTGGAACACGCAAATAAAATATTAACAATTACCAAGGGGCAAGCAAAAGAGAATATTAATATGCCACTGAATCAAACAGGGGTTCACTTACATCTTTAATACTATCTTCTGATCCCTTTATGTCCAGGAAAGATACAAAGAGGATGGACAGGATTCAAGGAAAGGCAGTAAAGATGATTAAATATAAAAAAATGACTCCTATAAAGAAATGACTAAGTAAGCAAAGTGGACTCTCTGGTCTGGAAAAAAAAAAAAAAAGATGCCTGAAGGAGGAATTAAGGAGATCTACAGAATGATGGTTAGTGACATGGAGAGGGCAAAAAGGGATTGCTGTTCACTGTTTCACACAATACAAGAATAAGGGTGCATCAAATGAAGCTGGCAGGAGCCACGCTCAGAAGAAATTAAAGGAAGAAATTCAAACACAGCTGATAGTTGATCTGTGCCACTCTTTGCCAAAGGATGGTAGGGATGAAAAGTTTTACCTGGGTTCAGAAAATGATTGGACAAATTAAAGGATGATAAATCCATAGAGGGATACTGGACATCTAGAGGCCACATTAGGAGGTTCCTGACTTGAAAACACGTGGAAGGTGGAAGAATGTCCAGGGAAAGTATCCTGCATGTTTTCCACTCTCCTCTCTGCATCACGAAAATGATTTGCTGGAGGCAGGGCACTGCTCGGTGCAGTGTCATTACCTTTGCTCTGACCCAGTGTGACTTCTCTGAAGTTTTGGTTCCATATGAGAAGAATTCATTTATCATGAATTTTCCTAAATGCCTAAGCCAATTCGGGACTCTGCAAAACAAAGTTCTCCATGAAGTGCTTTGTCATCCAAAGGACAGAAATATCAGAGACTCCATGAAGTCACCAGACCTTTAGGTATTACTGCTCGGCTTGCGTGGAAGGTATGTGCATGCTGAAGCCATAGAAGCGGTGTGACACCGGTTGCTGATCAATGGCCTAAGTAACCTATAGCTCCGATCTAGTGAACATGAGCTCCCTGTCCCTCTCACAGCAGGTATGCTTTTTAAAAATTTTTTAATTTTTTTATTTTTTTTAAGAAGGATGTATGTATGTTTATTTCCCTTGATTTATAAGTCTTGCCTTTGTCCCAAAACAATGATACCCCATGGGGGGGCAATTACTTTGACTTGTAGCTGCATTGCTGCTGGCAAAGCTGACGTGCGAGACCATCCGTGGAGAAAGGGGCCGAGCATGGATGATGGCAACCTCAGTTACAAAAATGCCTTTGCTTTGAGAGCAGCTCCCCGTCCTCAACTGCGTGGGCCAAGCCTGCAGGTAGTGCACTGTGGGCCAAGGCTACAATGCACCTGAGGGCTGCTCAACGGGCCAGCTGAGATCCCACGTGTCTGTCCATCCCCTGTCTGGCAATGGGACGAAGAAGTCATTACTTGCAGCTGGCAGACTTGCCAGGCTGGGGCTGGCCCGTGCCGCCAGATGAAGAATGAGCGTGGGAGTCCCATTCCTGACCTCTCGCCTCCAGTGGGATTGACATAGCTCCATAATGGACAAAAAATGCCGCTTCCACACGACAACAAGATAAACGTTTTTATAAGACGGTCCCCAGATGGGAAGCACCAGCAGCCTCGAGGTATTACAAAGAAGGAAAACGATGACCAGAGTCGTTCTACCCTGGCAGGTTTAGAATCAAGGCTCACCCCAGCCTTTTTACAAGCCTTTAACAGGGACATTTCTGTTTGTTTTATGAAGTGAGCTTAGCATCAGCGAAATGGAGTCCTAGACTATCCTGCCTCTGAAGAGTCCTAGGTGTCATAAAGCGCTCAGCTTTCAAGTTTAAAAATCGTAGCTATAATTTCTGGTTTATTGTCACTATATTCAGCCAACATCTCATCTCCTTCCTGGGCCTAGCTGCCGCTGTCTGACTTTATTCACTGTCCCCATTGCATCACTCTCTCCTTATGGGTGGTCCCTCTTTCCTTGATGGCCTCACACTACTCTCTGTAACTAAGACATTGTTTTATTTTCATGATTTAACTGAGTGCCCTGAAAGCCATCCTTCGGCTAGAAGGCATCTGTCTCCTTCTCACATGTACTCTCTTTCAAAGCTCACTATGGGAAAGAGAGGGGAAACCTCAAGTTTTCTTTCATCCAGACTTCCCCCAGGGCCAAACAAGCCACCCAAGGATGGAGGATCCATTTTGTCTTTGGCACAGGCGAGCTGAGTGGGTGATGCTCAGATGGATCTTGGCTGTTTCGGCACAAGAGAGAGGGCTGTGATCATGGAAAACAGAGAGAACATGGAGGAATCAAGAGTCTCCCAGCCTGGTCAGTCGATGTGTACCCAAATCTGCCTGCCATAGCAGCAGTCTCTGCAACACAATTCACCCACCCAAATCACAGCAATAGAAATGCGCTTTTCAAAAATTATTGGGAAACCCTCCCCTTTTCTGATCCTATTTGACACTATTCAATGTTGCACTGGCTTCTCCTCACACTTTCCTAAGGCATCATCTGTTTGTCTTTGGGGTGTCCCATGTCTGAAGGTGACCTGCTGGGCACGGCTTCTGCAGTGATACCATTTCCCGGGGAGAAATGCCGTGCAGGCCCTTGGACATGTCCAGATGCCACTGAGCCACATGAGCCTATTATTTAGCTTGCTGGGAGGGATCCCTCCTCAGCTTCCTTCCTTGATGTAGCAAATCAGCTGCATTATTAAAACGATTAAAAATAGACTGAGCTTGCCCGAGACTGCATCTATAATGGATCAATTGCTTTTTATACATTTTTGGCTCCCTACAGTGCTGCTTTGTCAGGTCACTTTCACTCGTTTGGGTGAGATCTTGAAATAATAGGCACATTCAAGAGATATAAATATAGCTGTTTATTGCCTTAAAATGGGTCTGCAGACAAATCACAGTCCCAGCTTCAGGTATTTGGAAGTTAAATCTTCCTCCTCTGTCCTTTCCCTTTTGGATCTGGATCAAGCACTGGTCTTTGAAGCTTGGGGGCTGCTTTGTCTTAAGCTATAGGCACTAGTTCTGTTGCACAAAATTCATACCCTCATAGGCTGTTGATTTAAGCAGCTCTTGGTGCTAGCCTGGATTTGATTCCAGTAAGAAATAGTGCAGAGTTAACATTGAAAGGCTGCAGCAGAGTGAAATAAAAATAAATGCACTGCATTGTGTAGCTTAACGGGGTGCTAATTTCTTGGGAGCGCATGAATAAGAGGCACAGAGCACATCCGTTTGCTGGCGTTGGGTCGGGAAAGAGCAGGGGAAATTTGGAGCTCTGTCACAGGGACAGGCTGAACTTTGTTCCTATGTCTCGCAGCACTGCACAAAGTCTCCTCTGTAGAATAGCCAGTTAATTAAAAATGATATTTATGGTCCCCTGGTGATGCATGCCCGTAATGCTGCTGTTAGTATTTCTACAAAGTCTGGCACTGCAAGAGAGTTGAGGCCCCGGCGATGCAAACAGCGGTCCTCGTCCTCAGTGCTCCCCACATGGCTGGAGTCCACACAAGAGGGGCTTTGGACAGCCAAGGCCCTCTCCATCACACCGTGTGTGCTGAGAGGTTTTGTTGCCCTGGTCTCCCATGATGAACATGGGACAGCCCCTCCACCTCACTCTGAGATTCCAGGTATTTTGCAAGCAGAGGTGAATTAACCCGCTTGATGTGGCGGGTACGAGGCTCTCAGCTTGCGTTATCACTTACTCACAGCGAGATACAGGGAGGCACAGAGGAATCCAATGCACCTAGAAGTACCGAAAAAATGTCCTGTGCTCGACCCACCAGACTTCACATCCCCTTGCCTCCTTCCTCCTCTAGCTCACATCCAACCCAGCTCACAGAAATGATCCACAGGCAATGACAGGGTATTTCCCTGGCACGTCCTGTAAGGCTGGGCATTTAGAAACGTTTGCAATGTTTCTGCTATGTGACACAGGGGCTTTTGGAAAGCAGGGCTTGATGACTCAAGAAGCAGCAATGTCCTGAAGCTTTAAAATATGCACGTGATAAAATGTTGTAGAGGTGACGGGGGGATGGAGGGGGGCAGGGACATTTGCAGGGATTTTAACCCCTTTGTTTATGTGGCTGCTCTAGACATAGTCAGTGAGAGGGAGAGGTTTCTCCAGAGGCAGATCAGAGCAGAAACCTGCACCTCTCCTGACCACGGATAGGGATTAGGCAGGACTTTTTCCAACCCTCTCCCAACTGACCACTCTCAGCATCCCCTGTGGGCTCCCACTTGCTCTTTTAGCCTGAGTTTGAAGAGACAATGTAGTGAAGCAACCTCTCATTTAACCTGGCCAGAGGATGGCCCAGAGGTCTTCATCTCTCAAGGCAGAGGTCCCCACCTTCCTGTCCCACTCTATCCCTCTCCTTTCTCCATTTTCAAAAGATTTCGGTTTTGGGAAACTCCCACAGAAGTCCACAATTCAATTTTGTCCCATCGCCACTGCCCCCTCCCAACCCTCTGCATCCCCTGGCATCCACCTCTGCCCCGGCACGAGCAGCTCACCTTGGGCAGGGGCGTGCAGACCCTGAGCTCGACCGGCACCCGTGAGGGTCTGCAGAGCCGCGGGAGCTTGCGTCTCATCCTCGCGTATTTTTTCATATCCTTATTTTGCGGAAAGATAAGGCTCTTCTTACAGTATGTATCCAGTTGCTGACAGCATCTATTAATAGCTGTTAATTTGTCCTAATAGCTGGACACTTCAAATACGCTGCAGTGAGTTGTTATAAGCCTGGTAAGAAGAAGTTTCAGTTGTTGAATGTTTAGCTGATATGATGTGCATAAAGGCTCTAACCTGATGCCACTGAAAATAATAATAAAAATCTCTTTACCATTTTATTACCAAGCCCTTCCCTCTGTTCCTTTTTACACATCACTAGTCAGTTAAAAAAGGACAGCGCCTGCTCATGGAAAAAAAGATGATGAAAGCTAGAGAAACTCCTTGACACACTCCTTTTGGCTTTATGTATTTCACTTTGAATTAGGATGCCAAACCAGGAGAATGACACTGCAGACTTCTGAGGCATTAAAAAAACATGAATCAGACCTCAGCATGATTTTATTTGCTAAAAAAAAAAAAAAAAAGCCTCCAACTATGGATCTCAAAAAAGAAAATATTGTTTGGGCTCTTTCTCATTGCCTCCTAGTTTTGTTAAACTTCACTGTACTTTTATGCTCTTCCCCGGGATGGTGAACGCTAAAAAAATCTGTTTTCTGACTGAGTCTGGCATTGCCAGATAAACACTTGGTTGGAGGAGCCAAGGCTTTAGGAAGGGTTCGGTGAGTGAGAGACTCCCAGGGGGATGTCATTCTCCATGACCTGACATCTGTTCCCCCCCAGATTCATTTCACCCTCACCGAGCTCCCTGCAGGGGGGTATCTTGGCTAACATGGGCCTCACCTGGCTGCCCATGGTCAAACAAGACCAGCACGCACTTCCCAAAAAAGGTCATTCGTGCCGTGGGGTTTCAGCCTTTCCCTCCACTGACCTCTGGAGGGAAGCTCCTCGACAGCTCGGTGGGATGAACCCCCTTCTTAAAGCCTGGCAAGGGCCAGCAGCAAGAGGGAGAAGGGAAGAACCACCTTGGTTGGCTCAGCCACTTCACACTTCTGCTGCTGCAGGTAGTCCTAGGAATGATGTTTAGTTTAGGAAGAGCCAGAGGGCATCTCCTTCCCGTGCTGTTGTCGTCACAAAACCCACCAATGCTTTATTGCAAATAAAGCTGTAAACTGTGGCAGGAGGCACCAAAGCGTCGTCAATGCTCCTACGTGACCATAAGATGCACTAGCTGAATTTTCTGGAAGGTGCCAAGGAGCAGACTAGAAGCCATGCCAGGTAAAGGCACAACACCCCTGACGATACCATCTGGGGAAATGACTTTCTGATCCCAAGTCTGGAGTGTGGCTTACCTCTGAAGGTGTGATCAGATCACACAAATCAGGCACCGGGGAGACCATAACACCTCGAGCAGTGCCATTACTACGTGTCGTACATCCTCTCCCTAGCCCAGCATGACCCCCAGGGCCAAACGACTGACCAAAGAGAAACACGTTTCTCTCTCCCTGTCCCAGAAAATGGAGTGTGGCTTAACACGACATAAAAATCACTTGAACAAGCAGTGGTCTCCTCTGTCATGGTGCTTTGCTGAAACAATCAGCAGTGATTCCTCCCCATGCCGCAGCGATGGAATAGAGGTGACAAATCCGTCACTGATTACGGTCCATTACATCCTCACAAGATTTCATGTGCTGCCTGCAGAGATGTTCTTGCTTTGTTTTTTAAAGGATTTAAGGTAAAACGGACAGCCAACATCTCTGGCAGCAGCAGTCTGATGCTTTGGGGCTTGATCCTTTCCCAGCTCTGCCCTGTGGGTGTACAAAGGTGCAGAGGATGCAGAAATCACTACTTTTCTGAGTCGTAAGGGCATCTGTCAGGAAAATACCCGTTAAAAGCACATGGTATCTACTCCCTACACTCCTTAGTAAGAATCCTGCTGCAAAACCAGGTTCTAGTACATACAATGGTGGGACCCAAACCCTGTGGATTGGTGGGTGCCTGCTGGGGATGTAAGTGATGCTGGGTGAGTAGAGCAGGGCTGAATCCAGAGATGCCAGTGCAGTCTTAGCAAATCATGGGGACTGCAACGGCTGTGCTCATGGATGGACTTGCACAGGTAACACCAGTCGATTCCCACCTCTGAAGACCATCTGTGAAGCAAGACTGTCTGAAAATGCTCCACAGCCAGTGCTGGAAAGCAAAACAGTTGTGGAGTGTTCATTGTTTATGCTATGGGACAGCACACTCCTTAATAAATTTGCTTCCTGTGAAGGGAAAACACAAAAAGGCCCCGGCTGCCACTTCTTCTTCCTGGCTTCCTATTTCAAACAGCCTTTTGGGGTTCAGCAGGTCGGATGTCACATGTTTCTCAGCAGCTTTCTACCTTTCTTTCCCCTGTTTCCCATGCAAAGCAGCGCTCGGCCATCCACTCCTGCTGAGGATTTCTGCCCCAGATCCCTGTGCCCGGCTGCTCGCTTTGCCTCCCTCTCTCTCAAAGTCACCAGCCACCCGAGAGGAGCCCGTGCTCTCCTCGGTGGGTTCAACAGGGGACAAATGGAAAGAGCTTGCGGGGACTCTGGAAATAAAGCTAATGGCTGCTCCAGGGAGTGACAGGTTTTCTCTCGTGGGTTGCTCTGATAGATCTGTCAGGAGGCACTTAGTTACAAAAACCCCGAGACCTCTGCAAGGGAACCCCTCTCCTGCTTCTGTGTTTATATTGCTCTGAGCTGCCTAGTTAATGTAAGAGCAAAAAAAAAAAAGGGAAGGCAATGGGCCTCTTTTGGAGGGGTTTTAGGCACTTAGTGGAAAGCAGGAAGCCAAGGCCTGTATAATTAAATTGCTAATCTCTCACTAGATCTGGCAGGCTACATACTCCTGTTAAAAACAGGTTTAAGCCCCACAGCAATTTTTGTTTCCACTCTAGATGCAAGCCAGGATCCTTAATTCCTTCAGCCGTGAAACACTTCAACAGTGGCGTGCCCTTCGTTAGTGAGCTGCACTCAAGCAAAGCCCAGACACCAGACAGAGGTCTTCTTCCTCCGTAATAAAGAGATTATTAGTAAAGTGAAGGTGCTTATGCTCTCTGCTGAGGCATAGCCTCTCCTGAGGCTCCTCTCTCGGCCATGTTCACTCATATCATCTTTCTCTTTCCTCTTTCCGTATCTAAGAAGCCACGCGCATCAGGGACCCCAGCGAGCTCAGCAGGCTGGTCCCCAGGTGTGAGGTGTCAAGCAAACACCTACAGAAGGGTTTTCTTGCTGTCTCTGTACCTTAGCACACTTTCTATATCGTAAAATAAGTACCAAGGCCCAAACGGCCTGCTGGCTAATCTGAAGCAATGGAGAAGGCCAATTTTGGAGCTGAATGAACTGATACATTCCTCACTGGTACATCCCTGCTCTTGCAGCAATCAGATATTACATATGGACAGACACTTGCAGACTACTCTCGTTTTGCTGAGGAAAACAGGCAGGTGTAGAGGTATGGAATGGGATATTTGGGTTGATTCATCACTTTAAAGGAAGTGACAAAAAAAAAAAAAGTTGTTGTTCCCATTCTTTTCACCATTCTGGCCACGGACCTTGGTGTTTATATTTCCCTACATATTTTTCTCACCTGCCTGGAGATCAGGAGGGAGAGGGTGTCCCAAGGAGCACTGTCTCACATGGCTTGCAGCCACTCACTGCCTCAGCTCTGAGTCCTTGAGAGAAGCTTTGCTCTAGGACATGCTTCAAACCCCAGGTGAAAGCAAGAGACAGCAGTGTGAGGGGAATGGGGGGCACAGATATGGGAGGGAAAAGCAGCCTGGAAATCAAGCTGCTCATAACTGTCAGTGGGGCAGGTCCCCAAGGGTTGTACACGGCCATGTCTCCACTGATAGTGATGGTACGTCAGGGCAACGTGCTCTGATCAAAGGGCTCAAAGAGTCAGAGAGGAAGGTTGGTGGCATGGGGTGGTGAGACACCTCTAAAGATTAAAAAGCATACAGCACAGAGATGTTACATGCGCTAAAAAGCGAGAGGAAAATACTCAAAGAAGCAGCCTAATGACTGGGACCACATCCCTGGAGATCTTTGCTGCTCTGGGATTGTATGACAAAAGCCTTCAATGCCACCTGAGCAATTAGCTGAAGTATGTGAAAATCCCACTGAACCTCTGTGGTGGAGGGGGCTGTGGTCATGGTAAAGCCGCTCAGCCTTTCTGGAAGGCATTTGAGACCTCCAAGGACAGGATCTGGGCTGGGATTGGCATTTGCATCTCTACTGGACTGGCCCTGGACGTGAACAGTGAAAGGCACAAGAAGCATTTAACCACCAGGAAAGAAAATCACCCATTTGTTCTTCCAAACATCTTTCTGATGTCTGTAGACGTTAAAATATATGGTCTGCTTCATTTCAGAAGGATGTTTTGGTGTGCTCTGACTCAAGCACCAAGGACATGCAAATTTTATTTATGTCACTGCAGCAGGCACCTGTCACTGGCTAAACCAGCATTAAACATTACAGCTTTTCCCTCAAGAAAGGAGACGCACAGCAAGAGTTGAAGTTATCGTAGCTTAACAGATTACTAGTCATCGGGTTGAAGTGAAGATGTTTGCATGCTTCCAGCACATTATAATATAACATAAAACATATAAGTTGAAATTATCAATAATAATTCACTAATCTGTGATAGTTCAGCCACTTGCAAGCATCTCTGCATAACCCCAGGTTTATGTGACCAGTCTCACTGGGTTGAAGCAATGAGGAGACATGCACATACAAGGAGCATTTGTCATTGTAGATCACCTAGATAAATATCTTGATGATGTTCTTAAATACATATATTGAACAAAAAGATTCATAGTTTTAGGATGAACAGGCCAATTTTAACAAACTTGTGGTGGGATTGTTTCTGTGACCAGCACAGGATTTTTTTGTGAGAATGAAATGGGTGCTTCAGCAGCCAAGTGGGCAGAGAGCTGAGCAGAAGGAGGAGGACAGCAGTGGAAATCTTGAGTATTGTTCTCCCACTTCTCCAGGACATGCTTTGCCACTCGCTTCTCACCTATTACGACCCATTGGGTTTTTTTCTTCTGTCTCTCTTTTTCAGCTGTTTTCTCCCCAAGCTGGAAATGGGATGGGAAAAGACAGCATGCAGGACTGCTGAAGAAAGCCTTTCTCAATCAGTTTTAGAAATCCAGCTTCTGAGAACAACACCTGAGCACAAGGAAATGAATGAAAAACACACCCACACTGCAGATGTGGTTGCCAACCCTGAGTTATTTTCACTTGGTCATATATATTTGGACTGATCATAAAATGCTGCATTTCCTAAGGGCCT
Source organism: Burhinus bistriatus (assembly GCA_013397275.1). Lineage (NCBI taxonomy): Eukaryota > Metazoa > Chordata > Aves > Charadriiformes > Burhinidae > Burhinus > Burhinus bistriatus. Next base: position 599,870 of record VYXH01009385.1, on the reverse strand, counting down.
CTTTGGGAACAGTGACCACTAAACACATCATGGACTGAGGTCTGAATGCATTAGAAGAGCTTCTGGTCTACACGGCTTCTAAGAAAAAAACCCACTATCTGTGTGTTCTCCTAAAAGGTTTGCAGACTTTTTGTGATCTGTGGATCCCAGACAAGCAGCATTTCTGTGTCCAGAAATGTATGTCCATAAGACAATATGCTTGGGTTTGAGCAACTGAGTCAAGTCCCTGCATTTGGTCAGCTAAATTGCTCTATACACACTTCAGGCATCAAATCAAGGATGGGCAACTGCAGCTGTACACACTCGATATTCACTAGCTAGAGGAAAAGCTCATCCTGGGGTCCAAAATTCATTTTTTGAGTGCTGTCACTAGATGCAATAGTGGTGAAAGAGCAACAACAGCCATGTTGGCCATGTCCAGGGCCATGTCCATAGACACAAAGAGGCATTTGGCTGTTCTGGCAACGCTTGCACGTCCCTTTGAAGTGGCTTGTGTGTCCTTAGTGGCAGCTGTACCTCAGTTTGGATGCTCCTGCCTGAGAAGTCAACTGCAGCAAATGGCCCTGGATGTTCAGGGGATGGCATTGATAGAAAACTCAGTGTCAGATAGAAAAATCATCAGTGGACCATTCAGCCAGCGGGTGCCAAGGGGATGCCACAAGCTGCCTTCACAGCTGGGGCATTAAAATCACAGTATGACCTATTTGTGGACAGAAAAAACCTCTCAGCCTTTTGTGATAAAGCAAACTGCACTATATTTGAAATGGCTTAGTATTTTCCTGCCTCATACACTTCCTTCAGCTGAATACAGCTCTTTCCATTCCCTTCCCTGCTCAGTCCTGGCACTGGGCACAGTCCAACGCCTGTTGTGTGCCATCTCAAAGGCATCTGTACTCCAGTATTGGGGAAGGGGAATGTATCCACATTTACTGATGTAGCAACCCACGTTAAGCTTTAACGACGGGCTCCCTGTATCAGTGGGAAACAATTTCTCATGCAGAGGGACTAAAGAGATAAGGAGGCTGGGAAAGATGACAGAGGGAAGATATGATCAAAGTGTATAAAATCAGGAAGGACACAGAGGTGGTGAATAGAGGAGGATTATTCTTTTTTTAATTATTTTATGTTATAACACCAGGACTAAAGACTGTGCAATGACACAGTGAGGCTGCAGACTTAGAACAAGAAAAAGCTCTTCTTTGAATAGCTCATGGTGAAAGTAGGGAAAGTATCACCAGCGGATGCAGAGCAGGCCAATAGTCTAAGCGGGCTGGAAATACAATTAGGCAAATTAAAATAGGAAATGTCCGTAAAGGGTTGTTAAACGTGATGAAGTCAGGAAGTGGCTGAACTAGCGGCTCTCGGGCAGCGCGGGGATGTGCTGGGGAAGCGTGTGTGCAGACTTGCCTCGTTTTTCCCTTGTCCTGAGTGTTCGTGGCTGGATGCTGTTGGAGCATGGGTTTTGGGGCAGATGAACCTTGGTTTGACCTAGCAGAGCTGTTACGTTACATCATGGTTCATGTTGTCTCAGAAAGAGAGTCCTCCCGAGTGTGATTCAGAGCAGGGGCGTGATGCAGCTTTGCCTTCCCTCCCGCGCCCTGCGTGGACTGCAGAGCAATGCAGGCACATCGTAATCTATTTAAGCGCGTTCATTAGACACCTGAAGTTGCTCAGTTTAAATGTCCCCTTTTCTGACTATGATTCGCAAAAAGCAATAGCAAGTTCATTGTCTAAACCCTACTGCTTTTAAGAGGACTTACGTGCACTTAATCTGCTTAGATGTTTTTAATAATCTCTCCAGGCACCTCCACAAAACCTCTATGAAAATCAGGCCTAGAATGATCTCTTCCCTTTTATCTTCTGACACTCAGATAATACTTGCAAAATGCCTTGTGACCCAGAGATGGAAGTTATAGTTTTGCCCCACTTTGAAATCATTATTAATGAGGCTTTTCAAACGTTAGATTGCCTGGAAAAGGCACATTTTGACTTTTTGCAAAAATTATTTCAGCAAATTTTCTTCCCACACATTACGGACAGCAAATTCATTTGGTGCAGCGAGACCCACTGGTGTTGCCTCCATCAATCTCTGACTTTTAAAGCTGATTCTAACACCTCTTACCTTCCCCGCCTTATACGAGCAAGTTGAGAAAAGAGGAGCTTTCAAGCTTGGCTGGGCAGATTGCACGTAACCATGCCAGGCTCCAAACAGAACCGCAAGCGCTAGAAACATAAATCAGGTCCATAACGTGAGGCCGCTGGAGGAGAACTCTATTTTATGTACTTGACCTGTATCCAGGGTTCATTTCAACATGACCCTGGTGTAACTCGCTTTATCAGCTGTAAAGACAAGCTCACCAGCTGTACATTATGTTCGCGCTCCAAAGCCACTGGAAAAAGCAAGGAAAGCCGCAGAGCGGACCGATGGGAACAGACTAAGAAAGTCTCTTCTAAATCTTTTAGCTTTCCCTGCTGCAAAGCTGAAAGAATTTATCTGGGATGGACCCAAAATAAAAGAATTAATTTCATTTGTGTGTATGCTTTTCAAAATAAGGAAACAAAATCAAGCTGAATTCTAAGATTAAAAGTTTTCTTAAGTGAGTGATTTAAATGTTTCCTATTGAAATGTTAGAACGAAGCTTTTCTTGTTTGTCAAGAAAAAAAGGCTCTCCCTGTTTGTAGCAGAAAACATTAGTTGAATTCAGCCTGAGTCTCTGGATAGTTTCAGTCAGCCTGAAACTGCATTTATTAGCAAATAAACTATTCATCTGAAAAATGTTATCTAGTTCTACCCCAAATGTTCTTCCCATTGCTTAAAAATACCCTATTTATAGATGAAGCTATTGTTAAACGTAGATTTAAGCTGTTGTGCTTCATTGTCTGGCGCAGTATCTCCTTGGGAAAGCAAACCAATTAAGCTATTCTATTTTGGAGCCTCGGTGCCTGTTTGTGCAGTTATTATGTCATATAAGGGACTACAGTCTTACAGTCTGACAAATATGACTGCACTTATAAGTGAATACCCTGTTTTCAGTAGCTTTGGGGTATAAATGGTCACAACACAGCTTAGGAAGGCAGGAACAGCTGAGACCAACAGAACATCCTGTATCCAGGTCTCTGTCAACCCTCTGTACCAAAACCTCCCCAAAAAACCTTCCAGGCAGTAAAATAAAAGCATTGCTCCTAACCCCTGCTAGTAAGACATGCCTTCTGGGTTGAAGCATGGGGAACTACGTCCTTTCCAAACTTTTCATTATACAACCAAAAAAAAGAGAAAAAAGAAAGAGAAATGAAGGCAGGAAAAAAGCATTAAAAGCTTTTCCTTGTAACAGTGGTGCTTTTCATTATTTTGAGGATCTTCTAAAAGCCTGATAGCTTGCTTTGGCACTTGAAGTTTTCTCTCTTTTTGTGAAATAGGTACAGTGCGGATAAATGGAATCACACCTCTCTTGCCAAGGTGGCTCAGCATTCTGTTACAGGAGGCAAGAAACCTGTACAATGTGCCCTTTGGGAGGAGGCTGGTGGAAGCAGGGCTGGAGACGTGCTTTTTACTGTGACGGTGACTGAGCACTGGCATGAGTAGCAGAGAAGTTGTGGACTCTCCATTCTTGGAGATATTCAAACCCCAGCTGGACGTGGCCCCAGGCAACCTGCTGTATGTAGGTGACCCTGCTTTGAGCAGGTGGTTGGATGAGATGATCTCCAGGGGTCTCTTCCAACCTCCCATTATTTTATGACATGAGCACACATCCTGAGCATGGCTTTTTCTGGCAGTGTGCTCTGTGACCACGCTACCTCCAGTACAGTTACTGGGCAGCATGTGCAGGTCCCTTAACCCATGCCTACTCAGAGACCTGCACTTACCCTTGCAGGGTTGACAGCTTTCATTTCACAGGCAGCAGGCTGAATCCACCCGCTCATTTTATATTTATTTCACCAAGCAGACAAAAATGCATTGGCCCGTTTTACTGAATTGCTGCTTTTGATTTACCCAGCTAGGCAGACGGACCAGGTTCACAGCTGTCTTGTATCCCTGGGTGACCAAAACCGACCTTCTCATCTGCATCTGTTGCCTGCTGCTGACTCAGATAGGACATAGCCTGGTGACCTAAACAATAGAAACCTCTCATTTTCTTACCAGCCTACTACATCTCATGGCTATTTTCCAGCCATCAACTCAGGAATGGGGCTACAAAGACAGGCACAAAAGCAGAGATCTGTAAATACTACTTTTGCATGTAAATTATTTAGTCAGTTGTGATGAGGAAAGGGCTACTGGTCAATCTGACTCCCTGGCTGTGGGAGCAGCCAGTGAGCTGGCCCAACTCTGCCTGCACTGGGTTTTGGGGAGCTACCACCATTTATCACCTACATATTATTTATGGAGCTCATCTTGCCACAGCTCTCTGAGATCCACAACATGCGTCCTGTGGCTCTGAAGCCATGTGAGGTTTGTAGCGTGCAGTTAAGGGAGGCTGGTGGTTTGGTTCTGTTTGAGAACACGGTTCATGTCCCAGCACATTTGCAACATGCTTGCTAGTAAGTGAAGAGACCTCAGCAAGTGATTTGCAGAAAAAAATGTTGTCACTGAAAATATCCAAACCCTACTCGAATAGGAAGTGCTGCAGAGATTCCACGAGCAGACAGAAACCAGCTCAGGTGATCCATGTTTAGGCAAGAGACTGGACAAGATGCTCAGTGTGGTCCCAGCTGGTATGAGACTGGATTAACTGGACCAGACTGGAGTGACAGGGTAGCACGCGCAGACCTGGTGTGGCTATATCCAGGCTCAAGAGCATGAGGCGGCACGGGCTGCTGCTTGCCAAGCCATTTCTCTCTAAATTGGCAGTTTAACAACACCACGGCCTTGTGCTCGTCAGGTGCAGGAGCAATGCACAGAATGGTCTTTGAAGTGCCACAGCAGCTGCAACAGCTCCCTGCTAAATTAAAGGAAAATACTTAAAGCTCCTGTGTGCTGCTGAAGTGCGCACACAGCCGTGAATTTTACAGAGCTCAAAATCCCCACACTGATTTCATGTATTCATTTAAAAGCCTTAGGGGGCACAAGCCACGGTTTAACAGTGGGAACACAAAGAAACTCTTCTTTGGGAGCAGAGAGTTTTCTTTACCCTGCGAGGAAAACAAAGCCAATACACCGCTCATTTGAGCTCTTTCCCTATTGAGACGCAGGATTACTTTGCAGCAGTTTGCTAAATGCTCAGCCTTAAGGTAGAGTGAATTCGAGTGTTCAACACACTTAAAGTAGTACAATAGACTCCGATAAAGCCGCCTCCTTCCCGCGCCCAGATGGCATTCATTTGTGCCTCGCGTCAGCACACGGTTGAGTTTGTGTCCTAAGAGAATTCCCACTTTATGTTTCCCCTCTTGATGGGAATAGCAGGAAGGCTAATTAAAGCCTCCGAACTGTTGCTGTCATTCATCGTTCCTTCCCTATAATATAAGCAGCGTTATCTCACCTTTGAGCACAGGAGCTCTGGTTCCCTATAAAGACCTGCCCTGCGCCTTTGCCTCTGTGCTCAAAGCATTTCAAGCAGCAAATGCAATTAATTTCCTTGCAAGAACACCGAAACAGTGTGATCAAAGTTCTTCACTAACCCACAGCAGAAAAAACCCCTCAGTCCTTGCGGGAAATGTGCGATCCAGCCGCAGTGCTGCTGCACGAGAATTTGGGGAAACAGCACGACCTAGTGTTCCCTCTGCTTCCCACCGCCTCTCGCAGATGGATGGTTCATGGCCATGCCTTGCAAACACTCCCCCTACCAAGCTCTCACGAAAACAAGATTTCTTTCTGTAACCCCATTTTCTTTTCTTCTCCCCACTGAATATCTCCCTCAAGGGCTTTATATCTTTGCCTTTGGCACATCTTGCCTCTTTGTCCAAAGAAGAAAGATGTTACACAATCCTGTACAGCACGAATGGGTTCAAAAGCCGCATGGGCTTGGGAAGGAGCTTGCTTTGCAGTGACACTGCAAGGGATTTGCAAAGATTTTCAATTCCCTCTGTGAGCACTCAGCAGGAGGTGTCTGTGAACATCACCGGCTGCAGGAGGTGCAGGGAATGGGAAGGTGCTGGGACTGCCCGTCCTCTCTGCACCTTATTTGTGCAGGCCATGCATTTTGATATTACCAGTTCTGATCGGAAACGTAGTACCAGGCACGTCACTGCACGGCATATCACACAAATCCATAGAACAGCTTCTCAAGCAAGCTGGTTTAGCTCGGCATCCTTTCAAGTAAAGCCCGTCAGCAGCCTCTCCTACGCTGCTGTTGTGGTCATACATGTCTGTAATGGCAGGGTTGCCCACACACTTTCCTGCTATCAGCATGAGCCACAGAGAAAGGCTCCACCACAAGCACCCTAATGTGAACATGCAAGACAGTCTGGGTCTGCTCCACCACCACCAGTAGAGCCAGAAAGAGTCTGGGTAGTTGAATGGGCAGCTGCTGACTTCTGCTTTCCAGACAGACCTTAGGACAGGTGTCTACTTTTGACCAGCCCTGTTACTCATGCACTGTCAAAGGTCTGTCCTTCTCAGGACACATCTGCATGCTAGGAAAGCCTACCACTCTATCTGCTGCCCTGGAATTGCAAAGCAGTTTTGGCTGTGCAATGCTGCCCTAAGGAACAGGGTTTCTTCCTGACCTTAGGGCTGATCACCTTATTCCCTGGAGGTTTTTGTTGCAGCTAGAGTAATTGCAAATGTTACTGCTATTCAGGTAACTGCAACAACAGAGGATGCTCCTTCCATATGCTCCTCAACAAAGATCTTGATTGGATGCTCCATTAGACCAAAAACAGCCCTTTCTCCTGCACAAAATCAGATGCATAGGGAGCTATAAAAAAAACATTTGTGACTTTCGCTGTGGGCAAATTGCAACTAGTGTGTGGACCAGCAGACCTGGAAAGGAAAGGGAAGATTGGTTTGCAGATCTTCACCGTTATGGTGGGACGACTGCCGTGTTCTTTATTTGACAAAGGAGCAAACAAGGATGGAGCTATTCTTTGGGCAGGGCTCCAACAAGCACTCTGCAGGGCCACAGGTTTGGTGAAGATCATCCCTGCCACATCCGGCGCTACACATCGTGGTATGGGAGTCATATACGATGCAGCCGCGTCATCCACCCTCAAGCTCCCAGCTGCTAGTCCTCCAGAAAGGGGTGTCAACCCATCTTCGCCCTGGTAAGAGCTTCTCTCTTCTCTGTTGTATAAACACAAAGCAAATAACCAGACCTCAAAGCAAGACACAGCTTGCCTAACCTTTAATCCAGGCTGGAAGCAGCACTGCCCTGACAGCTCCACCGGCACAGAGCCCCGCATGTCAACGGAGATCTGAGTCAGCCACAAAACTGGATGAACGGATGGCCTGGCAGCAGATAAAAAGGACGACTCCTTATCTGTCACCCACACCATCTGGGAACTTCACTCCTTGCCTTCCTAGCCCTAATTATTTTTACTGCTTGATCTCAAGAGGTGTCTGTGGCATGACCCATAACCAAGGGAGCCTGCTGTTTCTTGCCCTCTCGGTGGCAGTTGGCTTTTCAGGCACTTTATTACCATCTTCACCTGTGAATCAGATAATTGCTCATGTGATCCCAGAGTATTATTCCCGCTTGTGTTGTCGCAAGCGTTTGGACATTCCAATTTTCAGGGGATTATATGCAAAGCAGAAAAGGCATCAACCGTGCCTTTCATGCTTTCCCCCGGTCTCTCTTTTCCCTGGGGACAACTCTTTTATCTCGGGGAGCCTAACAGAGAAATCAGCAATTCAATTACACTATTTTTTGGCCTTTAATTTCAGATACTTATTCCTGTTTGATCATATCATGCCGTAACCCACAGGAAAAGAATGAAATTCCTAGTTGCAGATGCCCATTGCTTGTTTTTGTTTATGCTGATCTTATTTTACACAGTCTTTCAACCTGTCGGTCTTGAGGTCTGTTTCTCTGAAACAGACTTTAAGCTATTTCAGCTGTGAGTTCACCAGATCTGACCTGGCCTAGCTTTAAGCTCATACCAAAACCCTGCTGATGAACTTCAGTGAAAGAAAAGGGTAAGTCTAGGAGGCGACTTGAGCCTGGCTCTGAGCATCCCTCCTGCAGGAGAGATTTGCAGGAGAGGACCTTTCCTTATGCTGGCAATGCTGGAGTGAGACTGCGGGTCTGTGCCATGTTGCAGGGCAGATTAGCTGATCATAACGATCCCTCCTGAACACATAATCTATAGATAATCAACATGGTATATTAGATACCTATAAGCCAGCTCAAACTTGCCTCCAGCCCAAACTGCTAACAAGCATGGATCTCGGCCATCTTCCATACAACCACATCCTTCAGGGATGGTGACCTGAGAACAAGTCTTATGAGGGAACTGGGGTTGTTTAGCCTGGAGAAAAGGAGACTGAGGGGAGACCTTATCGCTCTCTACAACTACCTGGTCTCTTTTCCCAAGTAACAGGTGACAGGACAAGAGGAAATGGCCTCAAGTTGCGCCAGGAGAGGTTTAGATTGGATATTAGGAAAAATTTCTTCACTGAAAGAGTTATCAAGCATTGGAACAGGCTGCCCAGGGAAGTGGTTAACTCACCATCCCTTGAAGTATTTAAAAGATGTGTAGATGTAGTGCTGAGGGACATGGTTTAGTGGTAACTTGGCAGTGCTAGGTTAACAGTTGGACTCCATGATATTTAAGGTGTCTTCCAACCAAAACAGTTCTATGATTCTATGATTCTGTGACCTGCAAATATTGCCACTGTGTGTCCTCTGCAGCCCAGTCACTGCTGAGGCGAGAAGGTGGCTTCAAACCCTCCTGTGTGGGTCTTGATGTGTGGAGAAAAGGTTGAGGTATGGGTGATTGACCTCATGGGCCACTGCCTAGTGTGAAGCTCTCCAAGCCTGCAGAGCAGAGGCAGAGGGGAGCACCCCACCAGGTTAGGAAGATGGTCATGAGCTGCCTTCTGCCATGTGAAGGAAGCTCAGCCAAGCATAAACCTCACCAAAACCCTGTGCTGAATCAAGGTCTTCATAGTAAAAAGCAGAACAAGGTTGTTAATTACTGCACTAACTGGTAAATCTCTAACTGAACTGAAAATTTTAAGGCAAGTAATTTATTTTATATGCAGATTGTATCTATTTTAATGAGATCCAAAAATAGACGTTTAGCGTGTTGGCTTTAAGCTCTGACGTTGCACAGGGGTTTTTCCATGTGAAATCTTCCAGGTTGCTTAATGAAGCTTTTCTTTCTTAAAGATAAAACATCTCTTTTTGTGTCACAGTGCACCACAGGGACCCATGGGCTGAATCTCACCTGACCAGCCAGTCAAGGACTTGGGTTGCTCTTCATGACTCTTCTGATTCAGGCCCAAATCCTATGTTGCTAGGGAAAGGGATGGTCTCAGGGTGCAGAGGTACCTTCAGGGTCTGAGGCAATTCCAGCTCCATCATGAGTTTTCATTCTCCTGCATGTAAGACATCCCTGCCTCAATTCCCCATCCAACATATGAGATGGTAAAACACAGGAGACACTCTGAGACGGTGGTGTGCCACTTGGCTGTACCGGTGATGCCCTGCCAGTCTGCAGAATTTTGTCCAATACTTACTGGTGTAGAAGACTTCCATTAACATTGCCATCCTGCACTTCACACAAGGGGCCACAGTGTTATGTTTAACCTCAGGGACAAAGTCACTGCTGCCATGACCCACCAGAGGAGACCGAGATGAACAGTTGGGAGGCTGCTTCAGCATCTCCTGGTGGAGGCTCCCAGCAGGTTCAGTCCCCAGGAACTGAAGTGGCCCTTCTGTCATGGGGCCATGGTCATCGGCAAAGGGACTGTCGGGGATTTCCTTGGGGCAGGGGAAGGGGGAAGGGATGCTGTGAGCACACAGGCTGCTCTATCAGACTACGCCTGGGGATTTCCGGATGGGCATTCCCCACACAGCTTCGTTAATATAATCAAGGCCAGGACTTATTTAGTGCTTATCCAGTCATTGCAAAGGGACTGATTACAGGCTGCTCTCCTGGGGCACTATTTCAGTCTGGGACTTGACGGGGGAGTATAAATAGCATGGCAGCTGCACCGAGGAGGTATTCCTATGTGACAGAGAAGCTAAAGCCCATGTCAAGGCCTCGCTAATTGCTCAAATTATTGCTACTGTTAACAGGGCAGCAAATTATGTCAGGGAGCCTTTTACTAGTCATACTACTCCACCTACAAATGATATACACTCCTGAATTAATGCTGACAAACAATAATAAAAAGGGGTTGAACTAATAAGATCTGAACGCTGGGAATAAACGTCAAATTAAAAGCAAACAACACCTGAAATATTGACTTTGGCAAAATAAAGTGATACTAAAAGAAAGAGGAAAATGTTATGGAGAGAAGATTGAGCACAAGTACACCCAGGGCAAGTTTCACCCAGCGCTTTGGAAACAGCTCAGCCTTGTCCATTTGCAGCCTGGTCTGCACTAATTCAGCTGCAAACGTCCTCTCCTGACAGTGGCTATGGGAACTGGAAGAGAATTGATCCCAAGAGCAAGACCCCAGAGCTTCAGTGCTGAAAGTACCCTCTCTTCTGATGCTACTGGAATATTAAATATCACTAGTCCATCTGCTTCTCCTTGCTGGGTGGAATTCTTCCACATTCTGTTGTCAATGGACCCAACAGGTTGAGGATGTATAGTCTGAGTAATACAGTCATTCTCCTTTGGAGGAGCAGGATGGTTCCCCCTTCTTATCGTTGGATAACTGAAGCTGAGAGAAGGGGAGAGCTTTGCCCGGGGTAAATGAGGAGGTCAGAGACAGTAGCAGGAGTTGGATCTGTCAAACCCTTGCTCTTCTTTCTCCATGGGACAGCCACCTGCTCCTCTGAATTCAAACAGTGATGAATTTAGACCAGTGTACCCCCTACGGATACAAAAGACCTGGCTGATCTCTCATTTATAGCAGTAAAAAGCAAGACTAACTTAGCAAAACCACTGACTTACGCTGTTTTAGGTCCAAACCAGGTGGAGACCCAGCTCTATATCTGCAGTTGCCCGGCCCTGAAAGCTGGAAGGACTGAGTCTTCAGGTCTCATCCTAGGAAGTCTGATCTGAGAGATGAACCCTCTCCTTCAATTTCCCATCACTATAGCTTCAATTTCCCATCAGCATAGGCTGTTCTCTTGACAACGCTGTGCCTTATTTTCTTGCTTATGCTATCAGAGATTGTCAGTATAAAAGAGACCAATAGTGTCTTCCTCCTCCCACATATAGAAATGTGTAGATGTCACAGTACTTTAAGCAAACTGCTTGGGTTCATAGCATTGTAGAAATCATGATCTTACACCGAACTACATCTGGTTTGAACACCTATATGTGTGAAACAAATACAGCTAAACCAACATGGATCCCAAAGATGCTCCCTTTGCAAACACTGGAAACTCCAGCACCAGGACAAATAGACCTGTCTCCAGTGGTGCTCGGGGAGGTGTGTGTTGAAACAGATTGGACTGATCTGCAGATCAGACACAGGAGAAGTAGCTTTCCAGTGCCAGTTGCTGAGGGCTAGAGAGACGCTCCAACACATTCCTGTAGTATTGCAGCAGGGATAAATAAGAGCCTCAACCATTGTGCCACAGTGAATCCCACTGCCAAATCAGGGCTGACATCCTTCTTTCGCTGAACAGTGCCATTACCGGCATTAATTATGTGGGAAATCTACCGTTATTTGTTCTGTGTCATCCAAAAGCTTGGATCTGGGCTGCCAAACACATAGGAACATGCTGCCCTAAAGCAGCTATGGCCTAAAGCATATGGCGCATGGGATGCAGAAGGGAATCCAGAGGACTCTGGGGAGCCTCTGCTGGTTTTGTCATAAACTTGCTTCTTCAAGGGTTTTTAAGAGAGTTTTTCTCAGTTTTTTTTGAGAGGGATCTCAGAGCAGGGACTTCTGGTTTTGATTTACTCGGAACCTAGGCTCGGTGTACCTAAAATCCAGCTTAGTGCCATAGACCATATGCTCCCTTCCTCTGCTGAATGATGTCGTCCCACGAAACCAGTGGCAATTCGTATATTCTGGAGAGCATTTATCAGTAATTCAGTGGCTGACCACAGTGGGATGGGAGAGCTTGTGAGTATCCCTCGGTGTGTGCAGTAGGTTGCTCCTGCTGGGGACAGGCACTGCTGTGACCGTGCCGTGTAAGAGCTCACCTTTAGTTGTCCTGCCTCTAAGTCCTCTACTGACTGGGGATTTTTGATCTCTCTGGAGGGCATTAGAGTCTGTAATCTCATTAGCAAGTAGCAGGCTGTGTTTCCATCTTCCTACGTGGCAACTTATGAGCTTTTAGAAAACAGTTGTTTGTAAGGATGGCACCTATGAATGGAAGAAATATGCTGATGCTGTCCTTTTCTGGGTGGTATTCTCAGTTCTCTGCTATTTTCCCATGGACTCCTTTTTAACTGGGATATTAAAATGTACCACATCTCTCTTTGCTTCCTAAACCAGTGCAATCAAAGGCTGAAACAATTCTTGCAGCAGAGACCAGTGGCTTTGCCATAATTAGCAACAGAATCTTGCAGAAGATGCAACAGTCTACCTCACTTTAACATACTTAATCTTCTTAGTGAGGTGTAGGTTGCACCACCTCAAACCAGCCTTGAAATCTCCTCATCAGGCACATCAATAACACAAGCATTGTAGGCAATTCAGTGCTCTGGTCTTGCTAAGATCTGTAGTAGCAAATTAAGACGGTACAGCTGGTGCTTTCAAAAGCTTCACGTTCAAAATAACTGATACAGATTTGGAGTACCTACTGGGTTATGAGCAGAAGATGGTGGTTGATGCCCAGGACTGGAGAGTCTGATATTATCAACCTCAGTGTTGTTGCTGAAAGTTCATTTTTACCTCTTACTTTTAACAAATCCAAGCACTGGTATTGCTTGGTTGTAATAATTTTAAGAGGCTTAATAGCAATGAGATTGAAAGATTGCTGAGGCTTCCTGGGACAACATCTCATGGTTTCACAACAAGTATGCATAAGGACTAGCTGGCTTTAATATATTTATCTCATTATAGCAACTTCATTCTAAGTGGGCATAAGGAACAAAAGGGAGTAATTTCCCATTCCCAGTACTTGCCCTGGAAACTCATGGGAGTGTGAACCTTGATGTCAGCGAGGCTGTATGCCAACCCCCAGGGATAGCCAAGATGCATTTGAGGGCTGTTACCACCCATTAAACTAAAGTTGATTTTACGCGACTGAAAATGGCATTGTGCTGCTCATCTGTATGACACTTCAATGTCCCACAGGAAATGAAGGATATTGAAAGGTGAGAAAATCTCTGCATGGTGTCACCCAACTTGTAAATCTATCCAAGTAGCAAATATTTCATTTAAAAACATGCTTTACAAAGGACTTTCCATTCAAACTAACTTCTGAGAGCTATAACGAAACCAGGGAGAATTGGGCCTTGCAAGGCTATTTCAGGTTTTAAGAGAGATTGATATGATACATATTGTCTTGGGCTTTGGGTCCATTCTATCTCACTCAGGCATTACATCACCTAAATGTGAAATGATTAGCCCTAAGAAGGTCATCCAGATCTCCTAAACTAAGAGTCTAAGTTCCCCCAAAAGCCAACAGAGAGAGGGAGACCCCTCCAGACCTTCACAGGTAGCACCGTCCATCTAAAATAACCCATGTCCTGATTTTAACCACCTGCCGTCTGTTAGAAACAAAGGCTGTGAGGCTGGGAGGTTGGGTTTCCAGGGCTTCTCCAGCGGATGCTGCAGCTGATATCTATGAGGAATGCTCTCACCACCAGGAACCCAGTCTTTCTAAGTGCAGCCTCACCAGTCCTATAGCAGATGGATCTTCACTTGGCCATGAAGAAAGAATCACAGATCTAGCAAGACAGACAGTAAGATGATCTCTTGCCTTTAATTTGGAAATACTGGGGACAAACCAGACCACTGTTGTATTCCAGACCTCGGTCCTTTGAATCTGCATTAGGTCATATTTAAATTAGATATAAATGACAACAGATGGTTCTCTGTATCTCGGAAGTCCTTCTTGTCTACTGCTCCAGTGAGCTCTGTGTTGACAAAGTCTTAGCTCATTGCAAACATTTCTCTGGATTTTTTAGCTCAATGCTAAAATGTGAAATGATGTTCAAGATTTGTGGTTGCATGAGGGACATCCTGCTGTGTTCCTGGGTCTGCTGTGGAGTTGGGTGCTTTGTGTCTTTATGGCACAGAGTGGTTTGTTGGTTTGCTCTTTTGTGGAGCCTGGTATGAGAGCTGGCCAGGGAAAAGAAAAAGAAAAAGAAAAAAAAAACCCAACCCAAAAAAACCCCAACCACAAAAAATTCCTTGCTAAGTAGAAAGGTGAGATTTTAAATTTGAGCTTTGTCACACTTCTGCAGGAAACAAAACTTGAGCGACCTCTGGCCCTTCCCACGGGAGCCTGGAGAGAAGGTGTCCCTGGGCCAGCACTGCAAGTCCTGCCTGGGATAGGGGCTTGAGGATGGTGTCTTACTCAGGAACTAGTCACCGTGCCACACTCCTTCCCACTGCTGGCCTGGGAAGTCTCCTGTGGAGAGTTTTGTTAAAACTCTATTTTGACAAATTCTGCTTTTGACGATCTGTCATTTCTGACAGCATGTCCCACAGTGACTCCTGCCCAGCTCTCCTCAGCCTGGTTTGAGGATGTCCACGGAGAACCTGCAGTGAAAAGTCTCCTGGCAGCAGTTAGCACCTTCTAGTCCAACGCAGCGAGCAGATGGATTAACCTCAGATATCCTGGCATGCTGTCTGACACAGTACTGCAACCCCCAGACCGCACACATGGCGTGGAGCAGGGCACTGCCACCAGCCATCCTGCCACCAAGGAAGGAGAGGAGATGGGCAAGCCAGGTACACGGCTTCAAGTCAAAGGCTTACAGCCACTATCGAGCCGAAGACTTCCCACCCGAACCAAATGGCAGATGCCGAGCATCTGATGGGCAGCAGGAAAGCCAAACTACTCTGCTGGCACTGAAAAAGCTGCTGTGGGGCTCGCGCCCCTGTGCCCTGGAGGGTCTCCCAGGGTACTGGGCAGGAAGCGTCCCTGCACTTTGGAGATCTTTTGAGGTAGATTTGGGGTTACAGCAAAACTGGACCCTCAAAGAAAAAAACTCAGCAGAACAGTGACCTGACAAACCGACCCTGGAGAGGGAGAAGCTGGAAGGCAAGCTTCTGTATCCCTGCAGAAGAGCTGGCAAAGACAGAAGTTTTCCAGCTTGGACTTAGTCTCCTGATAACCGCAGCCTTCACAGAGGCTGAAGAGACATTAACTGTAAATAAATCCTGATGTCTTTTAGGGAGATGCTACTTCACAGGAACAGCCCCTTGTTTTGGGGTGTAATGTTGGAGCAAGCAGCTAGTCACTGAGGTTTATTGAGTTCTTCTGAAATGGGGTTTCTAACTCATTTGCCTCTGCTTACTGCCATCTAGTGAAGCTTGCTGGGAAGACGACTGAGCGCCCACCCCAGCCGCCTTCTTCCCCTTGCTCCCAAAAACACATTAAAAGGAGGAGGATTTCCTTTTAAGCAACAGTTGTTCCAGGCAAGTTAGCATGCAGCAGATGAGAGACAGAGAGACAGGCAGATGCTTTGTACTTGATGATCCCATTTCTGAAAGGTTTACTGACTTTGCAGAGAAGGTTTTAGATCAAAGAGTGGTTTACCCAGCTGCTCTGTGTGGTTTTTGCTCATGTGATCTTCCCTGTGGATCTCCCTGGCATAGGCAAAGCTATGGATCATTTAACTTAGCCAAGCGAAGAGCCTGGTGTGGGACTGTGATGGTGAAGAGGAGCTGCCAAAGCAGTTTGTTGTCTTAAAACAGATTAGGAAGATGGAGCTGGACTCTCTTTTCCTCTGTTTTTAATCTCTAGAATACAATTATGGAGGTCAGTGTGGCCAAAAGATGGGGATCTAGGTGAGGGCTGTGGGCAGCTAGAAGCATGAGCAGTTGTGTCCTGAACTAAGGTCTGCGACAGCCAGACCTGAACCAGGGAATGGCAGGCTGGGAGCAAGAGTCCAGTCAGAAGGGAACAGGGCTGCCACCCTGCTGAAGGCTAGAAGATACCCAGAACCTCAGCTCCTTGAACACAGAAAGAGAGGTTTGCTATGCAGAGCTCCTAATCAGAAAGCTTTTATTATAAATAAAAAGCTTGCTAAGCTACATTAAATCATAGCCAATGTGCTTTTTTTTCCGATATATAAAAATATATTTATTTACCACACTCAAATAAGAAGTTGCTAATTGTTAAAGAAGCACAGCATTTCTAACCAGCACTTGTGCTGAATGTAGTTCATCCTGAAATTCAAGCTGCAAGTGTGCCAATCGTTCTCTCCTCGTGTGCTCCATGAAGAGCACTGGGGCACCTCAGATCCCATCCTGCCTCCAAGCAAGGAAACAACTAGAGGATCATTTGCTTGAAAAATACACAGCCAGTAATGTTATTCCACAAATACCGATCAGGTTCATGTCCTGCATATTGTGCAACTGTCCTGACCACAGGAGTTATGTGATGTATTATCCCAAAGCAGTGGGACAGATGAACTTCAGGTAGATGAAAAAAACAAACAGGAACAACCTAGTCCAAAACAGTCAAAAGGCAGTTGATGGTACAAAGGACCTTCCAGGAGATGTTCATTCACATGGCTAGATCATGCCATACCTGGTCAGGAGGCTCGTAAGAGCTGCACAAGAGGGATCAGGGAGGGGATGTGGTCCCCACTCAGCTCTCAGCTGAGAAGAAATGCCCAGGTCTGGAGGTCTTGGTATTGAATGTTTTGGGACCAAACTTCATCTTTTCACACAGTCAAGTCAAAAGAAGGGGTGACCGTTGAGGTGGAGGGGCTGAAAGACCTGCTGTGGATGTCCTAACAATAAGGGCATGTTGGGCTAGAAGTCTCTCAAGTTTTCGTTGCTGATTTTACTTTGATCTGTTATTTTAAGCAAAGTCAAAGATGCTCAGAGATGGGCTCTCACAGTAGATAAATACTGAGATAAACACGATCAGTGTGCAACAGACATCTGCTTTCAACGCGGAATTCCTATGAAGCAGGAAGGGTAATACTGTTCTAGGTCTAGGACCTATCCCAGCCATTGTCAGATGGTGGAAGGGTTTTGCAGGCTCCCTCTACGTTAACATGTGCACAAGGTCCAGTCATAGCCAAATACCGACAACATGGCCAAGCCCCATAACGCAATGCTGGTACAGTTCGCTCTCACTGGGGGGTACTTTGCACATTGCGGAATCGTTCAGGATCAAGCAGTTACCGAAGTGCCGGGCACCACCAGCGAGTCTGGGAAAAGCAAATTAATTCTTCAGTTGCAGAGCTTTGCTTTAGTAAGAGCCCAGACCCATTCTGTATAAAGACTAACCACTGGGGGGGTGTGCATACGGAGTGCGCTACCCAATTAAGTACACGTAATGCAGTCTCCAGCATGCTGACTCGTACATCAGGTCCTTAATTACACCAGACTTTATTCCGGTGGTTGAAGATATTGCCCTTCGGTGAGGCCTAAAAGCACCAAAGGGAGCTGCTGGAGCCAGTGCTTCATCCAGATCAATATAGAGGGGAAGGATAATATGATTACAGGTGGATTAAATTGGAGACAATGGCAATATCATGATGTATTAGGAATGTGGAGCATCTCATCACGAGGAAGAGAGGGGAAAAAAACCCCAGGGTGGTGAAATTGCTTTTGAGAGAGGAAGAATGTCTGCATTCCTGGGATATCTTAAGGATATTTTTCATAGATTATTAAGGCTACAATTTGACAATTTAAATCAGTTACTCTGACCAGTACACACCAGGTCATAGAATTTTGCCTCATCATTCTTGCGTTCAAGGTCTGTTTCCATTTTTACATTGATTCAGTGGCAGAACCACAGATAACAAGATTTTCCTATTCCTACAGAATTATTTTGAATTCTTCTGTAGGAAATATCTTCTAGAAGATTTCCAAGAGGTTTATATTCCAGAAGCACTTAACTTATGACCTTTTTGTAAAACCCTATCCTGGAAGTAAAATAACAACACTTATTGATTAAACATCTCTGAAAAATAACCAAAAACTATTTGCAATTTTGGATAGAGTTGAATGAGTCAGTTTATCTCCAAAAAAGGAGAAAGATTGGTAAGTATGCTGAAGTGTTTTGCCATTTCACTTTGAATTGTGGTACATAATTGGAAAATGTTTCCAATCAAATGAACCGTTTTTGAACTAGAAGCTGATATCTGACTGCAATTTAGCACAACCTGTATGAGTGCCTGACACAGCCCTTGAAGCCAAATATTACTTCACGTTTTCTTTATAAGCAATATTTATTTTTTCAGCTGACTGCTGCCTCTGCCAAAGAGATATTTAACTTCATAGTATTCCATTACATGAAAGTTACTATGATATTTGGAATCACCATCTTTATTTAAATTGACGCCGTTATATTTTCCAATCTGCCCAAAGTTTTTCAAAACATTCCCTTTTAAGGCCAGCTCGGTATGTTTCCTTTGACCTGACCAGACCTTTATGTGACATACTTTAAGGGCTGATGTCGTCAGTGGATTTAATGGTGCCTAAAAGCAAAATATTATTTCATAAATACATTTTTTGAGAAGTAGTGTCTGTCTTTGCACCTTTGCCTCTTGCAGTTTCACGTCTGGATTTCTTGACAGATACTTTTGTGCTGGTGTTACGGCTCTTAAAGCAACATCCATAATGAATTTACAGTTTTTATATTATTTGGAGCTATTCTGGAAGGGTTTTTTTTGTTTTGTTTTGTTTTTTTTTAAATAATGTGAAGAAATTTCATTTCTGTTCCTTGCATTGTCTCAGCCTCTTTTTGGCAAGCTACAGCATTTTTGACAGAAGGAGCTGACCCCACTAACCCCTGCAGAACTGCTGGGGGCTTGGGGTAGGAGAGAAAGACACTATTTCATGGATCATGATGAGGCAAACAGCTTCATCAGTGCTGTAGTCATCTTCCATCATTTGCTTTTGGAAACACTGCTGTGGGGTGCAAAACCTGACATCTTGTATTGTGCCTCATCTCCATCACCGTCTACTCTTCATCCTCCCCTGGGAACAACTCCGTGTCTCCGCTAACCTTGAAAAAGCCTCCTCAGCGTAAATTCTCCATGTTCATTTCACTGAGAATCAGGCAATACCAAGTACAGATAATAGCCCATTTACATTGACTCTTGTTTTCCCACCTTGTAAACACCCTCTGAATTTATATTCCCATCATTCTTGCTATAACACTGTTCCCTAAGCCATAAAAAGAACAATTCTAAGCTTCTTGACAGCTAATATTTCTGTTGAGCGATATTAATGCATTGTAAGTCTGACCTTAATACTGATGCATCACAGTCTGATCCTACTCCGTACTGAGTTCCCACCATGCCTCATAACGTGCCCTGATGTTTGTGGAAGGTGAAGGTGCTCAGCAGTCGGCAGGATTGGACTCCAAAGCAGCGGTACCAGCACAAAACAGAACTAAGACGCTTACTGTCACTCTGATGTAAAGGTGAAACACATGTTTGCAGGAGCTACACTCTACTGGGAAGGATTTCTGTAAGAAATGGCATCCCCTTGGGACAGATATCAGCAAGAAAAGAAAAAGCTTTACATCTTCATGCTGCTGTGGGCAAAAGCAGTGGTTGTAAGTGAGATCTGTGTAATGAACGTGTAATTCTAACTAAACACCAGTGGTTCACATGCACAACATGTTTGTGTGGGCAAAGTTTAGCTTTGGGTTTCTTTAGCTGTACAATTCATTTTTATGTTAACCATTGCGTCTGCAGGAGCAATGTTCTTAATAACTCTGCAGCGCTCATGCTGTGTGAAAGCCATGATGATACTTGGAATCGCAGTCTGCTTAAAGGGCAACAGGCATCTATTAAAAAACCAATAATTATGAGCTATAAACACACACACCCCTCCACACATGCTGTGTTACAGCCATTTCTCCCACGTATACAAGAGCCATCCTGTACCTGAAACTGTAATTTACACATACGGACTTCCCAGCCTGGTTTCGTCTCAGTGCCTCTTGGACTAGAGGGGTCAAAAACCTTCAGAAATAAAACCAGAAAGCTCACTTGGCTGACTTGATGTACAAAATTAAGCCCTGATTCTTGCTTCATTCATTTTTTGTGCAAAGATGTTTCTAAGTACATCTAGTGTAGCGTACTGGTCTACAAGCCATGATCTGGGAGGGGATGGGAGCAACCAAAATGCAGAGTGGTGGGGCCAGACCACCCTCTCACTTCACAGAATCATAGAATGGTTTGGGTTGGAAGGGAGCTTAAAGATCATCTAGTTCCAACCGCCCCCTGTCATGGACAGGGACGCCTTCCAGTAGACTTGGTTGTCCAAAGCCTCATCCAATCTGGCCTTGAACACTTCCAGGGATGGGGCATCCATAGCTTCCCTGGGCAACCTGTGCCAGTGTCTCACCACCCTCAGAGTAAAGAATTTCTTCCTGAGATCTAATCTAAATCTACCCTCTTCCAGTTTGGAGCCATTACCCCTGATCCTATCACTACATGCCCTTGTAAAAAGTCCTTCTCCAGCTTTCCTGTAGGCCCCCTTCAGATACTGGAAGGCTGCCATAAGGTCTTCCCGGAGCCTTCGCTGGAAGGATTTCCCTTTCCTTCTAAAGAAGACCTTAACACAATCAGAGCTGTTTGAAGTAGCTTTGTTTTCTGGCTACTCCAGCACTGACTGATAAAGTCATTGAGATAATGAGAATTTCAGGCAAATGAGAATTAAGACTTCCAGCTGTGTTTTTTGCTGGGAAAGCTGGCTCTGCTCTTCACACTGCAAAGCTTACCCACGCCTGTCACCAAGGCTTGGAAAACAGAGGTCAACCTTCCCCAGACCAACTCCCTTCCTGATCAGCTGCTGGGTGCACCCCAAATTCTGCAGATGGGGAAGCTGATAATGAAGATTAAAACCTGTATTTTTCTGCGATAAGCTGCTTGGTTGTTTTCCTTGTCTTGTCATCTCACATTTGAAGTAACAACCAAATTGGGTCCCTGGATAATTTATTAGAAGCTGAAAGCTGAAGCCAACGATTGACACGTTTGGGTACTGTAGAGGAATTACTGGATTAACTCCCAGTCAAAACCACTTTAGCATTCTCCCTTTGTAGTTTGCAAAGTTAAATTACCCTGGGCAGCGATGTAGAGCGATCAGCTTTAAAAAAAACCCAGAAACTCAACTATAATTCCTCAGGCCTCCAATACAGAGCGATAACACTTTTTTGCTCCTGTAGCACTTTGCAGTGGCAACTTTCTAAGCTACGCAGCGGGTATGAGGAATTGAGGAACACGGTGTCTGTGTCAGGAGCCGGCACCACCATGACCCACCACTGCCTGCAGGGAGGATCAAGGTTCAGGGTAGGGGAGGGCTGAGAGAACAGATCCAACAGCTGGGTACGGCAGGCAGACGGCATCGGGCCGGGAACGTGGCACTCATTTCTGACCGGGAGGGATGCTGGCTGTGGGAATGGATCTCCCACGGTCGTGTCATGGGTTTGCCAGCACTTTAGGCTTATTTTTTTATTTTTATTTTTAACAGAGATCACCGCAGTTTCTCCTAGAGAAAAGAGCGTGATCTCAGGATGGAGATGCTTCTTCCTCAGCTATGCAGGGACTCAGATCAAAGTCTTCACTGGCCTAAATCTGACCTTAGTCAGCAAGTAACACATTGGGGAAATACACTCTTCTCTTTCCTCATTAACCCAGGCCACAGCAATGCCTACTGCCTGCTGCCGGCAAACCAAGGGGCCACTCGGCTTGATTTTCAAAACAGACCATTCAGCCTTAAAAATCTGTGCCTCCATGGTGGGAAAGACAGCAGCAAAGGAAAGGATGAAGCTGTCATACCTGTGACAGCTTTATGTGGCTTCACATGCAGCAGTGGCATTAAGGCAAGGTGTCCTGGGCATTATCACACGCAGGTCACCAAAAACACGTCAAAGCAAGAAGGCAGTGAGCTGTAGACTTTTTCATTTTGCCACAGGCCCCCACTCGCACACATAGAAAATAAGGTCCATACTTGCAGCCCATGGGTGCCTTAGGTAGAAAATTAAATGCATCAGGAGCCATTTGACTGGCAAACACAGACATGGTTTAGGTGGAAAAAAATTACACCCACTTTCAGAATTACTTTCTGAGAAACTGGCTTATGCAAAAGACTTTCTCTAACATTTCTCAAGCACTTTGGAAAACCTTTGTGCCAACGCCTGTCCTTGGTCTGCTGAGTCTGGAGACTTCTACTTGGATATCCTTTTTTTTTTTTTCTCTTAAANGGTCTGCTGAGTCTGGAGACTTCTACTTGGATATCCTTTTTTTTTTTTTTCCCTTGAAAGCCCTGGGTCAGAGCAGCTGCATTTTTCTGCAACAGTATCTGCTGTCACTGCTTACTCACTGGGATCTGCAGTTGGGATGTACAGTTCGCGCTATTATTGTAGGAGGTAAAATTTTAAGTGCTCCAGTGTCAGCTGCTGTAAATCAGTGTACGTTAAGTACTTTGTTAAATGGGCCCGGGTCTCTGGGTTTTGTTCCTCTAGGAACTATGCAAGACATTGCTGTCCTGAAAAATTGTACAGCAGTTGGGTATTTACCTCGTACCTTGAGCCATACGTGCCTTATGTTAGCTGATGTGATCCTCAGACCTCTCCCTCTCCCAGGGCTAAGAAGTGTCCTGTTTATTCTTCACCTTACAGGAACAAGGATGTCAATGCTGACTGGTCTTGTACATCCTGGATATGAAAATTAGCTGGGTTTTTTAATGCTAAGATAACTCCATTATAGCATCTTATTTGCATGTGTGCTGAAGCATTTTTGCATCATTTCTCTGGGCTAGAAACAGTCATAAGTGCAACACTGAAACCCAGAATTCAGGTCCTGAAGGTTGTTGTTGTAAGAGAAGCATCTAAGGGTATCCCTGTCCACACTATGCCATTGTCGGGCCAATAGACGTAGACAGAAACACTCTCTTTGGCAGTTGTATCTGGAAATGCATCTCATGGAAAGAAAGGGACAGAATATGAAGCTGAAGAGAAGAGCTGTGGCTGAAAGCCTTCATTAAACACACTGTGGAGGCACACTCTGTGTCCTGCACTTAGCTGAAAAGCTCATTTCAAGTTTCCTATGTACCATGTTAGAAAATTAAGCTGTCAGATCTGCTTACGGGCAACATGCTAACCTATGAAACACATTTTCTCTGTTCGCTGGGATAGTGCGTTCTAACAAATCTTCTTTTTATTATTCCCTCAACACTGTTGTCATTCCTAGAATAAAAGCTGTCTTTGTTGAGCGGGGTGTTGAGGTCTGACTCTCAAGGTACGCACGGTTGATAGGTAGTGATAGTGTTGTAGGTTTGAAAGATGCCAAGGACCTACATCAGTTTCACAGCAGATCTCAGTCTCAAGATGAGCAGAAATATATTGAAAAAAGAAGCACTTCTGACATTCAGCTTAACTCCTGCTCCCCTCCTTGGTGTGCTTGTCTCTCTCCACGGGGTATATGAGAAGCCTAGGGCAGATCACACTTCTCGGTCAGGTATTTCAGATAGTAACAGCTTTGATCAATCCAGCATACAGCTTTCTGATGCTCTTCGTGTGCTGAGCACAGAAATTTATCCCACCCTCCCCACCCCAGAGGATGACTGTAGCCACAGAAGGACAGAAACCCCTGAGTGATGGGCTGTGTCTCTCCGTTAGCTGTAGAGCAGCATGATCTCAGACAGCTCTACATTCATATGAGGCAGGAAAAGGTCTAATTTTTGTCAAAATACATTTAGCTCAGTACATCTTCCTGCAGGTATGATTTTCTTCCAACTCAACAACCTTTACTAGAAATCTATCTAGAGCTCTATTTTATCATTCCAAAGAAATTAAAATTATTGTGCCAATGTCCTCCTCCTTAGAAGCAAGTTAATGAAATTAGACAACCCAACCTGTAATGGGTAAAGGGTTGTCAATGAAGAACATAAAAGACATTTTGGCTGAAATGATTTTGATGCCGAAGGGAGTAAGTTGCAGAGCACTGGATTGCAGGAAGGTAAACTGAAGTATTCGTCATCGGACTACTCTTTGTGCAAAAGTATTGCAAGACCCAACAACCGTTTGTGAATGTGCTGATCATCTAAGAGCTTTGAAGAAGTTTAACATTAATAATTCTGCATGTTACTTGCTTTTTGCTACTCTCCTTTTCAAAATGAGAGAATAAAAAGATCATTATGGCAAATCAGGGGTGTCAGCATTTTTAGGGTAGGTCCTCCACTGGTGTAAAATAGCTGCATCTCCTCTGGCTGCAGTGGGATCTGTGATGGAGTGAGGCAACTTAGAAACAACTGACCAAGTGAAGTTCGTTAGCATAATTGGGCGTAAGTAATGCATTACTGCAGGGAAGAGCAGACTACGGCGCCCTGGTCATGGCCAGCATCCACCTGGCAGAAGGCTGAATAGAGATTTCTCTGTGAGGTCTGGCACCAAGAACAGCATAGGAAGTGATGGATGGCACTCGGATTTGGTCAGTGGCCTCCTTGCCTTAGCCCCGTACGCTAAGCTCGAGTAGAGTGCCTCAGTGATGAGATGCTGCTGCCTCTGATAATGGGCAAAGCTGTGAAGAAGGGTACATCTGCTTTGTTTTTTCAATACAAAGGCTTATCATTAGTAATGGCTTCAAGGCAATGGCACTTTGGACGCCTCTTCCTCCTGATGTGACTTTTCAACTGGCCAAGTACTGTCGCCGGCACCAGGAAGTATAAAGCTCAGAGAGGGAAGAGAGGGGACCTGCTGGACCATTTTGCTATTAAGATGTGATTTCTGCCTGGAAAATGTTTCGGTACCTTGCATTAGGAATGTGCAGATCAGTTTATGAACAACCAGTGGACTTGCAAGAAGTGTAATTTTCGCACAAACTTGCAGAGCATTACTTTTAAAGGCTGTCAGCTTGATTTTCTAGATTTTCCTAATAGGAAAATAATCTTGATAAGACATAAACTTTTTATTAAATACACTTATGTCTTGTCCTTCTTTGGCTCAAATGCCACTGAAGCAGCTGCTGGGAGCTACAGCTCGCAGAGCAGTGCGTAATGAATGAAAGGGACTGTGGGCTAATTTTTAATGCCTGTAGGCACATGGAGACCCTTGCACTCTAGGCTTTTACTCTTATCTGTAATGCTTTGCAGAGCGCTCTCTGCCAAGAAGTATGTACTGTGTGTTGGTGACAGGTGAACAGTTAATAAGAGGGGAAAAAATTAAAGTAAACATTCATTTTGGGGCCCAAGCGTTAGATTTTACCCACCACTGACTCAGCCAGAAGATAACTTTGCTCACAGTTCCTATCGTCCACGTGCCCAGTCCAAGACTTTCTGCAATCAGGGTGAATATTCCCAGTACCAGAGTGGCTTGTGGACTGGGAGATGAATGAGTCCTTGGGAGGGCCTCATGAATGCCTTTGTTTCCCTGTGTGGTTGAGCACTGCGTGGTTTGCACAGGCAGCCCGGTAGCCTACACCTGGAATCTCCTGGCCAAATCTGGGTGAGGAATCAATTAAAATTCATGCCGTTCTGCGTCACAAGGACATCCTGTTGGATGCTCTGGTTCTGCGTTCAGTCACTGGCGTAATTATAATCATTACGT
This sequence comes from Burhinus bistriatus, assembly GCA_013397275.1. Lineage (NCBI taxonomy): Eukaryota > Metazoa > Chordata > Aves > Charadriiformes > Burhinidae > Burhinus > Burhinus bistriatus. Next base: position 574,161 of record VYXH01009385.1, on the reverse strand, counting down.
GGAACACACAGAGGGGTTATTAAGTAGCTGTACTGTTTAAGTATGCACTAATTATATAAAGCGCAATACAAGGACAGCACAGAATGTCTCCTAATAAGAGCAGCCTGCATCTCTGGCATCCATCTAAATTAAAAACCTTCTCAAAATGATAACCTTAAGTAACTATGGACTTCAGAGGTGGCTGTGAAAGAGTTAGAACTAACTCAATCAACTAAATTATGTGTAAATGGCTCCATTTTTATTAGTGGTCTCCAATGTATACAAATTTCAGTGGTAAAGCAGCCACAACAAATGGATTAGTCCATTATCTATTATCATCGCTTTCCTCTCTGTCAAAACATTTCTTCAGCCCTACAGACTAGCTTATAAATTAAAAAACCAACCAAACATCAACAGCAGCAACAGAAAACCAAACAGAAAAAAAATCCCTGCTTAAAATTCCATCCCTTGGTTGGTTTTCTGGAAGACAAAAGGTGCACTCTGCACTGAGATATTTGAAAATGCTATGAAGGGGAAAGCAAAAGGCCATTTTTACTAGGCACACTTTGGTAAAAGCACTCCAGACAATTATGATACTTGTAAACGCAATCTACTCCAAACACTGCTTGCATAAAAAACACATAGGAAATAGAAATCCCCCATCAGCTTCTCTTCTCTCTCTCTAAATATAGACTACCATGCCTCCTAGCAGAAAAAAAAAAAAGGATCAGTACAAAGGAAATTATCATTGATTCAACAACGAGGATGGGACTTCAACTGCTTGGACACATCTGTCATGTGAGGTACCCCATGGTCTGGCCAGGGATGGGGAACTACAAGGCTGATAGCCCAGGCGGTGACTATGTGCCATAAGGGAGGGGTTTGGATGTAGTCCAAAGACACATATGCTGTTATGAGAGGTGGAATATCATGGAAGAAAATAAATGCATGATGGGTCCAAGCAAATTTTAGTGGAGATGAGAGGAGAAGAAGAAAGATGTCTGCCAAACTCATTACCAAAATTTAGCCTAAATTCGATCAGCAGCTTCCTGAATCAGAGGCTGGTCCCATGGTGTAATGCTGCAGAAGAGATTGCCTTTAGTCAGTAAAGGTTTTCAAGACAAGCCAAACAGATGACCCCTATGAAGCACTGAGAAGGACCTGTGGTTAGCCATAATAAAAGGACGGTGTTTCTTTTCGTATCTTATGCCTGAAAAGTCAAATTCAACTCCAGGAGACCAAATATGTCTCCCACTGTGCAGGGGATGCATTGGCACAGCCATGGTTTTTGACCTGTGGTTATTTCATGGTTCCAAAAGAAGCTCATTTTGGATGTCCCAGAGATGAGGCTGTGATGCAGAAAAGCAGCCACGATTCAGTTCTCTGGGCGCATGTGTGCTTGTGATGGGAGATGCCATAAACATCCTTGAATAAATAAATGTCTTATGGCTCACGCTGCACCTGATGAGTGGGTTCCAGGATCTCTGCCTGGAAGCACATCTTTGCATACACAGAAGTACATTCATAGCTGTTTCCTCCACAGCTTCCACTGCCAATTAAGGTCAAGGGCCCGAAGTTGTAAATCAAGGAAGCCTGGGAAAAACTAGCACAAAAAGTAGGCTCCAGTCCTTGGTAGACTTGGTATGCTGCATTTGCAAGTGCTTTGTTCTTATTTATTTTCATAACAGATCACTCCCTTGGAGTTACCCATTATCTAACTCACAAAAATGTGCCAAGACTAAAGCAAAGAAGCTACTATTTAGTTTAGTAAGATAGAAGGGTCAGAAAAAGAAAGAGTACTGGTCATGTTTCACAGATGAGGTATGGAAGGCTGAGGGATAAAAAAAACCCAAAGACACAGAAAATCTTCAGTCGGGGATGGAGCCCACTTTTGCTACGTACCAATCTAGCATCTAGGATTATATGTCTTGCAGTTGTACTTCAAAAGTCCCAGAGCAGATGCACTCTGAGCTGAACGTAATTAGTTAAAATAATGGGGAGGTCTTGGGAGAAGATCTCTCCTGCTCTTGAATGCTCCCTTTCTCTCCAGATGAGTGTGGTGGGAAGGCCTCACCAGGGACAAGAGAGAGTGGATGCTATCTGAGGACACCTCTGGCCAGGTCGAACCATTCTCCTGAATGAGATGATCGGTGAAGGTGTGACACCTCCTGACAGAGGTGAAAACTGAGCCTTGCTCCCTCCTTTCTTAGGAGAGCACAGCAGTGTAAGAGAAGAGGGGAGATTCCTTCACCTCTGTAATATTTCCCTTTAAATAATCCCTGCTTAATTTTCAAAGGGAATTTTGCAGATAACTACTTATATATCAAATTTCAGGGTGTAAACTCCCTGTCTTCTGGGTTGTCCCTTGGCTAGCTGCAGTTGGTCACATGCTGGGGAACACCCAGTATCACTACTGACTCTTATGAGCCAGGTGTTTTGATAACCTGGAACAAATCACTAAAAAATACTAGGAACAAATAGGTGGGATTTGTGATGTCCAAATATGATTCTGAAAGTGTTGACTTCAGGGGGTTCCCCACTCAGCCTGCTCATAGTTTCTGTTCTGATTTTCCCCAATCTCCCCTCACACAACATAGAGAGTCTCAGTACCCAAAGCAACATCACGTTCCACTCAAGACATCAAAGTCCTTTCTCGGATCTGAGTCTTAATCACAAGACCATTTATTCTGGGAATATACAGTGAAAATACAGTGGCTTTCAGTATAAATAGTTGGATGGTGATTTCAAGAGTTAAGCTACAAGCTTTGCATAGGGAAAGAACATCCTTTGGCTGATATTAGGGTTTCTTTCTTTTGGACAGCTTTTTCCAGGGTTTTCTGAACCTGATTTATTGGTGATGTCGCTCTGTAGTCAGTGGCTGGTAAGCCTTTAGAGGACTAAAATGCCACTCCAAAAGCATGGATATTCTCCCTAAAGCCATTGAGAGTTGCTCAGAACGCCCAAGTGTGCAACGCCAAGGTGGAGTGTATGAAAACTGCCTCACTGGAGAGCTTATCTGCAACAATCCTGGCTAGAAATTCTCCTGAAAATGTAACCAGCAGAGACTTTTCCATAATCCATGTCTTCAGTAACTTCCTTCACATTCAGGCAAAACCAGGTATCAAGAAAAAAATGAGGGACAAAGTTATATGGGAGCTGCACCTTCCCGACTACTTTGCAGAGATCTGGTAGTAATTGGGTACTTCCTATACCTCCAAAATATTTTCACTCCTTTAATGAAACACTGGCTATAGCCTACTGTTGTCCTATGAACACTTTGTGCACTTAACTCCTGGTGGGTTCACCTGGACTTCTACCTGCAGGGATCTCTCGAGTTTGGCCTGTAAATGACATTACGTACAGGGAAGGTTATGTCCTCCAAAGGCTGGGATGTACAACTGGGAGTGAAGTAACCTGTCTGCCACTATCCGCTTTGCCAAAGACTCTCTGTGTGACCTTGGAGCCTTTTTGTGCTGATCTCCACCTGTAAAATACAGATAGTAACTCTTCCTGTACTGTACTTCGTAGGGTTGTTGTGATGCTTAATTAAAGCATTTAGAAAGTCTTTCAGGAGCGGCAGTCTATAAATGCTAAACGAGGCCGTTATTCTTCTTCTCCCATGGTTACCGTCAATTGTTTTATTGATCTAGTCCATTATAGACTCAGGAAAAGAGTTGTTTATTACAGTGGGAACTTAGAGTTGAAATATTTCTTTCCTCCTCACTAGACTCAAAACTTGGTCCCACAGATGTTTTTGATTATCAAACATGTTGACTTAAGTCTACAAAAAGGGGCAGGAAAATACTATCATTCTCTACTCACTAAAAGGCTTTTTCAGATCTTTCTGTAACAACAGCTGACATGCTCAGTTTATTGGAATCTATTGGGACTTACATATGAAAGAACTTCAACAGAAGAAAATATCTCCGCTCTTCAATTACAGCTGGATGAAAAACTAGTTGATATCAATAGGAAGCTTCCTACTATTACACAAGGCTTGGAATCAGATTATTAATGTCCTGCAAGCTGATAGTACATAAAAATCTCAAATGATTTGACTGAGACTTTTGCATGCAAAGAAATTGCAAAATCAGTCCTCAGTTTTTAAATGCTTTTAGGACAAGTGAATTGTTGCCGGTGTAAAGAAATGATTAATAGCAAAAGATAATTTAGCTACAGGCACTGTTAAATTTTCTTTCTCATTACTATGAACATGTAGCCGTGCTAAAAATCCAAAACATGCTGTACTACCTCCATGTAAAAGCAGCAGTTCCAAGGTGTCAAAGTATCTTGGCAGTCCAATTATTACTTATAAATCCCTGAGAATCCTACATACTTATGTTATTCAAAGAACTATTTTTAATTAGTTCACAAGTTAGGCAGCAGTTGATAACATAACATTTAACATTTCAGAGAAAGCTGAGCAATAAACAGGTGCTTTGTTACTGCACTCCCTTCTTTTTCAATTACAGGGAGAAAAATGTTTTTACAAGGAATCAAACAAAGGTTAATTTGCAATTAGAGCTTTATGATGGGAAGAGGCTCTGTTGGTGAGTCCTATGACTCACAAATCCATCGCTGAGACACAAAAAGGAAACAGAGGTCAAAAAATGCTCCACAGACATGTTCTGATGCTTGTCCATTGGTTGGCAGCTCCCAGCTCAAGTTAAGTCTTATTAGTGAGGGACTAACCATGCACATCAGAGGTGCACTCTGCAGGGTGAAGATGAAAATTTACCCATATAAAGTAGAGATTAGGAGAAAAAGTGTTATCATCCCTCGACAGGAATGGGAAACTGGGAGATTAGGTGGTTTGCCAAAAATTGCAGCAGAAATAAGAATATCGCTTGGCCTCTAGCTTGAGTGTCTCAGTATAAGATAAATCCTGACTTTATGCTCTTCCTCCTGTGGTTCTATGTAAATCACTGTGGGCTAGGTGAGGGTTTGGTGGCTGTTAATCTATAAGAACAGTCCACGGCCACTTACTACAATGTACTGGTGGGAATAGGGAAGGGGTGAGAGCCTATATTCAGATAGCTCCTGGAGACCACCTCTTGTCTGTCCATACCTGTAGTAGGCATACCATTGCCTGCGTCGTGTATAAAGAGCTCTATGCATTTTGGGTACTGAAGCGATACTTGGGTAACTTCAGTAAAATAACACTGCAATAACGACTAATGCCCATTCATTCCCGAAAACCAGAGATGTGCAGGAGAAAGAGGGACATCCTCCTTAGAAAGGAAAAGTCTAAAATTAAATGAAGCATAGTAAAGCCCCAGGAATCATTTGTAATGGGGTCCTGTGGTCTACAGTGTCCTTGGCTGACACGTGCCGCCCACCCTTATTATGGCAGAAGGACACCTCACTCGCTGTCAGTTCACTAATGAAAGGTGATCTTTAACCCTCCTTAGAAGGGAAAATCATCCTTGCTCCTCCTGACAGACAGGACACACATCCTTCTGCTGCTAGCGTCATGCATGGAGATTGGCCTTATGGTTATGTTTAATGTGCAGGATACTGGTACGGCTAATGAGTCTGAGGATCTTGTCTTTTCTAAAGTAAGAGGTTGGAACAAGGATTACAAGTCTAATCAGCCACTGATTTCCTCCTTCTAAATAAAAACTGAATAGATCTGTAAGACTTCCTTGCTATTCAACTACATTTTTTGAACAGAGATTTCAATATAAATGCAAGGTATATATATTTACCTTCAGTGCAGCACAGGCAAATTTGGACTCTGACACTTTTTTTTTCTTTTTTTTTCCTCTAATGAGCTCTTGAAATGCCTGAACAAAGATGATTTGCAGAGGTTGGCAAAGCCAGATATGGCCACATAGTGGTCAGCAAGCCAACTATGCAGCATGGGGATATACAACCCCAGCGATGGGAAGCTTTTGCCATGAAAAAGGAGTGTTCAAGTGCTCCAGATACCTTAGCTCAACGGTTAATGAATATTTCTGCATACCCTAAGTCATTGACATTCATCGTAAATTGGGAAAAAGTTGTACATGAAAAATAAAAATTAAAGTTTGTATATGCCATCTGACTTTTAAGCTTGTCATAATCCTTTGGGTTTTACCGTTAAGCTCTTAGCAATCATGAAAGTTATAGTGTGCTTTAAAATGAAATCTGGCAGCTGACTTCCAGTATAACCTGTCTCTGGGAGTTAAGGATCTGAAAACAATTCCAACAACATAAGGTTCATTCTAAAATCATTCTAAAATTATGGGAGTTGGCAACTGCAGTCTGATAAAGTGGCACTTTCCAAGTCCTAAGCAGAAGGTGGGGAGAGAAAAAAAAAGGAAAAACCAGTCTGTGCCCAGGTTGGAGCTAACATCCACGTACATCTTCCTCGCACCCTCATTCACCTGGAGAAGAGCACCCTGGCAAAGTAGGACACTTCATTGTCCATGCATGCTTATTCCTCACACTCCTGAACCCGAAACCTGGGTCTTTCCTAGGCATTTAAAGCAGGTAGGCAAATGACTTCTGCTTGAATGTGATGTGTAATCCAGGAGCTGAGTAGATACAATCAGCCTTGTGGCAGCATGACAAATTACCGAGCATCTCCTGAGCGACTGCATGCATGCTGGAAACTTGCATGCACTTCCTGAGGTAGCAAACCACAATGAAGGAGGGTTAAGGTAAGGCATCATCCAGCGCTCCTGAGAACTGTACACTATCCCAGAAGATGGTCCCAGAAGAGGGACCATCATGGTCTCGGGTGAAGTGGGGCAACCTCTCTTCAGCTGCCCTAAGTCAATGCTGTTTCCAGACCCTCCCTTGCTATCTAGCTCATCCTTTCACTTGAGCCCATGGTGGGTTTCAAACTTCATGACAAAATACGGAGAAGTAGCCCTGGAGGAGCCCGAAGCAAATCACGGAGTGGCCCAAAAGCGGGCACTCATTGGCGGGAGGCAGGGCCAGCCCTTTCCATGATCGATGCCCTGGTGCCAGGCAGCACATGTGCCAGAGGGGTCACCTTAAATCAACCTGTCTTCCTTCACATTTAAAACTTCCCTTGATTAATGGTGCCGAAAGCCTGATAAATGAGAATCAGCCGAGTTGTGCATACAGATATCTGGGCAGATTAAATAATTAATCATCCCGTAATTAATAAAGACAGATACTGGCTTATTCTGAACTTTCCCTCCTCCTCTCCTCACACAGGCTTTCAAAAGGTTTTTGACAAAAATAACTACAGACACCAGCAGCTAATCTTGCTTTGTGGGGGAGGGGGGCCTCGCTGCTTCGTTAATGTGGCAAAATCTCTGCATACGTTTGAGCAGTAATGAGCTCTCCGGGGCAAAGTATGACATCTGCTCCAGAACTTCTAAAATACAGGTTAATTTACACCAACCAAACCTCTTTGAAGCCAGGCAGCTTGATTTTCACTTGTAAACTTAATGTAGTAACGTCTGACAAGCATTCAGCCCTCAAAGGCCTTGCCATTACTTAGCTCCCAGTAAACGAGCCTATCAAAGCACTTTATAAATAATACAACCAAATAATCCATTGGCAGAGGAGCAGCAGAGTCCTTGAGCATCTTCATGTGAGTGGTCACTTGCCCCAGAGGTGGTCATGCCTACAGGGATGGACCAAATGCCCACAACTGCCCTTATTCCCACTATGATCATGAAGAAACTCAAGCACGTGAGGACTAAATAAGAAATGACATAAGGAGCATCTAATAGAGCTGGGAATTAAAAGAAAAGATAAAACTGGAAGTTGGAATTGTCTTCCTTCAGGCTAGACCAGGTTGCTTACTCACCTTAATCTCCTGGTCACATATTGTGTTTCCCTTTCCTTCTTTTTTTTTAAAAAAAAAAGAAAGAGAAATATAGCCAAGGTAATGCAACAAAATTATCAAAGTAGTTAAAACACTTTCAGTATGTTTAGAAGGCAGATTGAACTAGAAAATTTGCATCAGCAGGGATAATTTGTGGTGTGTGATGGCTGAACTGGGCTGTTGGTTCAAGCGCGCTGAAGAAATGCTTCCCGTTCTTCCAGGTAATCCCTTCATCCCTTTGCACCTTCTTGTGACAGTACACTGGTTTGGGATCCTGCAGTTCAGGTCTCTGCTGGACTAGAAATGGTCCTGAAGTGAAACACGATGGAGGCCAAATGGTAGCCTAGAAGCTGGCTAACATGAATTCAGACACCTGTGTCCCAGCAGAACTTTTCACTTTTGTTAAACCAATTTATCTGAAGTAGTTTATCCTTAGGAAGGTTAAGAGATAACTCGATTACAACCTATTAGCACTTGCATGAGGAGATTTTGCACAGGACTCAGCTCTTCAAGCTGAAGTAAAAGTTGTAATGAGCTCTAAGGGATGACAGTCGAGGCTGAGCAAATTCAGACTGCAAATAAGGATCTCAGCTTTTTCCTCTTGTTTCATTTTATTGTATTGTTGTTGTTGTTGTTCAAAAAGAATGGTTACTCATATCCAGAACAACTTACTAGGAGATATAGCAGCATACTGACCAGCTGCAGCCCTCCGAGCAGCCCTTTCTGAAAGTACATGCCACTGCCTGTTCAAATTTACGGACTTGTTACAGAAATTACTGGATGAATTTCTAATGCAGAAGACTAAATGCTCGTGTTTTCTGGCCTTTAAAAGACGTGAACCCACAAATGTGAATGAGATAAAGTAATTGAAAGACAAGGGTCACTAGGCCAAGCAGAGAATGACTCAGGTCCACATGTCTTAGACAAATCAATTTACTTCCCCTTGTCTGGAAAACCCTCCCAACAAATTATTTAATGAGATTATTCTAAATCTTTTTCACAAAAGTCAGTCTCAAATCTGATTTCAGAGATTACCTGCTGTAGTAATCTAGACATAATTCCTAAAATGCACTCAGGAATGCTGGGTCCAGCATAGGACGTATCTAGGCTACCGAAGAGCTACAGATACCCTAAGAGGTCCTGCTCACTTGGAGTCTCTGGGAAAAGGTGCTGTTTATTTTGCGCCCTTGCCAAACACAAATGAAATAATTGAAAAAAAAAAAAAGAGAGCAAAATTAATGGAGCAATATGGACACTATCAGGAATGCAGCAGGAAGTAATCAAGTACAAGATCATGTTGCTTGTGTGACTGTTGCCATGACATTCAAAAAGCACTTACTATTATCATAGACTATGAATATTCTGTTGGCTGATTGATAGTCTGTGGCTTTTTTTCCTTGTAAGCAAATGCAGTGACAATATTAAGCAATTACTGATAATGTCACCCAGCTGCTTTCCTACAGCCTGGGTGACGGGATTTCTGAACTGCAGAAAGAACAACAAATTTATTACAGTGTGGAGCATCCCCCTCTGCTCACCGGCATTGCATTTGACCGGTGACAGCACAGCAGAAGGTTTCATTATAGCAAATTAAAGAAACCCATCCTCAGTAAACTTTACTATGGGAAGTACCATGGGACTTATTTAGCTCTGATTAGATCAATGAGACTGTCTAAACACAGCAATTAAAAATACAATCGGTAGCTATGTAGCCTGCTTTAAGGCATCTGCATGCCTGAGAAGTTTATACAGGAATAAACTTGCTAAAGTACATTTCCTGATTAATAAATAGTCAATACGCAAGGTACTTGGTAGATTCATGTGGAACAATGGTGAAGGCCAAATTTTCCTCAATTAAATGTCGCACTAGCAACCTGCCAAGAGCCATTGTATTGGGCTTAATTTATGGGTGATTTACTGAATTGTGTCCATCTTTTCCCTTAATTATCCAGCAAGGACTATACGTCCCAGCATGCAGTGCCTTACCGCGAGCCAAGCAGAAGTTTGGGCTTCCATCAAAGACAGAATGTTGGCTTCTGATCTCGTTGGGTGCAATGGAGCAACTGGAAGCACAGTGGGAATGTTTGCAACCAACCCTGGTGTGGGATTTGGGGTTGGTCTTTGGCCACAGGTGGAACCTGCATCTGATGGTCAGCGCTAATATCAAGACCTCGTGTAACTACTTACAGCGCTGAGGACTTGGAAGATACATCTGTTATTTCGTGCTGGAAAAAGAGGAAGTTTTAGCTACACTTCTGTGCCAGCTTTTTATTACTTATGGTTTGAGAAACCCACAACAATTTATTGTCATTTAGACAATTATTCTATCACCCCATGACCTCTCCCCACCCACGAAGGGAGATCAAGAAAATACAAGGAAACCGGGGGTTGAAATATAAACAGAATTAGTAGAATAAGACTAGATAATTAACATTAATAACACTAAAGAGCCAATATTGATCCCAAAACCAATATAAAATATACAAGGATTATACGCAGCCCATTGTACCCGTAAGAATCTGTGCACTCCCAGCAGTGGACAGTAAATGTTGGACACTGTGAGCACTACGGCTTCGGGAGGAAGGGAAGGGCTCAGGGGTCCGGCACCGGGGCAAGAAGTTCTCTGGTTTGCCACCATCAAGGGAGAGAGAGAGCTTTGCAGCAAACTTTTTAATTTATATTGAATGTGATGTTCACGGTATGAAATAATCCTGTTGACCAGCTTGGGTCAAGTGCCTGGGTCTCGCTCCTCCTCAAGCTCGAAAATACTGAGACCTTGAAACCCACACACTATAGCTGGCTAGAAAGTAAATATTTTCACAAATTCAGACACTAGAGTCTTCTAAAAGTACAGTTTTCCCAAGGATTAGAAGAGAAATCAGTCGCTCAAACCAGGACACTTGTTCTGGAAAAGAGAAATCCAGGTCACACTTCAGAGGGTGCAAAGAAGCCATCTCCTCCCATCACTTACACTGCTCCCTCCTTGCACGCATGAGGCTCACAAGGTGTGAGGAGATCTGGTCCAAAGCGTAGAGTGTCTCAGTGAGCCCTGAGAAGCACAGTTCCTACGGCGTGCAGTAGAGATTAAAGGCTAGCTCCTCCCTAGCTGTGAATTGGTACGGTTATAACAAAGTCAAAACAGATACAGCAAGTTACACAAGCTAAAGGTTGAGCCCTAAATTCAAAGGGGTTTGTTGGAGTCGCTCTAAACCCCTATAAAATCCAACAGAGATGGATATTCTGCTCATGGGGTTTTAAAGCATTTTACGGCAGGGCTTTTATTTTATATTAATTTTTATAAGATGGTTAAAGTACACCTGCAGCAATAGTAGCATTTTCTGTTAAATTTTACAACAATTTGCCAATAAAAATTGGCATGTGGACATGTGCAGAGAGAAAAATATTGAAGGTTGGCAAATTAGAAAAGATGTGAAAGGTTCCACAACAATAAAAGGCAGCAACTTACCAGTAGGATAAATCTCCATGCCATGTAGGATACAGTTTAGATTGTAGTGTTTTGAATCCCAAACTGCACATGAATCAACAGTGTGATGCTATATTGCAAAAAAAAAAAAAAAGATATGAAGGCAGATGTCATCTGAGGGATGCGTTTAAGATGTAGCAGACACCTCTGTGGCCTGAAGGTTGTGCCCACATTTGCACACCATCTTCTAAGAAATTAGTGAACAATTTCTGTAAGAGGGCAATGGGAATGATTATGGTTTAGAAAACGTGACCAGTGAAGAAAGGTTAAATGATGTAGGTTTCTGTGGTCCAGAAGAGAGAAGCCTGAGGGGCTGTGAAACAGTTTGTCATAAAATGGTGGTAGATAGGGCAGGGATTAATTGCAAGAGAAGGACGATCTGGCTTACTCTGCAGAGAAAAATGAAGTGGGCGTTAGGAAACCCTCTTCAACCATAATGTTAGTAAGCGCTGGGAGAGGAGCTGGCTACCTGGGGGTCAAATCTCCCATACTAGAAGTATTGAGAACAGTTTAGACAGACTCCTACTGCAAACAGTGCACATGTGCCTATTTCGTCACCAAGCCAGGTGCCTTCCAGGCCTATTTTTTAAATAAATTTTGCTATATACTGAGAGAGTTTGCTGTATGCTAATTCCTGAGCAGTTTGCAAACAGACAGAGCTTCAGAATATTCTTTTGAAAGGTGAGTAGGTGGGCAGGTATTACAACTTCAATTTAGAAAACTGGGGGAGATAAAAACAGAGATTTAAGTAATTTCCCTAAGGCCAGGGAAGCAACAAACATGTCAGGCAAGGTTCAACTACAAATGTTTCTGAATCCAGCAATCCTCAGGAGCTCGCACCCACCCTCTCCTTCTCAGAGCATCTACCTTTCAGGGCTCACTTTTCATCTGGCTCTATTTTCATGCCATTTCCTGGCAGCTTCCTTGGTTTTTTCCTCCTGAGCACTTTGCTACTGACCACATTAATGATTGCATACCTTGACTTTGTAGCTGCCTTATTACAGGTGAATACAGCTGCTGACCACCCCTCAAACCCTGCTATCAAAGCTCTGCTGGGCTGCACAAAGCATAGCAGCGTCCCATGGTTTTGCACCAGTGGGCAAAAGGCTGCCATTGATGACACCACCAAACCTTTGGTACCAAGAGCCTCAGACCATGACCTGGCTGGGACTGGACAAGAGGTTGCTTTCTTGCCTGGAAGATGATCTGGCCAGCACATGGCAAGAGCACACGTATCGGTGTCCATTGCTTGCCTGACCTGTTCCCTTAAACAACTCTCCAGGAAAACCACTCCTGGCCAGCTCAGAATACCAGTTTCAAAGGAGAATAAACCATCTTTAGGACTTAATCAACTTTCATACAGCGCTGGGATAAGGTGAGGGCTGGTGCTTTGTGAGTTTGCTGGTGAAGGAGGTTGCTCGCTCTGAGCACACCACAAACACGTTTAAAGATGAGAGCTCTGCCCACCAAAGCATCAAGCATAAGAGTAGCATCACTTCAGATTTACAGTCATTGCTTTTCTTCTTTATTCCTCCCATTGTTTTTTCAATTCATTTATAAGGCATCCACAGCCTTGGGGGACTAGGAACAATCACACCAAGAATAATACAGGCATAATTCAATACTTTTCACCAGTTCCTCACTAACACTTATTTGCTCATTCCCCGAAATATCCTTCCACTTTCTTCTGCCTTTCTACATAAGGTATGGAATAGACTCACGTTGCGCTAGGTATTAATTAATCTCTCATAATCAGCTGGCTGGAGGACCCTATTATTACCATGGTTTCTTTTGCATTACCGTCAAGCCAGAAAATCCTTATGCCTTGTGCCTGAGGATTAATACCAAACCATGGCTGACTTCTCTATGGAATTACCTCCTGTATTTGCGTTAATACCAGCAGAGATCTTCCCAAGCAGCACTACCACTGTGCACACCAGCAATCGCAGCTAATTTGTACATATGCTTCCACTGGACAGACGCCATGCAATTAAGAGGACACCCTCGAGGCATTAACATTTCTCGTCTCGCAGTAAGTGCAGTGGGAGAATGCAGAAGTTTATAGGGTGTTATCCATGGGAGTGTGTTATTTCAACAGTATTTCTATGAATCTGTGAGGACGGTTCGGAGCTGGGCAGGGAGCCAACACAAAGAGGTTTCTGAGGCCACAGTGGAAATTTCTTAAGTCCCTGTTTGCTGGAAGAAGAAGACGAGGCAGCATGGGGTGATGAAGCTGGAAGAAGAAGATGAGGCAGCATGGGGTGATGAAGCTGGAAGAAGAAGATGAGGCAGCATGAGGCAGATGGTGCTGGACTGGAAAACTTCTATGCCCCAACTGGTCTGCTCCCTCTGGGACCTGGACACCAGGACCTTATCCACACTCTTCAGGGTGTTTGTAACCCCTAGTCCCAGCTCATCAGCTAGACCTCTGTAAAGCCCTGACTACAGAAAGGGTATCAAGGTCTTCACCCCTCCTGGTGAGGAACCAAGACACTTAACAGCAAAGACACTAGTGTGCTTCAGGCCCTCAGTACCAAAACAAAAGACTTGCCAGCTCCAAAGGACCAGGGCCAAGACCTTGCCAGGCTAGGTCCTTTCCACTGGAGAACTACTGGGGTGCAGGGAACCTCTGGATGAGTTTTCCTGGGCAATAGCAGATCCCCTGGCCCCAGGTAATCCACCGAGTGCTTTGAGATGCTACTGATGTAGACTGGGAGAAAGTCCGAGGCTAACATGTTTTGACCAAGACATCTTGAAGGCAAGCAACCTGGAAAAGCTTTGACGGGAAAATTTTAAGCCAAATTTCCACCCTGTGTGGCTCTTAGAGACTCAGTGAATCCCATTACTCTCTGGCAGAAGGACCTTGGCATCATGGCCCATCCCAAACTGTGTCCAGATGGTCTGTCTCTAAGACCACCTGGGAATGGTAAAAGTCTTTGCCTTTGCAAGTCTGGCGTCAGCAGGACTGTGTTTATCCTCTTTATCAACATATTCTAGGGAGGAAAACACTTGATCCGTCCCCTTCTCCCTGTCTCACTCCTACACTTAAAAAACCCCAAAACATATGGAATAAATTCATTCGAAATACTGCACTTTCAGCTGCACTGATTTTGAGAGAATAACATTCACCTCCACCATCAGTGCTAAAATGTTGTATACTGGGACTGCAGTGCTGCTGGCTAATTTAGGAGTGTTGCCATCATCATAAAAGGAAGAAAATAAATTCAAATCAAAAGCCCACAAACAAACTATGACCTTATTAAAATCAGAAAAAACCCCAATCCCAACCTCTGACAGCTATGGTAGGATGTCAGAGAAGTCGAGAAGCCACGCAAGATGGACAGTATTGATTGCCGTGTAGTAATGATTTCCCCTCAGCCCACAGACTCCACCAAATACTTCATTCTGCATTCCAGAGCACGTCTCTGAGCATCACTGGGGCTGGGAAGTAACACACACCAGACATCACTGGGGGTTGCAGGTTAAGTACTGCACTTAGGTTTTATGGAGCAGAAGAGTAGATAAATTCTGTCAAATGAATGTAAATGCTTAGCATTAATTTTTGCTTCTGGGAGTCTTTAACCACTTCCTTAGGTTTTTGGAAATATTTCTAAGATCTCTCATTTCCACAAATCACCATGAATCTCTCCTTGGTTCTGAGTTTCAGTTTGGTCTGATTTTAGTTTTGTTTGTTGATACCAATGCAGATATTCCAATTCTTTGCTAAAAATGTCCATGGCTTGTCTGCAAAGGCATCATCTCTGGTAAGAATTTACCAGTTAATCTCTAGATGTTGAAGTTTTAAAGAATTCCTAATTTTTGGTCCTTATTCTGCACTATCTGGAGCACCACGTAGACAAAGAAGTGGCCACAGTCCTGGTGGCATATGAACTGGCACAGTTCCTTCAAGGTCAGTGGCAGAACACAAGTTTGCATTGCTGAGTCTCTGCCTTGCATTTAATTCCCTTTGGGTCTGGTCTTTTCTCCACTGACACTAATTCTTTTGCAACATATGTAATAGACAGTGTAGCTTTATTTCATCTCCCTGTTTGTACTGTGGGTGACATCTCCTGGTGAAGATTAATGGCTAAAGATGATTTAACGGTGTAGATACTTTTCACAGAAAAAAAAAAAAAAAAAAAAAAAAAAAACATAGAAGAAAAAAACCCTTTC
>VYXH01009385.1:449064-558730 GCA_013397275.1 Burhinus bistriatus | reverse complement strand
AATTTTTTTTTTTTTTTTTTTTTTTTTTTGTATTTGTTGTTTTCCAGCCTTTGATGGCCTCCCAAAAAACTTCACCATCTTTCTGTGCATCTGTGATGTTCCCATATTAACGTGACTCATTCTCACAAATAAGCCTGGAACTCAGCTGCATGTACAAGAAACTACAGTTTCTCTCTCCTGAGTTTCAGCAGTTATGCCAGCAGAGACCCTGACACTACGCAGTGTTATCTCAGTCACCCGCTTCTTCTGCCACCTTTCCCTTCCTTTTTGCTGTATCCAGGAGATATGCTGGCTTACTTGGTGAAAGAGGTTTGTGATGTCTGCAGAAGAGGTTTGAAACATTTGGCTGATGTTTCCCCTTGCACTTGCTGAAGCACCAGAACACCGTTATCACCCATTTAAGAAGATCTTCCAAAAAACCTCAAATCCAGACATATGTGGCAAAACTGTGGTCTAAGCAAAAGAATCTATTTAGAACCTGAAAAGAGCTGGTTGGAGGTTAAAGAAATGCCAAAAAAATGTTTTTGCTTAATGTTTTCTTCTTAATCTACTTGACAATCTACCTTTATAATACATTGTGTTTACTAATTAGAAAATCTACACTCAACAAGAATGCGAACGCCACCAGTAAATGTGCATGAGTGATTTAAAATAGGGTAACTACCAGTGTATGCAGACAAATACTTCTGAAAATGAGTTGCAACACACTATAAAAATCACACCCATTTTATAAAGCTTTCTTTACTGCCTTATCAAACCAGGGCAAATAATCTGATGCAGCTTTTCATATGGAATACGCAAAGACATTTATTCCAAGGAAAGATGGCATATAGAGAGATGCAAGTGGAAGGACACAAATTCACTCCCCACCCTCAGCATATGGTTTTGCCACAGTGCCGTATTTTTATTTGTGCTTTCAAAAGCTGCCTGGCCTTTTCATGTAGTCAGTTCAGCTCTGCTCACATCTACTCCCACGACTATCTGTTTCGTCAATCTGGGTTACTCAGAAAAGGTGCAAGGGGGAATGATTAATTGCAGTCGATTTATCTTGAACTCTTAGAGGGAATTAATAACATGAGGTTAAGTAAAAAATAGCCATATGACAATACCCATATGCACGTTGGTGTTATACACGTGGAAAGTGCATTGCACGAATATCAGGGCGAAAAGTTAGAGAATGCCAGGCACTAGTGGATGTTTTATGATGCAATTTTTAATTGCATGATCACATATGCTCCCTTCACCCTAACCTCTGCCTCCACGATTTCCTTCTTCCTTGTGTAGGGTGGAGCTGTCTTAAGGGTGAATCAGTGAAGGCGTCTGCTTTCTAAAGGGCTCCTTGGCATTTGTGGCAGACAGAAGGTGCACGGGGAATGAGGTTGAGGAGCACTGCCGAAGATGAAGTAGTCTTTGGGTGAAGACAGTTGGTGATGGGTGATTCATATATCCCAAACTTTTACTAACGATCCTTGACATCTAAGCTTTATTTTTGGCTTTCTGAGTGACACCCTTGGGACATGACTTGAAGAAAGCCTGGGCTCTGCTGGAGGCAAATGGTGAGGGGCACAATGAACACAGAAAGCACTGCATAATGTTAAGGATGCAGAAAAGTCAGAAATGGCCCAAAACTGGAGGAGACCTTTAACAATTCCTTCATGGCTCAGTTCTGCGTCAATTAAAAGGAGACAAACCCAGAGTCTGATTACAGGTTTGATGAGGTTTGATACTGTTGCAATTAGTACTACAGAAAAAAATACATGAGAAAATGAATAATTCTGTTTTCAGGGCAGTATTCAGTAAATAAGACCTAGGGTTATTCACTGAGAAATAAGGAGAATGCAAAATAAGGAATAGCTGCTCATTATCTGACTATTGTCCATCTTGTGCACAAGATGAGAAGAAACCAGGGGAAAAGCAGTGTGGGACTGCATGATTAAATGGGACAGGGCTGCAGGGATGTCCCTTGCTCCAGTATTTCCCAACTTTGCATCTTGATGGTGTTCACTCTTTACAAAGCAGCTTTACACTTGTGCGTTTTACCGTTTGCATCCAGCTGGGACATGGAGTCTGGGCAGAAGGAGGTTTCCACGCCACGGGCAGAAGTCCTCTGCCACCTCTTTGCCTCTCCATCCCTCACTCATCCTCTCCCAACCTCATCCCTTTAGTCCTGATTGCCACTTCTCAAACTCCTTACTCCAGTCCTAATCCTCTGTCTGTATCCTCCCCTGCCTCCTAGACCGTTTATTCCAGCTTGGATTTTGTTTCCCCTGCACTTGCGCCTTGTTTTCCGTGCTGCCGTGGGTGTCGGCAGGGATCCTGGGGATCCAATGCAGGTTTTCTGGCCCAGATGTTGGGAGCCACCAGTCTAATAGAGACAGGGACAGATCCTGGCTTAAAGCTCAGATGAGCTGGCTTCAGCCTGGATGTTTCTCACACATCCCTAGCCCGATCCCACTGGTACCCGTACGTGTGCTACCCAACTACCAGTGGGGGTGTGAGGATAAACATTGAGGCACTGATGCCATGGAGAGGTATCTGTTGTTATGAAGACACGTTTAATCTCTCATCTCACCTGATCTCTCTCTAAAGACCACAATACCCTAGGAGGGGTTGTGCCTGCCATAATGAGGCTGAATATTGTCTTATTTATACCATATATTTCTTGGGCCTGATCATGGAATATTTACTGAAAAGATTAGTCCTGTAAGTAATTAGTTTTGCTGGAAAAGAGTTTCAGTGGCACCAGATAATACTCCCTCTATTCAAAATAATTTAATCTCTTCTAACTGAAATCCATTTTTGTAAAGAAAAATGACTTCCACAGTATTATTCCAAACCTGGCCGTGGAGAGATCCAGCTTTAGATGAAGAAGTAATGATTTCACCTAACTTCGCCTTTCAGCTCCTAAGCGACTAGAATTAATTGAGCGTGTAATTAAGGAAGGGTTTTCTTACCAATATGATCATGCCTATAATTAAAATCTCACACAAATGTGGATGTGGAAGAATAGGGCAGGGCAGAGCAGGGAAGAGACCAAGGTGTCTGACAGGTTTACATCAAAGGACCTGAGCTCCTGCAGCTCTAAGCCAGAGGGAGGGGAGGAAGGGAAGACGGGACTGGCTGATAACTGACTTGATATGTTGTTTTTGACCTCCTGCCTTCAAAGCCCCGAGTGGTTTAAGTGCTGTCTACCCAGGAGATTGCTTCTACCTTTAATGTTACTCCAGCAGAGTCAAACTTTGCAAGCGTTTGTGCTACCAAGCCCCGGATGGGCAGGAGAGCGATGGTATCTGCATGTTTTCCGAGAGACTGGAATGGGTCTGGCTGCTGCTTTGGGATGTGCCCCACCAGCGCTGTGGCCCAGGGGACCCCAAGACATGCCATGAGAGCCACTGCTTTTCTCTGGGTTTTGTTGCATGGGAGACCTGTGAACAGGATTTCGTAAAAGAGGGAGTGATGCATTTTTATTACTGTTATTTATACTGCACGTACTATTAAATTAGCCTTTAATAGCAGTGTCCAGCCCGTGTTATGTGACCTGAGTCAACGGCTCTGCCTGGGGACTGCTGCGTTTTGAGAGGTTTTGCTGTTCTGAACGCGGGGAGGGACCGGGTGCTGGCAGGCTGCGACAAAACACCTCCACAAAAGCTGAGCTCCTGCACAAAAAGGACAAGGGCTTTCCCTAAAAAAAAACAGGTGGGGACCGGGAGCTTGAAGAGAAGAAGAGATTGCCTCCCTTAGCTGGTGTGCCACGTGTTGTGATACCCTGTGACTGTGTTAGGGAGGGGAAAAAAACCTCGCTTACAGTATAACCAAGCTAAGGACCAAGGCACCAAGGAAAAACACAGGTGTGGATGGGTGTTGCATGAAAGAAGGCACCTTGAGCAGGAAAACTGCCCTCTCATTTGTTTGATACCTGCTGTGATCAGGGAAACAGGACTTTGTGTGTTTGTTGACATTATTATATGTTTATAAATTGCATCAAAATACAGCTGTATCTGTCCTCAGGTCTCCTCTAAACTGGAACAACCTGCAGGGCCTGGGAATTTTGTCCTGCTGGTTGAATCCCAAGTGGGGTCAGACTTTTGGTCTCATAGATTTGGTGGGGTTTATATTGCAATGTAGATAAAAGAGGAATGCAGGGCAAGTTAAAGTACATTAGGTGTGCATTCTCAGGAAGAAAACCCACATGCCCAGCTGTACGCATATTTTTACTTTCATCTAAAACCAGTAAAATATTATAACAAATAGCTGATCACTACTGAAGTGTGTGCTGAGGTGCTTAGAGCTATGCTGGTATGCCCTGGTTGTGGATCAGACGTTTTGTACATGAAATATGTGTTGTACAAGTGCTTTATTGCATTCCATATAGCCCCAAACATTAAATGCACACAGTCCCTACCAATAACTACCTTCAGAAGGAGCTAATATATCAGACAGCCATGCAGGAGAGCTGTTTTCCTCCATAGATAACTACTATGCAGGCATTTTGGGACAACCGTCATTTTTGTTTCATAATGATCCTCACAACTTTCCCATTTTTCCAGCTTTCCCATTTTTACAGCAGCTAAGACTTCATGACCTTCCCCAGTGGATACAAGCTGTGATTCCCAGCTAACAGCGGGCGGCTCTGTCTGAGTTCTGCTTTTGAAAAGGATGGCCAATTGCCTCGCCAACAGCTGCCCATTAAGAAAGCTGCTTAATGAAATGACTAGGAAGATGGGTGCACTTATTAAAAAACCCCTGAAGCCTGTAACCCGCACACCGAGCTAGTGAGCTTTATGCACTTAATGGTGTCATCGTCGCTTTTCTTTGATTCCTTCAGTCCATGCCTTGTCCTACTGCATTTTAAAGCTTATTATTGTTATTACTAATTGTTATTATGTTATTATGGCTATTGTTGCTGTTATTAATTTCAATTTGGTATCATTGTTGTCTTTACATAGCCCCCCAGTGCCTGTGCTATTCTGTGAGGTCCCATGGGAGCCAAGAGAAGGTCCTTAGGCACTTCCAGGTAACCTCAGCTGCAGGAAGGTTTTAGGAAGCGATGCTATATTGCAACACCTCCGCTACAGCCTGGGCTTTGCACAGGCTGAGCAAGACATGGAGAATCGAGGCCAGGGTGCAGGCTGGTTGGAGCTGGGACATGGTGTCTTGACAGTGGGAAGAGAGAAGGGCAGTTTGGAGCGGTTCTTATTTCCATCCCCTGAAAGGACTCAGTGGCATTTGATACGCAATAAGAAAGCTTTGGTCATCAAGGCATACTGTGATCGTTCCAGACTCCAACACAACAGGGTACCAAGCCCATTTGCATCTCCCAGCGATGTGGTTCCTGATGCTCAGCTGTTGATGGCAGAGGGTGGACCCCAAGCAGGTGACTGTGCTGCCTGTGAAAGGCAAAGCAGCCCTGGTGGTGGGTTCATCCTGGTCCACCTCAAGGGCTGTTTGACAGTTATCAGGGAAGTGGTCAGCAAGAGCTGAACCAGCTCAACCTGGCATGCGCCCAAGGGTGCCCCGTGCTAGGACGGTGTAGCCTCAACATAGTTGTGCCACTGAAGGTGCTGAGAAAGGACCGTGTCACCTGGCCATTGAATCACAGGTGAGATATCAGAATCTGGACTGCAATCCTTCCTCCTTAAAAAAGAGAGGCAAAATGCCACCATTTCCTCCAAAGCCTTCAATAGGAAGCATTTGGGGACAAGAATCATCTTCTTAACATATGTTTGGCCAGTACTAAGTGTATGAGTCCCCGTGTTGGTCTTTGAGCTCCTAGTGCTGCTGCAATGCAATTCTCATTAACGGTGCAGTGACCAGCTCCTGCCTGGGATACACAAGGATGCTTTCCCCCTGTCCGGTAAGTAACCCACCCCTGCTGTGACTGGGCACCAGGGCAGGGCCCAGTCAGGCATGGTATCTCACTGCGCTGATACAAAGCACAGCCGGGGAGGAAAAATAACCTTTCAGTTTTATGTTCAGTGATATATTGTTTTTAAATCTGGATGAGTTTAGCAAATGTTACAGAAGAACAGAAAGGGCTCTGCTTTTCCAGAGGCATAACGTTATGGTAGAGTTATTCCAAAGCCAAACTCTGCTCTGAGTTATGTTCCTACAACCTCTCTCCCAGGTATTTATAAAATTATGATTAACAGTAGCAGGCATAGGACTTCATTATTTCTTGAATCATCTTTCTTTTTAGCCATCTATAAGCTCAGAGAATTACATACGGCCTCATTAACCTTTGAGTCAAACTGCTAATAATAAGGCAGGGAAGGAGGGTACCCCCTAAGCTTCTCGGCAGACTGTGCGAGCGCCCGGTGGAAGGGCTGCTGAGGGGGCACCGGTGCTTCCCGGTCCACCCTGAAGACTTCACGCAGCCGTGTCAGCTCACGGGTGATTGCATGGGAACCCAAAAGGTTTGGGTGCTCACTGTCCATGTGAAGGTACTCCAGGCAGGAGGTCTGAATCCCCCAAATGACTTTGGAAATCCCAGTCTCTGATGTCATTAGCACCCGTATGTTTCTATCTCAATGGGATATTCAAAATGGGAGTTAAATGCACAGTGATATCAAAACAGGGATCTGAGACTCCGGAAGAGGAATGTGCATGCTTTTGAGGGGACAGGTGCCCCCTTTGCCATTTGGTCTTTTGACAGTGTTAAAAACACCAGAAATGGTTTTGTGATATACGAAGGACCTCCTCTGCATCTTGGCTTGTACAAGAGTGCCATAGGTGATTTAAAGATGCGCAGCTCTCCGTACAGTGCAGGATCCTGACTTTAACTTGCACAGGACAGTTTGTGAGCTTAAAGTTAAGAATCTGCTCAGATGCTTTGCTGGATGCAGCCTCATGCCGTAATAAAAAATCTGCTTATATAAACCTCTTTTCAGTTACCATCCAAGGGGGTTAAAGACTACAGCAATCCCACCCATAGGTGTAACTCAGACTCCAGACTTCCCTTTCTCCGGGGCAATTTTCCCTTCCAATTTCCTCTGGCGATCTCAAAGGCCAGTCATCACAGCCCTCTGCTGTTTAAGACTCACGGGGCATGTGGCACCCCCCAAAGTTTCTCTGCTTCGAGCTGCTGTGAACTCTAAGTACGGCACAAAGGACGATTTAACCATTCTTTTTGAGAGATCTAGTGGTCAAAAACTAAATTGCTTTGAAAGTAGAGCCAATAGGGTTTAACAAATAAACAGTAACACCATGGGAGTTTGCTAATCCCCAAAATCTATAATAAACAGATAAAGTTAATAAGATTCAATAAGGGAGAACAGCCCCATTAACGTTTTAAAAGCACTATCTAAACATTACACACATTATTTACTGAGTTCCCTAGCTGAATTCTCTGTACACAGGAACACTCAAAATTCATTATCTTTGGACGCAAAGCTTAGTAAATTCAACGGTAATTAATCTCCGTTTACCCTCTGTGTGTGTTTCTGAGCAGACGAAAAGTTCATTGAAAAAGTTCTTTCAGCCGGTCTGAAAGAAAAGCAGCGCTTTGATAAACAAAAAAGCGCCAAACACAGGCTTCTCAAAGGAAAATAGAGCAGCTAGCCAGTTCTGGGTGGTTCAAGCCAGGTGCTCATTGCAAATTCAGTAGCATGCACTGGCAAGCGTCAACGGCAGAGAAACCGAAATTACTGAAATTCTTATGCCAGTGTAATTTGCTGAAGGCGATGCACTGAGGGTTAAGGCAAATTGTGCATGTGTTGAGGATTATAAAACAAATTAAAATGGAGGCTAACAAAAGGAGTGCAATATTTATGCATTTCTTCATTCTTTTCACTCCCTGGTACTCAATCAACTTCACAGTCTCTTAAGGTGGCATGGGGACGTTGCTATTGTGTACATCCACTGGCTCTTAAAAAAGGGCCTTAGACATACTAGGCTACAGAATTCAACTGATTCTGGTAATATTTATCAGGATCATAATTAAACCACTAAATATTTATGTCCCGCTATTACTTCTAGTCATGGGAAATTTAACCATCCACGCCAAAAATGCGGTAAGTTTTCTGTTCAGTGCATTCCACTTACGTTTCAATTTTGGTATACCAGCCAATTTTACCACATATTCCTCCACTTTCATTTAAATTCCTGCATTGTGCATCCCAGTTATATAGAAGTAGAAATGTATTAATCACCCATGACTTACTGCAGTGGAGTCCATTACATGGTGTGATGCACTTAATGTTTGATATCCAATTTACCTCAACAAATATTTTAAAGACTTTCTAAGTTGTTAACCACCCCAGTCTATGATCACCCAGCACGGCCCAGTAACCAAATGGGTTATCACTTTGTGGAAAGGGAAATAAGTCCCCTGTGAAACACACTCCTGACTACGTATTTCCAGCCCTGTGCTGGGAAGCCCTGCCGTGGAGCTGGATGGAGAGGTGAGGACATGTGCCCGTGTCTCTGCCCTGCACGCTGTGTCCAGAGTCTCAGCTCCAGCCCTCCTGCACCCTAAACTGGATTTTTGAAGTCAAGATGGGCCCACCTGTCCCTGTGCCAGATCTGCGGTGGGGTGGGAACCTCTACGAGCAAAAGAGACCGAAGAGCTGACAGTGATCATATTTTCAGTTGCCACCACGACATTTGCCCAAGCCCACCTGCAGGGATTTGGACCTCATTTTAATTACAGAGACCTTTGCTTGTTTGGCTATGAGAGGCAGATGCACGTTGTCCTCAGCCCTTGGTGACAGACGGTGAGAGGTCCCCGCAAGAGTCAGCCCTTATTCCTACCGACCCATGGAAACAAAGCAAAATGTTTGGGTTTTTTTTTTAATTTTTTTTATTTTCTGTCCATATTTGAGCAGATTGAATATAGTTGCCTGGGACAGTAAAGCTAAAACCGGGTGTTTATTTGCATTTCAATGTAACATGGAGATGTTTTCAGGCAGGTTGAAGTCTCGGAGCTCACAGATGCTCCAGGCAGCACAGCTGGAGATGACCAGGAGCCCACCATCCTTCATGTCACTGTACAAACCAAAGGACAAAAAAACTTCCAACTAGCCTCCAACAGTTGCAGCCTAAGCATAAAACAAGTGACAACAGATGGAATCAGACAGACGGGGGAGTAGAGGGGAAAAAACGAGGCAATATTAGGGAGTGTGACAGGCAGGGGTCTCGGCACAACGGCAGCCTCGCTGTTGCTGAGGTTTTTTTGTAGGCATCACATACTAAGATTGTATTTGGAGAGTTATAGATTTTACACTTGATTTTCTGGCAAGTGAGCAGGGAGCCACTGCCAGCGATGAAGCGTCTTGGAAATGAGATTAGTTTTCAAATCTATTCAAGTGATCCTCTCATTGTTATTTCTCTGAAACGTGAAGATGTAAGGGGCAAATCCTGATCTTTGTTACACAGAATCAGTTTGAGTATCTCCATCAGCTGCCGCGGAGCTACTCCAGATTAACAGCAACGTAACACCAACGTCAGGATCTGGATCTTCAAGAGAATCACGTCAGTTTTGCATCATTGCAATTAATGTTTAGAATCGCATTGCTTTGGCTTGAGAAGCTTTTCCCATGTAGAAAGGAGGTCAGAATCTGTCCCTTTCTCTGGTATTAGAGCTGATTTGAATCCAAAGGATCATGTCTATATTCCCAAGCTAAGTCCTCTATAGGATCAATAAATAACCTGATAGTGGTAATTGAGATTACACTTTATGAATGGCATTATTAGGATTTACATTCCAGACACAGCCATGAAGCAAGTCAGATGAACAAACATAATACCCGGTCCCGGTCCGCTTCCTTCACTCTGTCATTTTTATAGCCGCACGCGCGCTGCAGGTGCTGATAGTACACACGCCTGACTGTAATCCACGCGTTAACCTGATAGCACACCAGTTCTGGGAGACACTGCCTCCAGCAATCATTTCAAGCCTGGTTAAAGGAGCAGAATGGAAACACCAACTAGAATGTTGGAAGTTATGTTTTCTAATACTGGAAATGAGATCTGTTGGGCAGTTTTTCTGTTTTCTCTGATTTAAAAAAAAAAAAAAAAAAAAAAGTAGTACTGAGAAACGCCTTACAAAGACAAACACTAACGTATGTATTCCTCAATAATGAGAGGTATGAATGGCTGGGTCTATAATCCTTTATAAATCTTTCATTCTATAAACTGCCCACTAGCATTATTCTTGGTAATAGAGAGCTATATGAAGTTGGTAGGTCCTTTTTTTAATCCCCAACTTACTGGGCAAGAGAAAAAGAACTGAATTAAAGTGGAAAAAAAATGACTCCCCTGGAGAATTGCAGTACAGCCACTTGCTGGAAAATTATTATTATTAAAATCACTTTTCTAGATTTTAATATTGAAAATACTTTCAATCATTGAAGAACCTTTAATTTAAGATAGTAGCTGGCAGGGTTGTAATTGAGGAGACCAGACTAGCTGATCTGCCTCAGCATAGGGGCTGGACCAGATGATTTCTTAGAATTTTTTTCTAGTCTGGCATATATATGAAACAACTCTGATCTGACTACACCTTCAAAACTGCTTGCATTTAAGACAAATGAAGATGCCCTGTTGCTAGCAAGAATCATCATTAAATTCCAGTTCTCCCGGTCCTGAGATGCAATACGAGAGGGCTGGACTGCATTTGGTGATGAACCGAAATCAGAAAGATTTACTCAAGGCAGTTACCACATGGGATGGAGGCAGTGACTAAATAAAATACAATCAGGATTCAGTCTATTCCCCAGAACCACGCAGAAATAATAACACAGAAGGAGATTTTATACACTATACCATCACTGCATTTGTCTCTGGCTTTTCCATGCTGGGATTCAAGTTTCTTTAATAGCGAGGATTAATGGCAAACCTTTAAAGAGAGTTGGGAGTGTGAGAAGGCAGCAGACAAGTGCAGCAATTCCTTAGGTCTGGATGCTCACTCTCTCTTTTACAGCTTTCTGGTCTGGGTCCGCACCAAAAGGTCTCCCACCCTGGCAGGGTACAAAAACACCCTCTTTGCTTGTTCGTGCATCCCTTGCTGCTGAAAATACCATCCTGGGGTAGCCCACTGGCACCATCCATCCCTCCCTGTACTGCAGGTACGCTTTTCCCAAACGGCTCCCTGGGGAGGACGCACAGACACACAGACACAATGAGAGCCTCCGACTGGAAATTCAAACAAAAATATGGCTGTCTACTCCAAAAGGCAAACTCATTTACAAAGGTCATCTCTGTCGAGGAAGAGTGATGGGTTACTCCCCTCTTGGAGGCGACGGCTGTCGCTCCTCCGCCAAGTTACATTCGCGAGCGTAGTTTTGAAAAAGAAAAAAGAAAAAAAAAAAAAGAGAGAGAGAAAATAAAAGAGACAAAAGCTCGGCAAGCCCCCTATTCACAGAGCTAGCCCCCGCGCCTCCCCTTCCCCTCCTCGGGTAAAAGCAGCTTCGAAAGACATTAACATCTTCCCCTACCTTCGTTCTCATCGGAGACAGAAGCCCTTCCATTTTGGTCCGATCCTCATGCCAATCCTCGTCCCCCAACTTAGTCTCTCGTGCCTGCCTCAAGCATCCCACACGAACAAGAGCATGTCAGGGACCGCCAGCGACACCCTCACGGCAGCTCGGCCAGCCGCCAACCTGCCAACTTGCAATCCTCAGTCGCGTGGAGCACCGTTCCTGGAGAGACCTTCCTCCCTCCCTCTCCCTCTCTCTCTCTCTCTGCATAATCTGCCTGCAGCTATGTTTGTACCATCGCGGCTGACAAACGATCCCTGCCTTACGTAATGCATTCAGCACAGGACAAGCGATCCCAGCCCAGCCGCGGGGATCCGCTCGGCGGCAGGGATGGGAAGGTGTGGGACTTTGCCCTGCCTATTGTGCCGCCGGGTTTAATCTGGTAACACGTCCCTGTGCCGGGCTGACGCTTGTCGGCTCTGGGTGCCAGCTAGGAAAGCACCGAGAAAACTTCCTCACCGTGGAAAGGTTGCGGATTCCCTGGGATTGACTTAAAAGGGTGTGATCCTGATCCCAAGCTTCAGCTCGAGCGGTTTTCCCCACTTTGGAAACACCAACGGTCGGAGCATTTTCTGCTGGGCGCGTTTGCTGTCGGCGAGTGACCAAACCCACGCTGAAAGGGAATTCCTGTCAATTGTCAGCCGGGAATTGAGAGAAAGAAAGAAAGAACGAAACAAAAGGAATACAGTCCTGCGAAGTTGGTCAGCAAAAGATATTCGCTGAAGGCGTTCCTATTAGCATTTTAATTCAGATCAGAGCACACCTTTGTGGAAAATTCCCTAATTGCCCCTGCTTCCCACATTTTGGTTTCTGTCATGGAGTGATGCTGGGACTGAATCTCTTTTGGAGAAAAATCCAACTGGAAAATGGGCTTCAGACCTGTAAATACACCAGAGCTTGGTCCACAGGGCCAGATCAAACCAGTCCAAAGTAAAGCCCCTCTGAAATGTCATCAAATGAGCACCAGTTTCCCATCACTGCTCAAAAGGTGGCTCCCCTCCCAGGGCCACCCCACTTCCTAATACAGACACAAATAAGGCACACCTTCCCCAGCCCAGGGATAACCATCCACATACCAGTACCCAACTGCTGTCCAAAAATGAAATTGAAAACCCTGTTACGACACTAGAACCTGATTTTCAGTGTTAAAAAAATCAGTCAGGCTGGCTGGAGCATACCATGGATGGAAATTTCTGACGCCCTTCGACATTGGCTCTTTGAAGGCCCCAAAGCTATGTGCTCAGGGAGAGTCACCATCTGATTAAGGCACTGAGCTGGGATTTGGCAGATCCAGTTAAACTCCTGATATTGTCACACATTCCCTGGATGACCGTGGGGAGCCACCTCATTTAGCTTTCATCATCTAAAACTGCCCTCTGGTCTGAGCCAGCCACCGAGGCTCCTGCAAGGCCAATGAGAGAGGCTCCTTCCCAAAGTGATTTGCCCCAAATGTCCAAAGCCAAGGCGAATCCTGTCCTTAGCTCCTCACCCCTCTATAAACCTCTTCTCTTGCCATGGTTTCATGCTTTGGCCACTCGAGGCAGGGACCATCTCTGCCCATGTGAATCCTTCATCCTCAACACACGCTCCTGGGGGCTACACCAGCATGGAAAGGGTATGAGGGAATATGTTCATGGTGGTGTATGAGGACACAGGGTGCAAAGCCTGGGATGAACCCAGAGATAGACATGACCCCTGTCTTGGCAAGCCCCGGCAGTGCACCCAGGCAGTGACACAGAGGAGGGCGTTCCACCCCACACATCCCTTTTCTTCTCTATCTCTCCTTTCTGATCCTGTCAACCCTGTAGATCTTGAAGATTTAGGGCATTTTTCTTGTTATTCTTTATGGGGTAAAAACAAGGAGGGGAGATGCCCCCTACAGTGATTAATATTAATTTCCAAGATAATTAACTGTTTTCAGCCAAACTCAGCTCCTTATTAAATGTGAACGAATCTGATCATATCATACTGAAGACAGAGATAAGTTTTCTGGAGCTAAAGAGACACTGTACAATGCTGGCAGGCTCATCTATTTCTTACTGGATGTATATAAATATATTTCACTATTGGTATTTACAAGTCTTTAATAAGTGGTTGAACAAATGGTAGCAGGAATTCCAGGCTCCGGTAAAACACAACAACTGTGATTTTTCTTCTGTACATCATGTCAGACTCTGACATGAGGTTTACAAGTCCGTGCATCTGCAAAACATCCTCTCCTCCAAATCATTGGGGGAATCTGTCTTTCCAAAATGTCAAGAGGAACCTAAAGAAAGAGGAGCATTTGGGAATTCTGGAGATCTCAGGCCACGTGGTCAAGCTTTAATGCAATATGATAATGTGGATGGTGCACCTATGGTAGCATGAGAACGCCCAGTGCTCTTTTAAAGCTCGGTTCTGCTTTGAACTAGGCTAAACCGCAGTGCCTCATGAGGTTTCCTGTGTTATCTTTGTTTACAAGCAAAAAAAAAAAGGTAGTTTTCCTAAAGGCCAAAAGAGTAATTCAGTCTGGGACCAGAAAAGCAAGCCGGGGCCTTTCTGGTTCAGCAGCACTCAAAGCCTCTCTGATCTGAACGGATTGGGGAATTGTGCTGATATTGCATGAGTCAGAGCAGAGCCCAGCTCAGCAGGACGAGCAGGAATGGGGAAAAGGACGGTGCAGTCTGAGGAGCGCCCATGGCTGTGAGCCGGCAGAGAGCTTGCCTGTCCCGGGAGCACAGGCTGTGACTCCCAGCTGCATCCCAGAGGATGCTCTGGGACCCCGGTCGAGTAATGAACCCCACATGACACTACCATGAGCCACAGCTGAAGTGGTGTGTGACAGCAAGGTCTGTCCACATCCACCTTCACCAGTGGGACCAGGAAACCCAACTAGTTCTGCCTGGGCAAATTTTGGCGTGTGGCTCCCCGAAAAGTGTTGGGGCTGGCAATTTCCAGCAAGTATAGGAGCTGGAGCGGCAGTGGATGGATAGTGATCGTGCATCATATTTCAGTCTCCTCTCAGTCTCCAGGTACCAGGTAGGACTTGAGCTCTGCTAGTATCTGGGCAGATACTCTCTTTAGCCTATGCAGCCACCAACCTCTCCTTCGGTGTGCTACAGGTGCAGGACAACTACCCTCTCCAAGCATCCAGCCTGTTTGCAAACTCCCTTCACGTTCAGAGCAATAACTTTACAACTGTGGGAGCCAGAGAAGTTTATCCTCACTTTAAAATGAGTTTTAGTTGCTGTAGCCAGGAGACCGGTGCTGTGATAGCGTGTGCCATGGTCTGACACTTCGTTCCTCCCCTGGGCTGTGACTCACGGCAATGCTCGAATTACCGCAGACTTGTTCAGCAGCCTCCGCTCCTGCGATTTTCAGATCAAAGGCACAACAGAGGCAAAAGGAGCATGTGAACACTTGCTTTCTCATCCTCTTTCTGGGGAGGGGAGCAGCATTTGACTCAGAGCATGGTCAGCTACACCCAGTGTATCTCAGGTTCTCTATCTGCAGAAGAGGGGACCCACTTGTCCGGTTCACACAGATGTTGCAGAGGTTCATCCTGTCCTGGATCCGAGCCACTTCATCCCAGAAGAAGATGTTAAGCTGGCAATATAATTACTCTTGGCTCCTTAACTAATCATGGAAGCAAGATAGATACCTTGAAACCCCCTTATATTGTCATAATCTAAATGTCTGCTGGAATCTAGACAGCAGACCAAGATAGATGTCTACCTGGAGCCAGGTAGATCCTACCTGGATTTGGCCTTGGAGTTGAATATCTTTCTAGGCTCTGCTGACTGCATTGACAGACCTCCATGGACCGGAATGAGAGCAGAGATATCTTCTGACACTTAGCCAAGTAGACGTAAATAACTGAATTTAGGTGTCTGACTCTGGAGCTGAATCTTGCCCCAGTTACCCAATAGTGGGGAAAATGGCCCATAAAAGCCCTGTATTCACTGTTAGGCTATTGGCTGAGGGTCCTAGAAACAGCCAAACTCTATGGTATATATTTGAACCCTCAACTTTCCTCTTGTTCACCCTCTGTGGGTGCATCCAAACCTGGATAAAACTTCTGTAAATCAAAAACCTTCCTAACCTTTTGGGTGGAGATCCCAACACAGACCCAAGTTGTGCTGCCTGTACCAGTCCTGTTTGGAGGGAGTTTGGATTTGGACCCAGTCTCCATTGCTTTCTGATGCAAAGAGCTGCCATCACCTCCTGCCTGCCACCTCCCAGACCTGCTGGTGGCCAGGACAATAGGCACTGCCACAGCCCAGCCATATCCTGTATGCACGCCGCTGGCTGACCTCGCAACTGGTCATTTCATCCAACAAACAAAAGGTAGCATCACAGTGTTGCCATGGTGACATCTTGCCATCCGAATGGCTATGGCATCATATAAGGGAGGGGTGGAACATCCCAGTCACATACCAGGGCTGTGCTGAAATGTATCTTATATTTAGAACAGGTGGCATGGGGAATACTAATGAATATTTTACACTCGGAGCAGCTTCCGTGCTCGTTTTTTTTATTTTTGTTGTGTACTTTCTATAAGCGCAACATTTGCTTCTGAATGGTACGAATATTATTGCTACTGAGCTTCTCTCATCACTGCTTCTCCAGATTTCCCTTTCTTTTTGTTTGTCTTCTGTGAATGAAAGTCAAAAAACACCACACAGCCCTCACAAAAGGAGCGTTTGCAAATCAGGATTGATGCCTGCAGTGGGTCGGGGGGTTGGGGAATGACCTGGGATATTCGTGTGATCCAGTTTTGCAGCCTGGCCCTGCTGTGTTTAGATTGTGACTTTTACTAGAAGTCTACTGATACGATAACAAAAGCAAACTGTTCAGGAGTTAACTAAAAATGGGTAAGATTTGCTTATGTTCTACAAGAACCAGCCACTTTTAGGGCATTTTTAAAAAAAAAACCTAAAAATAGCCACTTTCGACAATTAATTGACTGATTTGTCAAAAAAAAAAAAAATATCTAACTTTGTTTCATTCATCTAGGAAAAACAATATCCTGTAATTAATTTCTTCTACTGTTTTTTTGAACAGTGAAAAAAAGTTGTCAAACCACGAATTCTAAGTGCTGAATATTTTTATGTGTCTTTTTAGACGACACACTTTAAAAAAAGGCAAAGGTGCTGGGCATGGCGGTGAGTCCTACCCACTACGGCTGGGGCTGTGCAGGCAGATTGAGCTCCTCCTGGTGACGAGCAAGCTGATTTTTTTGAGGATGGCAAGGGGAAGCGAGACCCGCGCTGGCTGGGGTGGCACTGGGCATAGGTGCCCACCCATTTGGGTGCAGGTCAGTGCTGCCTGCCTGGGGACTCCTGTCTCCAGGAGGTGCGGGGAAGACACGGCACGGCACAGATTGCGGGTTGTGCTGATGGCTGGGTGCATCCTCTCTGGGATGGCACTACCTCTTTTGTCTCCTTTTCAGCTATAGATTAAGTTATAAACAGGGTTAAAAACCATGATATTTCAGATCTCGTTCTGAAGTCATCTCCTGGCATATATAAAGCTTTGTTCTCGGAAAGGCCAGATTCTCAGCAATGATTTTTAGAGTGAAATATGCTCTTTTTACTGGCCAGTGGCGAAGCATTGGGATCTCTTTTGAGCCTAGTGGTGCTGCAAAAGCTGCAGCTTATCTATATGCTTCCTGCTTGGTACCGCTCCAAGGCACCACGGATACAGGCGCAATTCAGCTGGCAGCTTTCTCAGTGATGCAAGGGGAAGAACTGTGCTGTACTGGGTGTGTTGCTTTGGCAGCACTGAGAAACTGGAGCTGTGTTTATTTGTTGCCAGTTATTGGTTGTATTTTCAAAGCCAAGAAAGGAAGTTTTCCTCTCCAAGGTTGCCAGTGCAGTCCTTTGAGATCAGCCCCACGGCTTCAGAGGGAGAGGGAGCCTCCTCTGGGGAAGTAAACAAGGGGCAGACCCGTACTCTTTGCAAGCTGTTCCACCAATGCAGCATTTGCATGAATAAGTGTTGTCAAAATCATTTGCCAACTTACCCTTATATGGCACCAGTTCTAGTGAGGGCTGGGAACACCAATTACTTTTCTGGAGTTCATCTTTAAGGCTCTAATGACCTGCTTTCTTCAGAACAGTTATGCTTTTTCCACGAAAGCAAAGCAATATTAAACTCTCAAGGTATTAATAAGATTGATTTAGCTGCCTTCCAGATTTGGAAGGCAGACATAAAAAAAGTCTTATCTGAAGATCATAGGTCTCTGTACAAGGCTGAGAGAGAGACTGACTTACCGCAAAGCCAGTTTAACATCCTACCTTGCTTAGCACGGCCATCAGGGTCTATCCATCCTCCTCCAACAACTGGAAGATGTTATTTCTATGACACATCAATGATCTCAACCATTACTATCAATCATTATTATCATGATTCCTATTAAGTCAATGTGGCAGTTTAGGAAAGAAATCTGCCTCTTGACCACACAAGTAGACCACCCCAGCAGAGATGGGGACCACTGCGTTTGAAGAAGAATTCATCTTCTTCAGAAATTGCAAGGTGCCCAGGACCAAGCTCTGGCTCAGTGACCTGGGCAAGGCTCTGACCACCTTGTTTCTCCTTGCCTCCATCCCAGCTCACCAGGAGGATCTATAAACGCTTTGATGAAAAAACGGGAGCTGTAGAGATGAGGCTACGGGCTCAAAATAAGAACTGCTGTCCAGAGTCCCTGCCCCAGCAGAAAAAATGGCCTCTGGCTGTTCTGGCTCCCAGCGGGTGCAACCGCGAAGCTGAGCATCTTGCTCAGTCTTCTGACAAAGCGTGTACTGGGAATATGATGGGGCTTCCTGCCCTAAACAGTATATTTTCCTTTCGCTGCTAGGTATATTTGCTGTTCTGGATGTTAACAGTCAAAACACATACAAAGCCTTTTACTAGAGCATTAGGTCTATGTATGCATTTTCAACACTCAGATAGATGATTTATTCATCCACTTCGGTAACCGTTCAAACAGGGCACGATGTTCACTGTAGTGTAGAAAGCAACAAATACTGAATGTGTTTGGTTTGTAAGAACAAATCAACAGAACAGGATAACAGAAGCTGTTTTTTCCAGTGTAAAGGACTCCGCTGCCATCCCTGTTAATATCTCTGTCAAATTAAACACTGTTTCCCAAAGCTACAGCTCTGCTAAAGCATGGCTATTATGCTCTCGGTTAGAAACCTGATTATAGCCACTTTATGTCTGTAAAAACACAACCTTTGATACAAGGTGACTCCCAGATACTCTGCAAATGCTCATAAATGGACTTGATGCTCTATAGAGACGTCTCTGTGTGTATTGGGAGAGGAGGTCCAGCTCTTGCTGGGCAGACAAGGCTTTAAGTGAGAAATATCCATTTCTCTGAAGTGTAATGTCATTACAACGGTGCAAATCCTGGACTGTGGTCATTTTGGCCTGGGGAAGAGGAAAATGAATAGAAGTGCTTGGGATAAAGCAGAAATAGAAGACGGGGCAGGGGGAAGAAAGGGGTTGACAAAGTACAAGAGAGTAATAATAATCTGGGGTTGCCCAAAAGTAGTCCTGTGAAATACTATTTCATGCTGAGATTCTTTAACCTTCTTTAAAGGTTGGGTTAGTTTTGAAGAAAATCAGAACCCCAAATGAAAAGAAAAACCAGAGACCATCCCTTCTCCAAAACTTTTGTGTAGTTTTGGTCCCTCTGGGGGTAAAGGCTGGGGGAGAATTTTGCAGCTGCCCATCTCTCAGAAGATATAGCCGCATGAAGAAAACCCTGTAGGCAGGAGGATCACCTGGATGACAGAATCTGAGGCAGATCCTGCATGCCCCTTATTTGATGGAGGCAGGCTGCCTTACAGGACATGATGAGATACCTGAAAACAGGACCCAGGGAAACAAGTGGTACCTTTCTTTCCCCATGAGGATCCTACAGTTTTTCATTTTACTTTTTTTTAATCTTTGTTTGCTCAACCCCTAATAAATCCCACGCTCTTACACCCATGAACTGTTGGTAAACTCACAGTCACCACTGTCTTTGTCAGGTTTACCTTCTGGCATAGGTGACAGACACCCCTCCCCTTACAGCTCAACTGGGGCCCCTGTCACCCCCTCAAATAAAAGCTGTGTTCGGCTGATGCCAGTAGCGTGTTGCTGCCTCATGCTGTAATGGATACTTCTAGCTGCACACGTGTGCTTGCCTCCTTGGGTTTCTGTCCTCTGTGAGCTTCAAACCTCCCTGGGGAGGCCCTTTGGCTGACCAGCTATCAGTCCCTACATGTCCCAGCTGTGATGGTTTCTCAGCAAGATTTCGTTGGCGTTGGAAAGAAGACAGGGCTAAAGAGACTAAGAGGTGGGGGATCACCTTTTCCTTTCCTGCGCACCTACTTTTCTGAGCCTCTTCAGCTCATTTAAACTCTTGGTCCTCTCAAACCCTTTTATCCCCTAGATTCAGCTCTTGGAGTGCTGTCGGGTGCTCCTCTCGCTGGACAAGCCACAGTCATGCAGATATTCTCCTAAGAATATTTCCAATCTTAGGTCTCCCTGCTGTCTTATTTCTCCATCTTTACTGGGCTAATGGGACATTTATCCATCTCCCAGAATGTCAATAAAGATGTAAAATAATGATGACGGCACAGCATCTCCAGCAAGGCACAGGAGAGCTTCTACATATAATGAATACATATCATCAGCCTGTTTTCAGCCTAAGCAACAATCCCCACTTACATCAAAGCCTCATCTGAATTAATATTTGATGTTGGAATTCATGCCACTATTAGATGCTGTTAAAATTCAGGGACCCCAATCTTTCTTCAGCTGGAAACAACAACAAAATTCACTGAGCCAGGTCAATCTTCAGAAGTGGGATTCGTTTCAGGTAACTTCAAATATCTACGTTGTGGCTGGCTCCAGCTCAGCTGGTTCATTATCATTTCTTTGTAGTAAGTGGAGCGAACTGGCACTTCTAAGGCTCATTTCCCTTGACCTGTGTTAGGGGAAGGTCATGTGTGTCCTAGCTGCAGAACAGATGCACTTTTTGTGTTCCCTATGCCACAATCCTAGCAGAAATAAGGATGAAAACATCTCATTAAGGTTTCTGCTCATTATCCTAACATGGTGATTGCCCATCTGAGTTATCTTGCATGCAATAAGAAGGGCAGTCACCATGCTGATGGAGCTGAATTTTTAAAAATGGTAGGTGATATACAATATGGGGCAAAATCTAAAAACTGTGGTTTAAGGAGATGGGGTCAAATTGTACCAGTTGCCTGAAACCTGCCTGTTGTGCATGACTTTTTCAAAGGTGATGGACAGCAGTTCAATAACTTGATCAGCTAATTCACTTTACACTAGAGTCTTAGCATCACCTGGATGTAACAACTGCTGGAAACCCAATTTTTCTAGGTGTTTCCTCACTTTTTATCTGTTACTACATTTACGAAGTTATCACAATTTCTTAACTATTCTTCCATCTTTACCTTACTTTGCTTATTAAAAACTATTTAAAAGGCAGCATCATTCTGCAAACACACAAATGAAGGTCTAGGGAAGGATTCTATTTAGTTAAAGAAAGAAATCTGTTGGGTGGGGGTTGTCTCCTATTGATTCAAAGAAGGCTGATGCTTGTCTTCTATTAGCCCTTACAGGAGTTATGCAGACATAACCCATGGTATGTGTTATGTGTCTCCCGCTAACCCATGACAGGTAAAGGTCTCCCACAGCTTCCAGAGGGATGAAGTTCAGCTTCACAACTGGAGGACTGAGCTTTGATCACCCCAAAGAGCTGTAGCCAGGACTGCTACAAACATCGATCTTCACAGCATCGGGGCGATCAATACAGCCGGTGCTGTGGTGCAGTTATTGATGCTGGGATGATTGAAAATAAAAGCCAACCGCGTGACGGCGGCTATGGCATTTCTCCATGAGCACTGGCCTGACTTGTGCCTCAGGGCTCATGTGTGGGACGAGAGCAGCTCCACGCTTTGTGCTCTGGCCAGACCCAGCAAATCCTTGCTGGACATTTCGGGCAATGCTGCGGTCCACTGGATGCACGTGGTGGCTCTTACCCACATGGAGCATGCTTTCTTGCATGTCTCCGCAAGGAGAGGGAGCTCACCGTGGGGATGTGGAGCAGGGACCCAGGTCTACCCTGTTCCCTGCCTTGTAATCCCTTGAGGGTTTAGGGCAAGTTACGTCGCAAAGCCCTACACACTCAGTTTTATCACTCTGAAAGTGGAGATAATCTATAGCTCAGAGGAACATTGCATGGATAAGGCAAATAACCATGAAGTCACAGATGGAGGATGCAAAAGAAATGCAAAGGATTAGTTCTGCAGAGCAAGCCTGCCAGGCACAAGTACATTTTTAGATCCTTTTTTCTTTTCCCCCTAACTAAAAATCGCTAGCAAGCTGCTCCTTATAGTCCTGCTTAACCTGTTAATGGGGCATCCCTACTAATACCAGCTACACCAGTAGCTGACTGTGGAAAGGTGGGAGTGAGGCCACCTGGGCTCAGTACCCTTACCTGGGCAGCCCAGCCTGTCCTGGCACCAGGTCACTAGGGGGCTGTGGAGCCCACCACTCTGTGGCCTTTGCCTGGCAAATACGGCATGTTCAAGAGAACAGCAACCTCTCCTTGTGGTCACAGACATGGACCTAAAACAGGCAGAAAACCATGTCAGGATGCAGAAAGCTCACTGCTGGTTTTCAAAGGTGGGATGAGCTGAAGGGGACCCCACTTTTTGGACTTTGTGTAAGTCCTTGGATCTTCTGGGGCCTCAGGATAAGATCAGGTATGGGCAGGGTCTTGCTAAGAAGAGAAATGCTGTTCTTGGGTTAAGCCACCTGAGCAGATAAATTATAGGAAATATTGTCAGCAATAAGATCTTAATGGTAACGAAAGAACAATAACAATGGGTCTAATTTCAGAAGAAGCTTCTCAACCTCTTAAACACTTCTTGCCTGTAATCACCAAAAGCATTTTCTTCAGATGTTTGCTGATTCCATTCTCTTTTGCATGGCAGTGGTCTCCAGCAAGTCCAACACTGATACTGCAACATTGCCTGCCACTTGGTGCTGTCCCATTGCCATTAATAATCACTGCTTTTACCTGTATCTGCCTTTGGACATCTAGAATATGGGGTATGTTCCTGGCCTGGCCTCCCTGTTCCCTACAATGAATGGCTCTGCTTCATCCCTTGGAGCTGCTCTTCTGCTGGCCACCCTCCTTTGAAGCAACTTTGCTGGTGTGTTCCTTAGAGGGTCTCCAGGACCATGCTGTGGCTGGGCTTGGAGACACCCCATCGAGGTACTGCACCATGGCCTTTCATCCTCATCTTCAAGGTGTGTTTGCCTGCCAGAGCTGACCACTGCTGAATTGCTATAATTTCTTCTCAAGTTACTTTTTATTCCTGCAGGGTCTTACATAGATAATCGGAAATCTATTAAAGGATATTTTTTTTTTGCAGTTTAAGAACATCTTTAACATCTAGGAGTTTGAAAAAACCTGTACAGACTATATAGATTTACTCTAAATCAGTGTCCCATAGATAATTAAGTGGTCCTCATTTTAAAAGGTCACTTAGAACCATCATTGGATTTATTACCCGCTGGTGATAACCACCTGGAAGGTAAAATTATCTCACCCGAGGAAAACTCATCCTGTAGCACTGCAGCCTGTAAGCACTAGTGTCAGACATGCAGACTGTGGCTTTGTGTGATGATTTATCTAGCAGTAGTAAATGAAGGGGCTCCTGTCCTTTCACAGCCTCCCCAAACCCAAATCCATTCCCCAGTTCCCAGAGCTGGTGTGCCTTTTTAATCTGGGAGATATTGGATTAGAAAAACAATCTCTGCTAAAAGAAAAAAAACATGCAATGAAAAAAAAGAATGTGAATAAATAAGGTTTATGTTATCTGCCCTGCGAAGAGCAGTAACTTACAGCAGAAGGAGCAAACAGCCATGAGGAGGGGAAGGCTTTCATCTGCTGCTTGAGAAAGTCTAACACGGGACTCCTGTTTCTGCTTGAAGTGTTGTCATTTTTCAGATCATTGGTGAGAAGTAGCTTACTGCATTTTGCTGTTTGTTTGGTTGTTTTTTTTTAAATCAGTTTGTCTTATATAGGCAAAGTCCTTAGGCATGCTTGCACTAGCAAAATAATGCTTTTTCCTGGTAATTTATTTTATCAGAAAACTTCAGGAAACTGCATCAGACAAAGGACTCTTGCCCTGGGCTGCCCAACCCAGGAGGGTTGGGCTGTAGATCAAACCTTTACCAATAAGCCTTTAATAATGCAGAATAGGCTATTGTGCAGATCAGCTGCTTTCCTGAGTTTCACATAGAAAAGAAAAATGTTTTACAGTTCTTATTGTAGCCTCAGGTATCTAAAATTTCAGTATCACTACATCTTCTGAAATACAGGGGTCAAATACTCAGTTGGTTAGATGTTGAAAGAGTCCACAGTGATTCTGTACTCAGTACATACCTCGTAAATATGGTTGCAATAGGAAAATAGTCCAAAGTGAAGAGTCTGCAGGCTGGCTTCATACCTACATGTGTGTTTGAGTTTGTCGGCAACATTTCCAGCTGATGTGAATAGCCCCCTCTTATCCAAATGACATTAGCTTCGACCTGACGATGACATTTCCAGAGCAAATGTGCATTCCTTCTGCATAAATATCACAATTTCCTTGTCAGAGCCATTTTGTTACAAAGATGGGAGAGCAACCGTGGTCCAGAGAAGAGACCATCCTCTTGTTTTCCTGATGGAGTGATGCTAGGTTTACCAGAGCTCTATCTGGGATCTGCTGGATTTAGAGCAGGGGGCCAAGGGCATTCTGGCCCCCAGGTTAGCACGCCTATAGTAGGGCTGGCTGAGCTGGATGTTCAGCCTGGAGAAGAGACAGCTCTGGGGAGACCATATAGCAGCCTTCCAGTATCTGAAAGGGGCCTACAAGAAAGCTGGGGAGGGACTTTCTACAAGGACATGTAGTGATAGGATGAGGGGTAATGGCTTCAAACTAGAAGAGGAGAGATTTAGATTAGATCTCAGGAAGAAATTCTTTACTGTGAGGGTGGTGAGGCACTGGCACATGTTGCCCAGGGAAGTTGTGGAGGCCCCATCCCTGGAGGTGTTCAAGGCCAGGTTGGATGAGGCTTTGGGCAATCTGGTCTAGTAGGAGGTGTCCTTGCCCATGGCAGGGTGGTTGGAACTAGATGATCTTTAAGGTCGCCTCCAACCTAAACCATTCTATGATTGTATAATTCTATGTATGATGACTTCTCATTCCCCCTGGTTTAAGTGCAGCCTGTTAACTTAAACCGTCACCAACACTGCAGCCCGGGCAACTTTGCAAAAGGGAACTTGGTTTGCATGCTGTAACTATTGGTAGGAAATGCAAATGTGGGTCCCTGTGCAAATTTAATCCTCCCTCCTGAACACATTGCTTCCTGCTTCTTGGCACGTCCCTTTTCCCTTTGCTCTCTTCCCCAGGGCTGCAAGTAGAAAAATGTCTAGACCAAGGCTGTGTACGGCCACCACTTTATCGTATCTCATGATTTTAGCATGCTTGGCCCTCTCTGCACAAAGAAACCGTCGGTTCTGCCTTCACAGGGGCCAGGTTGTGGAACGCTTCCTTGCACTGCAAGAGAGCAAACTGGAGCAGAAATGACAATACACCCAGTGCTGAAAGCAGCCGGAGAAATCTGTCTCTCCCATCGCAGATGCTCAGCCTCCAGGATAGCTGTGAGGCTGACACTGGTTTTCAGGCATTTCCATCTTGGTTTTCTAAGCAGTTGCCTGTAACATTGAACACTCTGCTTTGGTTCAGAGCAGAGAGTCTTCCACAGAAGCATCCCATCCTCCCAAGTAGTTTTGCTCCCCCTTCCTCTCCTGTTGTGTTGGTACTTCAGTCACACCAATAGGTGCTGCCTAAAATCATGGCCCCCTCATGCCAGAGAAGGGTTTCTTTAAACAAAAAAGGCTTCTCAGGGTAGGGAAAAAAGTGGATAATCAACAGTCTGGTCTCTCAAAAGACTTTTACCAGAAAACAGATGATCAGATACATACATTAATCCTAATTGTGTGTCACCATCACTTGAAAAACACCTATAGTCCAACTCTGCATATTTCAGCTCTTTTCTGTTCCCTTGTCTCCTGAGGATAAATAAGGTTTGGCTGCAATTACATATTAAAGTGAACTGAAAAAAACCACCCCATCTTTCTAAAGAAATACATCATTATTGTGTGATCATGGCAGGACTTTTATTATTTAAAAGCAACATCTTTCTGCCTATACTTTTTTGACAATCACATTTTTAAAAACCAAATTAAAACCTGCATATTTTTCTACATACGGGTATTGTTGAAACTGTCACACCTAATAAGAGCACGAAAAGAAAGATGAAAGCACCGTGCTCATTTCTGAGCAGCTGGGAACGGCACTGAGAAAAGCACAGCAATTGAGATTAAGAGAGAGCCTTCACAGTGCAAGATAACCCAGCTGCTTGGAAAATCAAATCTATTGAACATACAGATTTCATGCAACAAAACAATGCCTTGCTGATAAAGGAAAATAACAATGCTCGCGCAGAATTGTATAGTCTTCGATTCAATTTGGAGATAAATGGGCAGTCCTATATTTTCCTTCTTTAGAAAAAGTCACAGTTAGCTTTCTAATTGTGACTATTCATTGCCTCTTTTTGCCAACTCTGAAAGATCAGCTCAGAGATTTTCATTTGATAGTAACATACCCCGCAATTCACTGGAAAGGGCACTTGCGTGGGGAGTTAGGATGTGCAGGTTCCCTTCCAGGGTCTCACGCTGGCTTTAGGTACCTCCTTCGTCTCTTCTTCTCCTCAGTCTTCCTATGCTAAAGAGACGTCAATGTCTTTGTAAAATGTTTTGACATCTCTAGAAGAAAAGTGCTGCAGCAATGCCCCTTCATTTCTGTACTCCTAGCTAATTCATGCTAAGTCAGGAATAATAGGACTACAGCTACAAAGCTGATCAGAAAATGTTTTTCCCTCTGATGTAAGCTGTGGCATCATAAGATGCCACAATTTTCTCTGAAAAACTCGGTTTGGGCCCAAATATTTTAGCTTTCTCAGAAAACTGGATATTTTCTCATGGGAAGTGATACTTGTTCATGATCTTTAAATCTTTACTTGAAATCTACTTTTCCATTGAAAAATTATTTTATGTGATCATTTTTTGATCAGCTGTGGAACAGCAAGCTGCCCTATTAGGGTTTTAAATTTTCATTACAATCCAAATATAACACTTTACCTACAGTGAATTTGTGATCCAGGTACAAAGTGTTGGT
Organism: Burhinus bistriatus; assembly: GCA_013397275.1. Lineage (NCBI taxonomy): Eukaryota > Metazoa > Chordata > Aves > Charadriiformes > Burhinidae > Burhinus > Burhinus bistriatus. The sequence goes on along the minus strand of VYXH01009385.1, from coordinate 531,960 downwards.
CATTCCCACCCATTCTCTGTTCTGTTTTTTGCACTGTGGAAACTATGAACACAAAAGCACTTTTCCAATACCAAGATGAGGCCTTCCTTTCCCAACTCAAGAAATACATCACACCCTGGACAGGGAAATATAAAACCTGCCTTTTTCTTTACTTGAAGACATCCTATTTTCAGTAACCTTCCAATAACCTATGAATGTGCAGGATATTAATTAAGAAAAGTAATACTTCTGGAGTTTTAGTTGGATATAAAAGAAATATAATAGTCTTAATTCCTCTAAACGAAGTCTTTTATTTACGCATGAAAAGATAGCTAAAATTTTCCCTGTGATAGACTTTTGTTAGGCGTTTGGCATTGTAATAACTAACTAGTAATTCCTGCTCTGTTTTTTTGGCCTGGCCAGTTTTTTAGTTAATGACACAATACTTTACCTTTCACCAAATGCCTCCGGTTTCACCAACAGCCTTTGTAAGAAGCTTTGTCAAAGGGTTTGCAAAGTCCAAGGAAATCATTGTTGACCAGTTTTCTTTCAAGCCATTATTGTATTGGTGCTGAAAGAGTTCAGCTAGTTTGGGGGAAGGATATCATATTCCTCAGAACAGGCTGTTTGAGTTACAAGTAAAGTCCCCTGCAAAAAGCTACTGAAGGTGCCACGCTCAGAGTTCCTCCCTGCTCCTGCTTAGACCAGCAATAATATATATTATAACTTGTAGCCCTGAAATTACCCTCTTGGGATGAATTCCTAGCACCACAAGTCCTTTCTTGAGAGGATATAATTAACAGTGTTTTGATTCTCCCTCCCTTCTTCCTGGCAAATCTGGACTCAGGCCTTTACATCTTCACCTTGGTATCCTCCAGCCCTTGTGAAAAGGATGTGAGTTTTGGCCTTGATAACAAGCCATGTAAAATCTACATAATTGACCCCTTTTCTGAAAATATTTCAAAGCTTTCTCTTTAATCTTCGAATATGCATGTGAGGAAGGAATGCCCTCATTTCAGCAGACCCCTGTTGCATACAGCAGCCTTCTTGCTGCCATACAGAAAGAACAACTAGGGAGTTGTAAGAAATGGGGGGGTTGCCTCCCAGATGCCCTACTTTTCTTTTCTGTGTGATTTTATGCAAAGGAGCTCAATCTCTTTATTTCTGCGCAAGGCTTCTGTGGCATTACTACACATATTATAATCCACATATCCACGGGATATTGGGGTGACTGGGTCCCGTGTTGAGAACCATGGACCACTGGTGATCTCTGGGGCTAGACTGAATCATCCGAAGTTATTTTAGAGCACCACCCAGGACAGAAACATTTCTATGGCTGTCTGTCAGGACAGAGAGGTACCCCAAGCAAGTGTCAGAGATGAGAGTTGGATCCGTGACCCAAAAGTCTGGAAGCTGCTCATCAAGAAATGGGAAGGGTTTGTTTTATGCCTTTGTTCAAGGCATAAGATGCCAATGTGACTGTTTTCCATTGTGTATCATTTGACTAATTTCAGTGCTACCTGGTCAGGTTCAGAGCTAATCTCTTATGACTTACGAGCCCAAATCAAAGTCCACTGAGTCCATGGCACCTCTCCATTGACCCTTAAGAGACCTCAGAACAGTACTAGTGTGGACCTGAAACAGTGGGGGAGAAGGTGTTTGGTTTTTTTGTTTTTTTATTACTTGTAAATATTACTGACCTCAATGTGAGCTTTTTTGCTGCAACAGTTACACTTGTGGATAAGATCTTGCTGGTCTCCATGTGTTAACCAAGTTTTCCCTGCTCTGCTTCTTGGGTCGGTTGCTGAGAGCTGCCTGATCACAGGTAGCAGGTTTACCCCCATGTTTTATGCCAGTTAATATTATTTAAAGAGATCTACAAACATTGCCTCCATGTCACTCTTCCAGGAATGGTGTCACTGTGGGAATTTTGTTCCATTGGTTCTGGAAACTGATGGCATGTGCCATTGTGAATAAAAGAGAGAAAATTGCTGCATTGTAAATGGGAAGCAGTGGGTCTACTGTAGAAATTTTGGGAGAGAGCATCCAAGTTGCTTCATCCAGATATGACTCATGCCTGATGATCCAACCATAAGCCACAGATCTAGGGGACTCTTTGTCAACCATGGATGGAAAATCACAGTCCTAAATTTTCACTGCTTGTCTTTCCTAGCTTATCACAGCTATGCTTCACCCAAACCTTTCTTCTCTCCCATTAACATTTCTGTATCATTCAGATATCAACCTCTTCTCAAGCATTGGACCATGGTTCACTCACCACTTGCTTACACTGCTCTGTTCATTGTCCCCCTTCTTCTACCAATCCTTCTAAAATACTTTCTTTATTCTTCATTCAGTTACAAAGCCCTGTGGTTCTCATGCCTTTGTCTGCCAACAGGACTGAGAAAAAGGATGCTGGAAACAGACTGTACTTTCATACCTGTGACTGAAACCTGCCTTACCCAGTTCCAGAAAGGGACTTCCACTTCTGCATCCTTTGGAGCCAGTCAGTCCTTCCACTTGTTAAGAGATGGCTTCTCCAAATCAATATTACTCACGTGTTTATTCAAAATCAATAGTGCTTATTACAGCTTCAGCAATTGTGTCTCACTATCGCTGTCACCTAGTTAGTTCACAACTTTCCCGGCAGACTCCCAGCTTACTGTGAAGTGTTGGAGTTGCAAGATTGAGAAAAAGAGATCATAAAGTCAGACAGAAATAGAGACCTGCTGACAGGGGATGTCACATAAGACCAGTTGCCAAGAATTCCCTCGTATGTGTCTCATTCCCTCCTCTCAGACACATATGACCAGATGAGAGACAGTCATGATCTTTGAAATCTCTGTGTTACTCTCAGTTTCTGCTTTCCCTCCTGAAAAACAGAAGTGATAACTCATACCTAGTTTGAGCGCCATGGCAAGGATCAGCCAGTGCTTAGGAAAACGCACCTTCTAAGCAGTGCATAATATTTTTATACTTTGATGATGCCCTGGCTGAAGCAGATGGCAAGCTCCCATTGACTTTAATGAGGCCATAAAAAGCCCATTGTACGCACGCAATATGTAACAGCTCCTCTCGCAGCCCACGCGCCACAAGTGCTGCTTTCCCTTTTGTTGTCTCCATGGACTGAGCAAGCCCCCACCAACCCCCTGCCGAAGCCCATCCTCCACCGTACAGAGCTGGAGAAGAGCGGAGGCCAAATTCACAGCAACGGCAAGGTCTGTGGTGGCACCTCTGCTATCCTGCCTGCTCCTAACCAACCCCAGAAAGGACAGGCACTCAAGTCCCACAACTTGCAGGTGACACAAACATTCAGGAGAACTGAATCCAGAGCCAACCGTCAGGGACTACAGGAGGATCTTGGGGCACTGAATTATATAGCATCAAAACGACAGGCGAAATTCAGTGTCAATTAGTGCAGGGAGCATCATGGGGAAAAAGATAAACCTACCTATGTGTACCGATGATGTTTTTAAAGTGCTAATACCAGTCATGAAAGAGATGCTGGAGACACTGTGGATAGTTTTCTGAAAACATTGGCTCAAACTGAGTGGTGATGAGAAAGGCAAAGTGAACGTTAGGAAATCCAAGGTTGAGAATAAAATGCAGTCTTCATCATACCACTGCAGAAATCTCTGTGCACCTGTATTTTGAAGATTCTGTGTGGTTCTGATGTCTTCATCTTGAAAAACCAGAGAAGAGAGAGAGAGACGAGAGGCAGAGATGATCAAAGGTGTAGAAGGGTTTTCACAAAACGGAGGAAACTGAACAGAGAACTTTTGGGCTTGGAAAAGTGATAAAGAGGAGCTAAAGATAAAGGTCAGTGAAATCACAAATAGTGCAGCAAAAAGGAATAGAAAAATAGTACTGGTTTGTTTCTCATCATATAGGAAATATCAGGCATGCAGCGATATCATCAAGCATTAGTTTAAAATGAACCTAAGAGAGCACTTTTCATACAGTATGTCATTAAACTGGAATCTATTGCCAAAAGATACTGTGGAGGCCAAGGTGTAAGTGATTCAAAAGGAAATAGATAAAGGAAATAGATAATTTTAGAGTGGTTAAGTCCTTTCGTGGCTGTTAAACACAAGGGTCTGGCTGCAACTTCTAGCTCAGGAAGAAAATTTATTAACTGTTGGCACGCAGTATGATATCTATTCTTATTCCTCTCTGTAAGCACCCATCAGCGGACACCATAAGCTGGCTTGATGGCTCTTCGTCCCACAGTTGTGGGGTGCCTCATGCACCTGCACGCATTACAGACGCCGTCCTCTGGAGGTAGCACAGCTGCAGAGCACAGTTCTGTGGCGGCAAAATAAAGTCTGGCATAAAAAGACAGCCCTTGTGTGACCAACAGAGCTGCAGTTTCCCAGCGCCACCTGAGGACTTGGCTCATGGGTGGCCCATGAAATAAATGTTTCATGAGGAAGTTTCCAGTGAAGACCCCTGCCCCTTGTGTCTGAAAAAGGCAGGAATAAATACATATATTCGTAACCTGTCAGACTCTGATCCTCATTTTTCCATTGATTACCTTAAAAATCAGGGGCTATTTATACACATTACGGTCTGTAACTGTCAACCTTGTGACAAATCACCCATCCAGTGCCTTGTCAATGATGTGGAAAATAGTGGCCATATAAACAGATCAAATGAAGTGGAAGTTAGACAGTACAATGGTGTCAGACCGTAGCCTTTGATCTTTAAAGACCAGAGGTCAAATCTGCCTGCATCGAGGAGTAAAAACGACTTGGGGAGTTCACCCTGGTACGTAGGGAGCTACGAGCCAGCACCTCTTCTTGGGAGAGGTGCAGAGTTTGTAGAGGTAAAGCCTGGGCTGTGTGTGAAGTTTTCTGCTGGGATTGGAAGAGCTCTAGTTACAGAAGAGTAACTCCGGTGGTGTTACCAGACTAACTGACTGGGAAGGAGGTAAGTACTGTTAAGAAACTTGAATATCTGGGAGAAGTCCTACAGGACTAATAAAAGGCTTGTGGGGAAAAGATGGTCCTGTATGTGACATGTTTCAGTCGGGCGATAGTGGGGACCAGCACCCAGAACTGCAGCCGGGCGAGCCTCTTTTGATGTTTATTTTCTAGCAGTTTGGGTTTATGTAGTTCTGTGGTGCACTGGACAATGAGCACTCTCAGGCTAAGTCACTTCACGACTACTTCACCTGTGTTTTTCTCTATAACAAAATACCGTTGATTACTGGGGAGGAAATAGGTTATTTTCAGACTAACAAACAAACTGGTTTTTCCATCCCTTCCCCAGGGGACTATCTCTTTTATTTATTTTTATTGACCCACTCTGCTTTTCCCATTTGATATACAATTTGACAATTGCCACTAACTGCACATTTAACAGTTTCTCCTGGCTGCTTTCAACACATGAAAGTTAAATACTGGGACAAGAAATACAGTAAAAGCTGTTGCAATTTTAAACCTTGGTAGGCTTTTTTTTTTTTTTTTTTTTTCTGCAAACCTACCAGCCCAGAACCATAACGTTTTCACCTGTATTACCTCTTGCATTTGATAAAAATATATTTACTTGGATGTTGTGCAGCACTTGCTGTACAGAGAGGGGAAAGGCGGGACAGGCAATATAGCCCTCTTCAACCCTTCTGCTGCCTGCGTGGACGGCAGCGCTGCTATTGCTGTCCTGGGAGAACATTGAGCATTGGTTGTATTCTGCACTGGATGAAGCATCAGTGGTGCAAAGCGCCTCCGTGTTCCTCAATTCTGAACCCCCCCAAGGGAGCTCAGAAAACTCTTCACTCTGCCAGAGCGGCAAAAGAAAAAGAAGTGTCATTTTTTGGATTCCAGCCTCTGAGGGGGTAAAGCGCTTGTCCTTCTGCTTGACAGCAGCCCACCTGTTCTGCTACATGCAGTGAATAATCAGCTCCACGCAACGTGCACTCACTGTCTGGGATTAATTCTCTTGCAGTCACGTGTGCTTAGACTCAGCAGTCAGGTACAGCTGCCACCTCACCCAGGTTGTCATCACTGCTTGTCAGGTAGGAAGTTCACGGCCTCTTGTGACGGCCCAGGGGCTCCCAGCAAACTGTTTTATCCATGATGGTGAAGTTGATCTACAGTCCCAACGCAGAGGGGCTTTAAGCCATCTGGTGCTACAGATGCAGTGGGGCAGAAAGGAGTCCCTCAGGGCACCAACGGACCTTGCAGTTTATCTGTGGGAGGGACCTGCCTCTCTCATGGGACCTTGACTGACCTCCCAGACCCTCGTCCCTATGACCCACCACTGCCAGTGGTGGGAAGAGCTGCTCCCCTACCTCTCTCCCCCTGCAGAACAGGACAAAGCAAGGTCACAAATCATGGCTCCTGGTAGAAACTCTGATACAGCAGGGGAAAGGGGCAGGTCCCCAAACTTTCTCTTCCCTTTACTTCATCCAAAAAAAAAAAAGAGACTGTCATCATTTGTCTCTGAAAACAACCTAATATACTCTGGAAGGACTTCAGACTTCCAAGACAGAGCTTTCCCAAGTCCAGCCTGAAGGTGTGAGTTAGGCTTAGTCTGAGTAAAAATAGTCATTAAGGGAGGAACTTCTCTCATCTGAACTCAGACATGTCAAAATCAGATACCTAATTTTAAGTTAGTCACCCCACACTATGCTTCCTTTTAGCCACAGGTGTCTAGAGGCCACTCATCTGATCTTAGATGCCAATTTTAGGATGAGGTGAACCATTTGTTGGAAGCACCTACTACTTCACATTGACTATAGGGAGATAGTAGGGTGAATAGCACAGAATTAGATGTCTAATTTTTAGATGTCCTAAACTAGGTCAGAAAAATCAGCTCCTGCCCTTATGGGCAAGGCTGAACTGCTTGGGCTAATGCTCAAGGGACATGAGCACAACCGAAGCGGATGGTGGCAACAGGCAGGTGGATGAAGGGAGGGACAAGAGAGTCCTGTGCCCTGAAAGAGATGAAGGGGAGCCAAACCTGAAGGACCTCTGGTGATGGATCCAGACTATATGATCAAATATGTTATATATGATATATAACCAAATGGGGTGCACTAGTTTGGAGATCTATCCAATGAATGCAATCTCAAGATGACAGAGCACTGAGAGTGGATAATGAAGCAGAATAGAAGCCACTAGGGATAATTCAAGTGCAGGGTCATGATCTTTTATTTCTTTTCACCTGTTCTTACCGACTTTGCATCTGTGTTGCCTACATTTGTAAATAAAAGGTTTTATCTAGTTGCAGCTTAAGAAACAGTATGTTAGGGAAAATGGGTAAATATGAAGGATTTCATTATGTTGGGGGACCATAATGATATTCTGGGTCTGGATTAAAGCATGACCAGCCTTCTCTTTAGTATATTGCAGTTTTTTTATAAAATAAATATATATATTTTAACCTCATGGTTGGCACCTCGGTGGCTAGCAAAAGCATGTGTATGAACACTAGTGTCTTCCAGTGAGCACTGTCAGCCTGGCAAGCTCTCCAACATGTGGGAAAAGAGTGGCAAACCAGCCTTAAAATCCACTGATTCAAAAGGGCTTGGCCACAGCCGTGGAGCAAGTGGCTGTACCATGAACCAAAGCAAACTGGGGCTCACGGGACTACATTCATCTACTCTTTCCCAATCAGTTGCTTTGGTGAGATTATCACAAATGCGATGGATCGGATCACTTAATCCAGTTAGACGGCAGCTCAAGTGGGGGGGTAAATAAGGGGAGCCGGGAGCCTGATGGCCTCTGCTGACCTGGAGCAGCAGCCGGTCAAGGTGGCAGCTTTCAATGTTGGTCCTGACCTGCTTCTTGGGATTGACGTTGCTAACAAAATACAAGCAAGTGACATACGAGGTGTGTAATTTCAGGCAAAGTATTTGCCATCAGAAGGCCAGAGGATGGAAAAGGCAGCGGTAGCTATTTCTTCCTTACCTTGTGCACCTTTAAAACAAGTAAAATATTTCTAATTCACAAAACCACCACCACCACCACCAAAAGAACAACAACAAAGAGAAAGAAAGATGAGGCTTGACAACCCGTTTAGGTACTCCTGTGCAAGGCAGAGGACAGTGCTTTTACTACAGGGCAGACTGATATATAAGGGTGGAAATGGTAATTGCACCACTGGATTTTGGAGGGTAATGCAGCACAGATGAGCTACATTTAATGAGGGTGCTCTGACACCACTAGATCTGCACAGCAGCCGGTCCCTCGTGAGCAAAATGCAGTCACTCCTGCCTTGCGTTATTTGGTATTAATCAGCACAGTGCCTTAATTAAAATTTAACACCTGAATTAGAAAGATTTTGATCATTAATGACTGCATGCAATGCCGCACTCAGCATGAACCATCAGATAAGCATTTTCATTTCATATATGCAAATCCTGCAGCTGGAAAAGGCAGCGTTTGGGTTGTTTTTTTTTAAAAAAGACAGAAATAATTCCACTCCTTACCCTTGGTAACACAAACAAAAAGTGTGCTACATTTTATCCCCCCTTCTAAGAAAAAAAAAAAACAAAACCCTCACACGAGCACGAGTGTGTTAATATAATAAATGCGATTCATTACAGGCTGATCAATGATTAGACGTGATGTTCGACTCTGCCCTCTTACAAAGTTTTATTAGATGGGGGTATTAGCGCCTGGGCTGGCAGACAGGGGAGGGTTGAGATCTAGAGCCCTCTATCTTTATACTGAGTAAGCGGACATCAAAGGACTTCTTAAGTAGGCTGTGAGTGAGGATTCTGTTTTGGGAGGGTGGGAACAAATCTTCCTTCAAAAGCCAAAAAATGTGGGTAAAGAATATGCATTTCGCTGACACCAAGCATTTTTGTGCCGCAGTCAGAAAATACAACCGGAGCCAAAAAAAGGAAGAAATAACAGAAATGAGTAGCAGACGTCCATTGTCATTGAATAACCATCACATACATGGGCACGTAAATATACAAATGCACATTCAAATATATTTAGCTTACAGATGTTTTCAAAACTTTGAAAATAAATAACAGGCTTTTATAGTCTGGCAAAACCCAGTATTTTGAGATAATTAAGCCTGATAGCTTTCAGAGCAGCCTGTTAATAGGCTTTCATTGTTTATCAGGGGTCATTTAACATTCGCAGTGTACAAAACATTCCCCGAAATCATCAAACCACTTTCCATGAACAAGCCTGCTTAAACAGATGACATGATGGGTCCGCACTGGACGTCTCCATGGCTCACAATGCCCTATACCAACTGCTTTATTTACCCAAAAGTTTCCACCCTGAACTTGGGCACAGCACCTCATTACAGGTGCCTCGAGCTCCTTGCCCTTAAAACTGCCCACATGGGGATTTTTCATCTCTGAGGCCTTCAAAACTTGCTCAAGGCTGTTGTCCCATCTCCTTATAGTAGGGACCATGACTGCGGTGTCCTTGGGTAATACGGGCAAAAAACTTCAGAGTCACTTCTAATGGCATGAAACAAAACCTGGGATCTTCCTATGGACCCCTCGCCATAAGGTTTGCCTCCAAGTCAGCCCTAAGGAGCAAAGCCACCCATTCAAGATCTGAAGGAGGAGCCAGCAACCCACTGGGTCCCTACTGAACACATCTAAGATCCATGGACCTCAGAGGTCATCCTCAAAAGATTTGCAAGAGCAAAATGTTGACCACTGGTGGAGTGGAAGCTGATCTGAACAGGAGGGGGTTGCAAAATGTCCTGGTCTTCAGGGTGGTGAGGGGCCGAGCTGTACTCGGACCCAGAGGGATGACTTGTTGAGAGGGAGCTGCAGTTTGTGGCTTCTCAAGAGCCATCGTTCCCAAGAGCAGCCAGCCTGGAGGAAATAGGAAAGAGCTGTTCCGTGTAATTATTTCTTCACAATGTATGTATTGTAGGAGAGGCTGTGAAGGTGTGCGTTTCCATGAAGAACCTCTCTTGTGAATAGGAAATCAGAAGTAATTAAATAATTCCAGACTGTTTCCTGGGGGGGGAAATCCAAGTCATACAATGTCAGAAATAGGAGCTCAACAACTTGCTTCCTCTCCCACAACCGCAGCTTTTCTTTAATGATCTGGCAATGCTGGCTGCAAAGCCATGTATGAACGTCAGTGAGTTTTGTCTGAAAATCACACAAAATTCTGGCTGTTTTCTGAAATCAACTCGTCTTTTAAGTACCTTAATTTACCAGCTCTGCTCTGCTCTATAGTTTGATTGCATTCATCAAGTGGAGAGCAAAAGCGTCAGAGGAACACTAGAAAAAAACACAGATAATGCTTGACTCTAAGGGAGGGCGGTAGTGAGTAGGAGATACAGAAGAATGAGACTAAACTAAAATCATTTCCTACTATTTGAGAACTGCCAGCTTCCATCATTGTACTGCAAATCTTACAGCATGTCTTTTTTTTTTTTTTTTCTGAAATCCCCAGAGAATACAAGGCTCACTTTTATAGACATAAATGTCTCGTTATTGCAAGGAAGACAACGAAAATAACTGCATGAATCTAAAGCTCAAACAAACAGAAGACAGCAAACAATCAGACCCAACCCTCTCCAAACTTATTTCCTACATGCTATCCTCTTCCCTCAGGATTTATATGTGGAGTTTGACAGCTTGAAATACGTGACAGCAAAATTAAAACAGTAGCTTGGAACTCTGTGGAAAGATGAGATTTATGGCAAATTAAACTTTTTGAACATTTTTGCATATACATTTAAGAAAGTTTGAGAACGTTTATTTAGTTCAGTAAAATGCTAAAGTCTGAAAGCCAAACCAAGATATTCAGCTTTAAAGTATGCAAACCCCAAACCAAGGAAACATAATCATGTTTTATTTAAAAACACACACATGCACACTCTCTGATGAATAATATAAGCTGAGTGAAAATCACGTACTCTCGCTACAACAAAGACTGAACTCATGGACTTGGTGACGCAGTTGCCGATCCCTCATTCTCGTAGAAGACCATCTGCTCTTGCATCTCAGCTCGGATGCTTGCAGACATGTTTTTAGCATTTTTTAACATGTACATCTCCTGGTACTTCCCTTACATACCACTCAGGAACCCACAGTCCCAGAATGGCTGTATTTCTCTCTCTTAAAGGACAGGTAGCAATTAAAATGTCATTAAGCTTCAGAGTTAAAATCCCCTTGAGTTAAAGGGGTCAGACTGCCTCTTCCATGATACTGCCTCTCTCTAGATGCAGGAACACGCAAGATCAAATCTCACCCAGAAGGTTTTCTTCATAAGGAGACAGACATGACATCTTTTAAAGAAAGATAATTCTGAGAGGACTGATGAGGTCACTAAAGAAATACTGACACAGTGCATTAGCAAAGGCCAGCCTGATCTGACCTCTGCCTATACCGCTGAATATTGTGGGATTGCTTTTAATATCGACTGTTCTTCAGGGAGCGGGAGGTCACGAGCTACATTTTTCATACGGTGTGCGAGTGGTTTGCAGATGACTGATGCCTGCTGATCTTTGGGGCTGCATGGGTCACTTGTAGTAAGAGGCGCCACGTGTGATTAAAAATAACTCTTGGCTAACTCAGGATTGCTATGGGGCAAAAGGTTACCAAACCCGACTGGGTTCGTACTGAGATGGTCTAGGGGCATTCACATGTTCTGTTAAGGCAGCTGATGTGTGTGGGTAGGGCCCAACAGTGGCAGGGACATCTTAAAATGGCTAAAATTGCATCTCTGAGAGTGCGTCTACCTTCAAATTAACAAAGCATCCATGCAATAATCAGTCTTCTCCTTTTCTTCTGAAAATCACTGAATAACTCTGATCTGGAAAATCACTGCCGAACTTTGAATGTCCATTTCATATGACTATTAGCATGTCCCAGCACTGCATCTTGTCGGGTTTAACGCTGCAAATCCTATGTCTTTAACAATCTTTAATGTCTATAGCTTTAAGATCCATAGTCCTATAAAACACTGACAAAGGTCCATTCATGTTTACAGTACGATCAGTGGAAGCAACATAATTGCAAACTAGATTACAACAAACTAGCCAGTAAATTTGACTAAAAATTCCTCCAACCAGTAAATTTGACTCAGAAAAGAAAAAGCATAAGAAATCTCTCAAAATCATGCCTCTCAAAGGACCATAACGGCTACTGAAAATTGTATGGTAGTGCTTAGACATATCAACATCTGGAGTGGATGTAGAAAGGATGCTCCTCTTTGCCCAGGTCAGCTGAAGTTTCACAGCAGCCTGAAGGTGTTGTCAACAAGTCAAGTCATCCTGGGTGACCTTGGTCTTTATCAGTCCAGATGAACTTTATCCTGTTTTATGTCCCTTGGCTGACTGCGTGGCCAGTGTCACAGCCAGAGCAGAGGACGGAGCTCATGGCCAGTTAGGACAACTGACCAAGGTGGTTTCTCCCACCTTTGGTTTGACTCTCTTTCCTTTTCTAGCCCATTCTGGGCTGTTTCTAAACATCTGAGTAACTTCGTTCTCAGTGAGATTTGCTGGACAATCCCTGCTGATGAGAGACGCCTTGCTCTAGCAACTCTCAGCTGTGAAGCCGTGAACCACCCAACTTGTGACAGATCCCAAGGAGGAAACAGCAGCCTCTCTAACCAGCCTGAGGACCAGCAACACAGGTATTGCCAAATGAAAGAAACACAACCCTTGCAGCTCTGCCACTAAGCACAAGCGTGGAGCCAACCCTCTCTGTCCAGACCAAGCGCTGCACCTTGCCGACAAGGAGTGTGTGTAAAGTCACGCTTTATTTTAGATGAGGAATGCCCTTTTGGAGTGAATCTTCTGGTTGTCTCCGCTTACTGCTGTGGGGTTCCCCTCACAGAGTGGTCTTGGAGCATGTGAACTGGATTTCTTCCAGGTGAACCTCAACCGAAAGAAGCTGCAGAAGCACTGCAGGAACACACCTGATGTGCTCCAAACAACATTGATGGACCAGGTGGTTCATGGGACATGGCTAGAGCTAGTGTGGAGTAAATGCCTTGAAATGACTGCAGTGTATAAGAGGGGTCCTCAGCACCAACTGTTTCACTTTATAGACCTGCTGCTGTAAGGTCACACTACTTGCTAACAAAACATGGCCAAAGTCTTCAAACGCTGTGACTCTACCATAAAAGTCTTTATTTGTATGATAGGGTGACATTATGAAATAGTCATTAAAAGACAATTTTCCCCTCGTACAGAGAAGAGGATCCCACCTCTTCCAAGTCAAAACACAGATGCAATAATATATGACAACACATCTGTACTTGCTCATCCTAAGCGGCACATGAGAGATGCTCACGAGCTTAACATGGTGAGGACCCCTGATTCATATGCTGGTAAACGCTAAACCGTTTGTTACTGCATCTTCTCTGCTCTTTTTTTACACCATTTATCACAGAAGTGGTGCACAATTGCTCCTTTTTTTTTGCTTTATACAACATTTGAAGTTGTCAAGGACTTTCCAAAGGTTTCAGAGGTCACATTAGACAATCAGGTCTGGATGTCAACAGATTGAAGTGCTCTTGACTGATGAACATGATAGAAAATGCTGGTTTCAGTAACTGAAGAACTAGGAGGAGGATGGGCTGGTGAATAAGGACTTGGGCTAAAAAAATGTGATAGATGAAAGTTCATTACTGAGCTGAGAGCCCTCCTATCCCCCACACAGCTGTGACAGTTCCATACAGTCCGCTATGGAACGGAGTAGCATAAACACGGTGTGGACTATATACAGCATATATCAGGCATTTTCTTTGGTGAAATGTACAGCACTATGGAGTTGCCTGTATTTTCAACACATCATCTGGGGACTTCAGCTTTGTGCCTTATCTTTCTTTAAAACCTGAGCTCTGGGAGACATGGGATTAAAGTTCCCAACCTTTGTTCTTGAGGAATAAGCCTGCAAATGTGAATTTCCAAAAAGCAGATGAAAATGGTAAAATAAAAAAAAAAACCAAACACAGCCTTTTTGCTAATATAATCTTTAAGCTGATACTGTTAGGGAAGGAAAATGACTCATGATTTTGAGCGCATGGATCTGGCACTCCATTATAGTGTAGAATTTAAATCAGCCCTTTCTCGTATGATAGTTCATCTGCCTGTGAGTGGAAGTACAGTTAATGTACATGCAATGTTAGCCTCTGTATGACACTTGGTAGAAGCACAACTTGAACGCAATCGAGACCTGCAGAAAAATAAGAAATAGGAAGTTCAGGAGGAAAAATTCAATTTCATTCTGTCTGTGGTTCAGATCTGACCCGAGGTGTCAAACAAGCTGCATAACAAAACCCACAACAATTGAACAGACCCTCTATAGCCAGAAGGGGCCCACGGTGGAGAGAAATTGAAAAATTAATTCCACCCACCTCTAAGAAAGAGGCAAATGTCACTGAGTTAGGAATAACAGAGAAAGGGTCATTACTGGGGTCTCTCTGTACACAGTCTAACCAGTGCACATTAGGAGGAGATTCACAGATAGAGGTGCATCAAGACCTTTCTTCTTCCCTGAGTAAGAACATATTTTATAAACAAATCACAGCTCCTTGCATATACTGTCTAATTTAGATCCTATCTGTTTTCTTATCCCAAATCCCTGCTTTCTTGTGGCTTTTAATGACGTCTTATGTAAACTGCTTGGACGCCCTCTCCCCGGCTGAGCGGCTGCAGCAGGTTGGTTGACTCCCTGTGCCCAAGAATTGGGAAACAGGAGATGTGCTTGCGTGGGGAGAGCATAACCCACGTGGGATTTCAGAGTGCCTTCGAGCAGCACGTCATTGGCAGCCTCAGCCCAGCTCGGGACACCTGCATCTCCAGGAGCATTGTACCCATGTCCAAAGCAGAGCCCCCAGCCAGGGACCCCAAAGAGCAAACTACCTGGAGGAAAACCATACATCAAATGCAGGGAAAGGAGGCTGGGCTGGCTCCACCACCAGCCCACCACAGGCACCCGATTGCAGCAGCCTGTACCTCCCTCTGGAGACGTCCAAAGGCACCTACCTCGCTCTGCCGATTGCACCAGGGTTTTCAGCCCTCCCTCCCCGGATTGGGTTGCTAGGCACTTAAATTATAGATACAAACTGGGAGCTTAAATTAGGCAGGCTCAATCCCACACCTGGTACTTATATATTATGAAACAGCTTTTCATTACACGATCATGTATTTTCTTTCTTTTCTTTTTTTTTTTTTTTTTCCCCTGGAGGGCTGTTGCTTCATTTAGGACTCAGGAGGATGAATCGTGGCTGAGTAACTTAGGAGGGTGATGCCCATAGACTTGCTGAGTCTAGGAAGTGTGCAAAGAGTGTGCCAGAGAGGTATTGGAAGAAAAAAAGTGGTCTAGGCTTAACACAAGTGCAGGCAGTTATACAGAGAACTGAACAAGGACTCCTGTCTTACACAAGTTCAAAATCTGGATTTTTTTTCTGTCCCATGCCAGGATGATGAGACAAGTTCCTGAAAAGCACTGCTGTCTGGTAATTCAAACACTCCTTCCTTCCCTTGGATGCAGAAATCACTATTTCAGTCTAAGCATGGATTTTAACTTTGCTAAAAATGAAGAAAAATTTCCAAGCAAAAAATCAGTTCACAATGGAAAAGAAACTGTTCATCTGAAAATTTCACAAATGCCTATTTCATTTACATCTGCTTTCCCCACCCCCTATCCCCACCCCACCCCACCCAACTGTGGAAATCTGTAACGTATTCCTTTTCTACAGAAAACTCCATTCTAGCTAACCACCGTTTTCCTGGCCATGACACACCTTCTCACTGCTGTTAAGTGTTCCCGATTAGGTCTTGTTGAACACCCTGGAGGAGACCTGGACTCTGCCCCTTGCTCTGCCACTGGCTTCCCGCATGGCACCAAGGACCTCCCTAAGTCTGCAGCTCCCACACAGCTTGTGCTTTCTTCTTTCTCCAAGCTGAAATGAAGAGGAAACCCTGGAATTTGATCTGGCATAATACTGAGTACTGAAGTTCGTCTTAGTAGTGTTTCAAGTATATATTGTGTTGTATAATGTTTTGAAAATTCAAGTTCTAAGTGTTTCCAATAATGTAGCTAAATTGAGTGGACATTTTTGACCTTAAACTCTCTTCTACTGCAGCTCCTCATCTGTAAAAGGGTGGTTATAGCATCTTCCCTTCTCATAGAGGTGTTTATAAAACTGACATTTGTGAAGGTCTCTGATATTATATAGTAGGGAGTACATTAAAAGCACCCATGAGGCAATTTATAATTCTGCCTTCAAAGCAGCATTTCAATAGTACTCAGTAATAGCATGCAGCACTTTATACATGGGTTTTTTGGTTGCAATTCATACTTGATTTTTCAGTGTCAGTCAAACAACGAAGTATAAAAGTTTTTCTAAGTGACATTTTTCTATATTCAAATGAGAACCAAACTAGCAAGGAAATTACATGATTCTAATTACACTTTGTGCATACAAATCAGCTGTGAAATAATTTGAAACTCTTGTGTGTTTGGGATCTTTATCAATGAGGCAGAATAATTATCAACAAACCTCCATTAAGACTCACTTTAAAAAGAACTCGTTATTAAATATGAACACAATTCTGCACTTCAAAGTCAAAATGACTCCCCAGTGGACTGGGCAGATATCAAGGCTTGTATGCATCAATGTGCATATCTCAAAAAAAATTAAATTGTAATTATTTTGTGTTTAAAATAGGAATTCCCTCCTTTACCTTTTATCAGGGCAAGAGATTGCTGTGACCTAGAAACAAAGTTAAGCTTGGTGAAACGCAACACAGCAGTCAAATAGCCAGTCTAAATGTAATGTCAATAAGCATAAAACAAGCACTGATACAATTCTGAGTAATGCAGATTCTCAATAAGCATGGAATATTTTATCTTCCCAAGTAACAAACTGTGTATAGATCAAGCGATAAAAGACATCAATTTCTCTCTTCGATCTGGTCCAGTGAACACCGATAATAGATCTTGCAAGACAGGCTGAAAAAAGTCTATTACTGAACATCAGCAATGAAATGTTAAATTAAAAGTTCCCATAAACAGATTCAGAAGATAAATAACGACCTCTTGCACAGCTCTTTTCAACAGAGAACCTCACCACACTTCTCAAAGAAGGTAAATAACCTTCTCCTGATTTTACGCCTGATGAAACAAGTGCCTGGGGGTGAAGCCACCTGCCCAGCTTGGTGACAGAGTAACATCCCCATTGGCATGTGCCAGCCATGACCTACCTCCTGGAGTGACCCACGGTGCTCCCCACATTTACCCTCTGCGCTACAAGTCCCCGTCAGGGCTGGGGGGCATTGCACGAGCTGCTCCCACAGTCTGTCTATGGACCATCTGGGTGTCCCACCTGAGTCCTTCTGTCCCCCCTAGGCAGGCTGTCCCCACGCCTGCGCTGCCCACGCTTGCAGCCGCAGGAGCAAGGCCAGGGTCTGCAGAGGACTTTTCAAACCGGAGCTTTGGTGTCCTGGGGAGGCAACGCTGCAGGTGCAGGACACACATCGCTTCTGCAGGAGCAGTAAAGGGAGGACCTGGGCATGATCCTGGCTCAGAGAGCCGAGCAGCCCTCTGGGAAAGCATGTGCCCAGCTCCCTCCGCAGGGTCTTTCCTCCGGATGGTTAAAAGCATCCTCCCTTCACGCCCTCCACCATCCAAAAGCAGAGGCTGAGCAGGTGAGGGACGTGGGGGTTCATAGGCAGACACGTGTTTAGACCCCTATGATGCTCCTGGGATAACAAGCGAGGTCTTAGGGAGATAACATTTGCTTCTGTGAGGTTTTTGGATTTATCTCTCAGTGAGGAAGAGGCAGCCCCCTTTCAGGACGGATCCCATGTTTATAGGGAGCAGAGAAAGGTGACTTGGAAAAATGTTTAACCCATCCACTGGACTTATCCCCCAAATCAGTGTCATCTTTCTCCTTGCTGGAGCAGTTTCATCCCTCCTGATCAGCCGGGGAGGGAGCGGCCATGTCTCAGCACAGGAAGACTCGGGTGAATTTGGCACACTTTCGAAACATGCTGGACAGGTAGGAATCACTGCACAGCACATCTGTGGGCTCCCCAGCAAAACAAAGTATATTATCTTACTACGCCATTCTCTGTGCCTCAACCATCTCCTGCTCTCACTTACTAAGGTGAGTTTGAGCCAAGCCCCTGTTTCGCAGAGGATGGATGTCTGCTCCAGCTCCCAGCTGGGAAGAGTCTCCTCAAACACACCCTGGGGGGGTTTCAGAGGCCGAGCAGCACGGGTGGCTGCAAACAGAGTTTCTCACCAGAACCGGCTGGATGTTAGAAAGAAGATTGTGGCACCTGAGCTCTTTTTCTGTGAGGTTATTGCTTGGCTCTGACAATAAAACCACTCCTGATTGCCCACAGAGGAGTTGTTCTTACACAAAACATCACTCTCACGCTTTCTATAGAAAAGAACATGAATAACTATTGTAAAGGTGGAAAATGGAAGCGGGATTTCAAATGGGTATTTGAAATCAAACACAGGTGCATGTTAACAATTCCTTCTAGACAAACTCCGCCTCGTATTCCCCAGACATCCCTTCGTGTTCACTTGAAAGGATGGGAGAAGGACAGGATACATCGCCAAGCTAATGCCACCAGGGCCAGGATGTCATCTGGCTACTGCAAGAGCCGCAGCCTCTTTATTCAAGCAGTATTTCGTGCGCATCAGAGGAATCCAGGCGGGTCCCATTCTCTTCTTTAGATCCCACTAGCAGCCACCAGCGTGGAGAGAACCTTGGTGTGTAGACACGCTCCACAGCCTCGCACAGCACTGACAGCTCTGCCACTGCCTGTAACCCCACTCCTGTGGCACATGCCGGCTCCCAACCAACTCAACAGACAAAAGGGACCCAGCATTCCCCTAAACCAGCCCCATGCCCCTGGCACCCTCGCCCGACACAAGGATGCCGGGTCTCCTGAGGACGCAGATAGAGCCTCTCCTGGCTGCCGTGTCCTGCTGTGACACACACTGACCCGACACAGGGCTGCCTTCAACGCTCAGTCCACATATGATCGTGAAACCCCTGCACAGTTAAGCTTTGAAGACTTGGAGGCATCTTAACGCTCCTATTGCAAAGGTCTCACTGCTTTGGCAGTCGCAGCACTTCTTACATTTTAAACACTTAATTTCATTACTGAACCTAGCCCAAGGGTCTTCTATTCCGTGTTCTCTGCCTTGCAAGAATTGATCTGAGTTCTACCTTCCTATCTTCAAGTAAATGTAATTGAGATTTGAAACAACTGGCTTTAGCCTATTTGGAAGCATTAACGTTCTGTGAGGATGGAAGCTCCATTACTTTAACATCGCACAGCTGAAATTCCCTTGTAGCTGTTTATTGACCTATAAAGATGTGACATAAATGCATCCTTGACATGAAGAAAATGGTGAGGCAGGTATGACATTTCTCCCCGAGGCAGCTACCGCAGCTTCAATTATCTTATCTGCAGGAACAGTGGCTACAGGAACCTAATCACTGCTTAATTTACTTATAGCCGGCCAAAACCAGACCCCTCAGCAACTGTGCCTAGCACTCTGTCCCTGAACAACCCCCAGCAAGGGCTGGAAGTGATTATCAGGTGTGCTAACAACCGTTGCACAACTAAGAAGGGAATAATTGGGTTGCATGGTCATTTCTGACAAGTTTGCATAATTTTCTAACCAAGAAACTCTGCTACAAAACAGAATATTTTGGGAAGAAAACCACTTCACCACCACCAAAAAAACCCCACTGTCCCTAAAAGGTCAATAATGTTTCTTTCGGTCCTGAATTAACCTGCAATCTAATATACCATACGAGCCCCGACATGAACACAGAGATTATATTGATTAGCCAAATTGGAAAGGGTAATAAGAAAAGGGGAATTAACATTCAGGCAGTAGTTAAAGCAAAGAGCTGTGGGAGAAAGTAGAGACATAGAGACACACTCCCTCCCCCGTACATATCCCTCTTCTAATTACATTTAGCTAATCCGTTCAATTAACATTGATGAATTTTATGATGAAAAGCATAATGAATCCATTAAACACAAAACAAGTATTGGCATAAACCCTTTTCACCCCAGGAAGTGAATTATATCAGAAGAGCTACAGTAATTTACTAATAAAGTAATCTAATGATGAAAAGAAGCCATTCATTTTGCGGCCAGTTAAGATTCAGGCTGGCGAAGGCTGGATCCTCCAGATCAGATGCTGACGCTGAGGGACTCGCTCATCTCCCGAGCTGCAGCAATTGGCAGCAGAATTGGGCCAACACGATACGTCACTCACTGCTACCTAATAATAATGTTACACCAACACTGTATTTTTCATCCCTCTGCTCCTGCTAGACTCTTCTATAAAAAGCCAATTTGTTAAGCAGTTAGTCACTGCTTTATAATTCATAGACTCTCCCGAAAGTTTTAATGAGAAACCACGAAAGCAGTAAGAGGGAAGTATGGGCTGAGACGACTATTTATAAGCCAGCAAATACCCTGCTATAACAGCCTCCTCTCGCAACGTTTGCGTTACATTTCTATCATGTGCACACTAAATTTATATGTCATGCATTCCCTTAACAAGACTATTCATACAACTATGATAAATAGGGCCGTAATCTGCAGCGATTTCAATCCTTCTGTATGCCAGCAGAAGTCTCTTAGCAACGGTTGTTAGGGGCAACACCAGCATCCAGCATCTTTCGTCGAATTCAGCGGCAACCGAGCTTCCACCAGCTTACGATGGAGGCTCCAGCTATACCTCAGAGAAAACGGAGCCTCCCCTCCCCCTTCCACAAATCCACGCTACCGAGAGAGACTCACTGCACAGTGCGTAAGGCTCAGCGATTATTAAAAATTATCAATTTAGCACGATCCAAGCGGCCGTTCTGGACATGATGTGTACCTCGTCTCCTACCACACTAGAGGCTATTAGCTTGTTTCGCAAGATCACAGCAGCCTTGTCCTCTCCCCAGCCTCCTTAAAATTCACATCATTGTCGTTAAACTGGGCTAGGGAACCTCTGTAATGTGGTACAAAGAAATCCTTTTACTAGTCCCCTGTTGACACATGTCATCGATGCACTTCCAGCGTCGTGGTGCAATGTGTATGCCTGTAAAGTACAGCCATGATCTTAATGCTCCTTTAATTTTTTATTCTGACTGTAGCCTAATGCCGTCCCCTAATTACTGAGCACCCTCCACAAGAGGAGCTGCTACAGTTCATCTGTTTTTACCGGATGCCATCTTTTTTTTCAGTGGGAACACAGTCAATACTTCTGAACCAGGACTCTCCAGATCATGCCACAATACTGAAGGGTCTTCCGGATTAAAGGAGAAAAACAAAAAAATCTGGTAAAATCCAACCAAAAAAGTGATCGGGGTCCTATGCCAATCAAACTAAAGTGTGTATTGAGTAATGCCAGCTTTAATGATGACATCTGTGACATGGGCTGAAGGAGGGTATTGGGCTGCCTCTTCCCTGGGGAATATATGAATATTTCATCTCAAATCAATTACTGAGTTGCTATTCCCACTGTTGTCCTTCAGGCTGTCAGCCAACTCCCTCTAAAACCCCTGTTCTGAGGCAATTGATGTCTCAGCCTTTAAAAATAACCCCAAAATCACACACACAAAACCCCCTCTGGTCTGAAATTTGGCATCAAAAGGGCTTACCCTGAAATCACATCACAATGTTTTGATGAATGGCAAACTTTTCTTCTTTAAAAAAGAAAATCCCTAAAATTTTCACATACTTTTTTCCTCATTTGCATTTAAATTACTTCATTAGGTGGCGTGCTATTTTCCTTGTGTTGTATTTGTCTTCTAGGAACAATTTTTCCCTCTCTTTTTTAAATTTGGAAATTTTACAAATTTAACTCAAGCCCCACGTTGGAGCAATATTTAGATTCAAACCAAAAAGAGCCAGACGTGTCAAAGTTGTGGGTGACACTCTCTTCATTGTAAGCAGTTGCACAGCTGTCAGATCAGTACAGGAGATGAAATACCATTTGCCATAGTACTTTGGCATCATCGGTTGATTTATAGATCTTATGTCAGACCTAGATTTGAATTTTCTTGTTTATCCTAGAGTTGAATCATGATTGTCTTGTTGCTCCCTCCCATGAGAGCTAGTCCGGTATTTCAAGTTTATATTTGCTGGACAAGGAATTATTCTTCTGTGCTTGGAATTAGCATCAGTTCCTCAGCCTCAGTTGTTTAAATATCCTTTTGTATCTCCCAGCCTTCAGTCCTGATCAGACCTTCAGGATACTGCAATGAGCCTAAAATCCCTTCTTCACAGCTTTCAGAGACTTTTAGGCAACTAATTTTGGAACTCTATAATATAGATGTTATCACCTACCTCTGAGCCAGCCACTTGGCCCATTCTCAGAGTCGATGGAAGGAATGAGACCCAGCAGCTCATCCTTGGCATGAGTTGGATATAAAGGGAGATGATGGAGCCCTTTGACATTCAGGTGTCAACATTTAGACAAAACTCTCCACCTTTACTGCTGGGAGGAAAAGCAGGACTACGAAGCAGAAGATAAAAAACTAAATCTCAGCTATATTGTGACCTTATACAAGAAATTTAGGGTTAGCCACAGCCCTTCCCATTTGGATAATGGGAAAGTCCTTCTTTTCTCCTGGTGTTTGTCTCATCTTTAAGAATCCCAGCTCTATTGGGAGGGGACTGTGTCTTTGGTGTCTTTGTATAGCCCCCAGCCCTGTACAGACTTTCCCCGGAAAGGATTTCCTCACGCTGCTCCAGCAGACCCTTGGGCAGAGCTCAGCCCCTCTCAGTAACATAGACCCCTGTGCAAAGGAAGGTGAGGAATTATCCAAGGTAAAACAGCATCTTGCTTCAGCAGGATACTAAAAAATAGCAAAGTGTGGAGATGATGGGAAGAGCAGAAGCAACGTATTAACCACTTTTCCCCTGAACATCATGAGCAACTGAAGGGAGCAAGGAGAAGCAGAGTCTTCACTTCTGAGATATCAGAGTTGCCTGGTTGTTAATAGGGGGAAGAATGGAACAGAAAGAAGGGAAAAAAAAAAAAAAAACCAANAAAAATAGCAAAGTGTGGAGATGATGGGAAGAGCAGAAGCAACGTATTAACCACTTTTCCCCTGAACATCATGAGCAACTGAAGGGAGCAAGGAGAAGCAGAGTCTTCACTTCTGAGATATCAGAGTTGCCTGGTTGTTAATAGGGGGAAGAATGGAACAGAAAGAAGGAAAAAAAAAAAAAAAACCAATCAAGAAGGGAGAGAAGAGGGACAAATAGAAAAATAAAAAAGTAGGAGGAAGAAAGACTATAAGTCATGAAAAAACATCTCTTATCAACATAATGACATGGTGGAAGCCAGATATAATAATGGCAAAGGAGCCCAGGGCTGAATCATTTAACCATCTTTACAAAAAGGTGCCCTGTCTCAGCTGGATGAGGCTGCTTCACCCAGTGTACCAGTCATAGAACCTTGTCTCTAGATGCCAACAGGATCCTCAGGCTTTTTTTTGTTTCTTTCTTTATTTTTTATTTACCTTTGGAAATTTAGCACACCTACAGATTGAATTAGAGTTTAAGGTTGTTTTTTCTGAAGTTTCTAGGTACAAATAAGTTTGAGAAGACAATAATTAATACAGTACATCTTAGATTTACTAATACTCTCAGTGCTAACTGGTACCACCTCTTTGGTATCTTTAATGTGGAAGTTCTTTCTATAAGGCCACGCGTGCTTCCAGATGTATTTGACTTCTTGCATTTGACATGATAAAGCAGCCTTCAGGAAAACGCTAGCTGTAGGTTTGCATTAGCTGTAGAACAGATACAATTTCTTTTGTGACTGGAACTAATGCAATCTGCAAGAAAATCAATGCAGGTTCACAGGGAAATAACCAGACAGTTCT
Source organism: Burhinus bistriatus (assembly GCA_013397275.1). Classification (NCBI taxonomy): domain Eukaryota; kingdom Metazoa; phylum Chordata; class Aves; order Charadriiformes; family Burhinidae; genus Burhinus; species Burhinus bistriatus. The sequence continues at coordinate 508,159 of VYXH01009385.1, read as the reverse complement.
GAGAGCGCGCTGCAGTCTAACAGAGACATGCTCTGCTAACACTGAAAAATGCTTAGTAGCCATGCTTTTGATCTTGCTTCCCTCATATTACAGTCGAGCCTTCCAGGCTACCAGGAGTGCATCACACAGCTTCCAAACATATCAATCTTGCACTCATTTTTACTGTCTGCTCTGGTGTTTGCATTGTGAAGACTGATCTGATTATTCAGCGCTGGATCCAGAAGTGAGTATTCTCCATGTTCACTTGGATTATCAATGTGGAAAACATACTGGCAGGACTAGAAACTAAATATTTTAAGCTTTTTTTTTTTTTCTTTTTTTTTTTTCTCTTACAAAGGTGCTGGCTCTAATTACTCCACAGCTCTGTTCAAAGATGCATTAAAACATCTCTTCCTATTTGCAAATCAGAACTTCTTTCAGGCGTGTTATTTGTGTGTGAGTCCTACAGCTTCTTTTTATGCAACCCAAATGCAATATTGGGTCAGGGGTTTTTTTAGTTTAAAAAAGCTCTAAAGCAATCACCATTTATGATGCCAAATCTGTGTGGAAGGAGGAAAAAGTAACTGGTCCTAAATCATCAGGCCAATGCTGGAAGAAATGCATGTCCCAGAAGAGGGTAAAAAGAATGTGAAAACAAGTAGTGTAATTCATGCAGAGCTAAACATAGTGCTGGAAAGATGAAAAAAAAGGTGCAATGCACAGAGAGGAAGCTTGATTGTATTCAGGAAAAAAGAGTATAGCTGACACAAATGGATTCCCTTCACATATGGGTCCACACAACTGTTGGTGTGAAAAACCCAGAAGTAGGAAATACAGCATTGCTCTTTCAAAATGCTTATACTTGTGCTAACCTGCAAAACACAACATGTAAAATCTGCTGCTGTATTTCGTGAATGAAGAAGCAACAGCAAACATTTGGTATAAATGGATACCTGCAGATCAGGAATAACTTTTGCCTTGGACCACCATGGAGATATACATTATTAAGGGTGTGTGCCCCTCCTGAGCTGGAAAACCCTTCCCAGCTCGCTAACGATTTTCTCAGGTTTAATAATTCAGGCTGAAATTTCTGTTCTGGATGATTATTCCCTCCTCCACCTAAATTAAAGCACAAGTTAGAGTTGTTTATGAGAGTAAGATGGGGGGGCAATGAGGGGAGTGTAGTGAGGGCATTTTTAAGTATTCCCAGTAATCTGCAAAACTGTACAAACCTCAGGCCATGCAACAATCACTTGGAAGTTGTTAACCACTGTCTGAGCACTGTAGTCACACATAGAGGTTTGCTATTCCATGGAAATCTGCCCACTCAGTTAAACTGTGAATCTTTTGCAAAAAAAATTAAAGTTTGCATGTGCTTGGTAAAGAGAAGGTATGATTATCCAATTCTTTGGCCCCAGATAGCATGCTTGAACTTGCAGTATTTCTTAAAGTTCACCAGACTGCGCACATAGTGTCTACTTCGAGCAGGAGACCATGTTTCCACCTGCTTGGAAAAGTTCCTTTGGTAGTGATTGCTCCCACGTGCTCCTAGTAACTGGGATTTAATGATAGCAAGGGCAAGAAACAGAGAAGGAAAGAAAGCCTAGAGGGAGAGGACAGCTTGGAGGTGGTGTTAAAGAAGATGCATGGGGACTGGGAGAATGCAGGGAGAGCTAGGGTTAGCTGAGGATTTGGGGAAAGCCTGGAGCCACCAAGGAAAAGGTATAGAGGATAGAAATGCGTCTAGCTGGACAAAGAATATCAAAAAAAGGACTTAAACAAGAGAAGAAACCTGAGGTCTGATAAGACAATTGTTGAAGAAGAGTTAGGAGGAATGTGAAATGACCATCAGTGGCTGAAAATCAGGGAGGGAGAGACAGGCGGAGGAGTGGGAGCAGGAGCTGTGGTGGGTTAACCTTGGTTGGATGCCAGGTGCCTACCAAAGCCGCTCTGTCACTCCTCTCCTCAGCTGGACAAGGGGAGAGAAAATATAACCAATGGCTTGTGGGTCCAGATAAGGACAGGGAGAGATCACTCAGCAATTAACATCATGAGCAAAACAGACTTGACTTGGGGAAATTAGTTTAATTAATTACCAATCAAATCTGAGTAGGGTAATGAGAAATAAAACCAAATCATAAAAACACCTTCCCCCCACCTTTCCCTTCTTCCCAGGCTCAACTGCACTCCCGATTTCTCTACCTCTTCCCCCAGCAACACAGGGGGACAGGGAATGGGGGTTGTGGTCAGTTCATCCCATGTTGTCTCTGTGGGTCCTTCCTCCTCAGGGGAAGGACTCCTCACACTCTTCCCCTGATCCAGCGTGGGGTCCCTCCCATGGGAGACAGTCCTTCACGAACTTCTCCAGCATGAGTCCCTCCCATGGGCTACAGTTCTTCATGAATTACTCCAGCATGGGTCCCTTCCACAGGGTGCAGTCCTTGAGGAACAGACTGCTCCAGCGTGGATCCCCCACAGGGTCACAAGTCCTGCCAGCAAACCTGCTCCAGCATGGGCTTCTGTCTCCATGGGTCCACAGGTCCTGCCAGGAGCCTGCTCCAGCACAGACTTCCCACAGGGTCACAGCCTCCTTCAGGCATCCACCTGCCCCGGCATGGGGTCCTCCATGGGCTGCAAGTGGATATCTGCTCCACCATGGACCTCCACGGGCTGGAGGGGGGCAGCCTGCCTCACCATGGTCTTCACCATGGACTGTAGGGGAATCTCTGCTCCGGTGCCTGGAGCACCTCCTCCCCTCCTTCTTCACTGACCTTGGTGTCTGCAGAGTCGTTGCTTTCACATATTCTCACTCCTCTCTTTGGCTGCAATTGCTGCAGTTACACATTTTTCCCCCCCGTTCTTAAATATGTTATCCCAAAGGCGCTACCACCATTGCTGAATGGCTTGGCCATGGCCAGTGGCGGGTCCCTCTCTCTCTCTATCGGACATGGGGACAGCTTCCAGCAGCTTCTCACAGGATCCACCCCTGTATCTCCTCCACTACCAAAACCTTGCCATGCAAACCCAACAGAGGAGTGTACACTGACAGGACAGAGTGACAGCAGAACACAACTGCACAAGTTAGTTGCCCAAGGAAACTCGAATAATTTCCTAACTTTCAAGTGCATGACTGTGCTGCTTAATATTACTCATTCCATTTTTATCTAATTACAGTATTAAAATCTGAAGAACAAGAGGGATTCTTGAGGCAACAGCGAAATCTCTCACAGAAATCTCCCAGGATTTGTTGCAGGAAGCTGTATTTAGTACTGTGATTACGGATGCGCGATGATGGGTCAACAGCAGGGCAAGAACCAACACACACGGGGTACAGCATGGAGGGTTTGCTACCATATGCCAGTGCAGGATGTTTGGTATCTAGGACGGCTCATAGCAGCAGACTCGTAAGCAGGCTTTTGGAGACATGGATATATCACAGTATCCACTAAACGCAAAGTTCCTTGGCTTGGTGAGACAAAGCTACAATAACATGGGCTGTTCAAAGGGGATCCCACCCTAGGTCCTCAACAGTCAGGTCCCTATAGCGCAGACTGATGGGTCTGGTTGGATTTCTTGGAAACACAAGGCATGGTAAGTCTCTTCAACAGTGCAAGTGGAGAAATACTTGCTAAGATTTGTACAAAACACAAGAGGAGGCTAACCCAGGAACCCGACTCCCCTTATCCTCTGTGGAGTTCACTATTGAGGTGCTGAGCAGAGGAGCCCTTATCCCGTAAGAGCAGAACATGACAGGCTGATCGATTCCTCGCAGCAGTTACAAGAACTACAGTGAAGATGAAGCTGACATTGAACACTGTAATAGCACACTATTACAAAAAAAATTAAAGGTAATTTTTTCTCCAGTTGGAACAGCAGTTGAATAAGCAGTTTGTAAGGTAAAAGAAAAGAAGAACTGAGGTCCACCAGACCTCACCAGGGCAGCTTGCTGCAGGATATATGGTTTATAGACACTATCTAGCAGGTTCACTCTCAGCTCAGCACCCTCTCAGGCTTGATACGGGTACAAGCAAGTGGTCTGCATGCAGGTACTTTCTGGTGTCTTTCTGGTTTTGGACAGCAAGCATGATCAATAGTGAGGTATTGAGGGCATGCTAGCACTCCACAAAGGATTTGAAAACTAGGCAAAGATTATTAGTTGCTGGATATGTTTTTCAATACTAAGAGCGCTAACTAAGCAGTGTAAGTTTTCCTGGGAGTGCAGAAGTGCCAGAGTCTAATTTGAATCCCAAACAGAATAAATTTACTTTCACAGAATTATGTGAGAAAACTTAAAACTAGGTACAGGCGAAAGATTTTATCAACAAGGCCGGTTGCATAAATATCTACTAGGTGTCTACCTGGAGGGATTTATGGCTCCCATGAGATCCCACAATTTCATTATTATCAGTACAAAACAGGTTAGCATCAAACCAGTCAAGCCTTGAACTTGATCTATAGTTACACCTTTTACAGCAGAGTGGTCATAACCTCTAACCAGCAACACCTGGTTTTATATGAAATAAAAAAATAACTGATTTTAGTTCTTACTCACAGGGAAGACAAGCAGGTGCACTAAAGCAGATCAAAAACTCAAGCTCAATAGGCAAAGAGATATGGGACCAAGCAGGTATAGATGTCCTTTAGTTGCCACAGCTGCAGCAACAATATTTTAAGTAAATCCATTTGCAAAGCTGAAACTGTAGACTGAAGATGGTGGTAGCTGCTGATTTGGGTTCCAGTCACTAAACTGGAAGTCTTCATACCCAAGGAAAGAAACAAAAGCTTTTCTCTGTCACATAGAGCCGTAGCCTCCATGCCAACCACACGGAGCAGGCACTGGGGTTGCGGTGGAGCATTTCACCCTGTCGGTCACTGCAATGGGTTGGCTTACAGCTCGGTGAGAGCCTGCATGGGGATGCAGGCAGCTCCTGCCGTCAGAGGAGACCCCGCCTCACAGCCACGTCTGGCTCCTTGGCTTAGGTTGTAAATTCTGTCATGAAATACAGATGACCTTTAATGAATGTGTCTTCTCCATACACATAGCGTCAGTCACAGCAAAACCCTGTTGGGTTGTGGGGTCATGTTGGTCTCCAGCTATTACAGTAATAAATGTGATTAACTGCAGCTATAAAAAGCAATTTCATTCTGACTGTTAACCTCACAAAAGAAAAAAAAATTAAATAAACCAAAGAATGGGCTGCAATATGACATTTTTACATCCACATTGGTTTATCTTCTACCTTTGGACTGTGAATCTGATGGCTTGTGATGGGAACAACGGTTGGTTTTGTGTGGTCAGCGTTTGCCATGACTGCTCTGTGGGACGGAGGTGCCGCAGGTAATTTCCATTACAAGGAGGCGGCAACTGAAGCATCTCTCCAAGGCTGTTGTAACCATTGGCAAATATTGGTGACTTAATAATTTTGTTATGTAGCAAAGCAGCTGGGGTCCTTTGCCAAAACGACTAAAAGCCAATCTTGCAGCCTCAGGTGACAAGAAACCTCTGCTGAATGAACAGAGTTGCAAAGGGGCAGGGGTGAAATGCATCCTGTACTTGCTTAATCGAAAATACAGGCTGTTTAGAGGACTCTGTTGCTGAGGCTCAGAGTGTATAATGTCATGAAGATACATCCAGTAAGAAGTGCATGGAGAATACGGTCCTGTGTAAAGGACTTCAGTTTTCAGAAAACTTCAACCAAACTGAACTTCAAATGTGTTATTTGGTATTTTCTTTTTACTGTAGACTTTTAGTCATCAACAGAACATGATTTATCTCTTTGATCATCTTGAAGAATTCACTTATAAATCATTTTATTCAAGACCTTTTCTGATTTAGCAGAAAATGGTGTTAACAATACCCACTAGCTGAAAGCTGAGGTTTGCAATATAAATCGAGACACATAGTTTTAACAAGAATAATTAATTATTGGAACAATTTCCCCAAGGATGCAGTGACTTCTCCATCAGCTATAGCCTTCAAATAATATTAGATTTTTCTGAAGCATTGAATGCTTCAATGTCCAATGTTTAGAGGGAAGAGAGAGACTAAGATCTAATGTGTATGGGTTATGCTGGAGTAATTTCCTATGACCTACGAGTCTTTTCACTGGAGAGAAGATTTCCCCCATGCTTTTCGTTGCTTTTATAGCCCCGTTTACCAAGCTCTGCATGCCATTCTCTTCTTTGCAAACAAAGCTGCATTTATCATGTCTTAAATTAAAGGGAAACTTGAATAGACACTTCGTACAAAATATTCACAGCTGCATAAATCAACTCAAAGAGAAGATTAGGTGTTTATTAGCAGGAAAACATAAGCTGTAGGAGCATGTTTTGTACCTTCATTTCTTTGTGCTTCCCTTGTAAAACATTAAGGATGTCCTAGGATATGAGGTAATTAGGCAGATAGTGTATTACAGGCAAATAAATGCCACATACTCCCTTCTCTCTGGACAGCTTGTAACTCTCTCTTTATTTCCTCACTATGCTATAGGTTTTTCTGCAAAGGCTGCAGTGTCCTGATATGGAAGTTATAAAAATATTTAAATGTTTATTCTGTGAAGACCGTTGAAATGCAAGTGAAGGGATGTGATCGGGGTTTAAGGCGCACGGGAGACAAGCAAAATCTGAAATGGGAGCCAGACAAATGTGGCTGTATTTAGCATGCCTTCATACTTCCAGGTTAAAAGCAATAGAAAATAGCCACACATAGCACAAATTTCACCATCTGTACCATGTTGATAGTAGGAGAACATGAGATGGTACCCTTGGGTTTTTTGAGTCAGGGGACTTGAAACCAGCATCATGCATCTCCAACCTGGAGCTGTGGTCCTGCATCTAGCACCCATCTCCTATGAGAGGGATCCCACTGTCTTATTCCCTCCCATTCCCATCCCTTTTCTCTCTCATCCTTCTGTTGGCAGTTCTGAAGTGTTTTACAGGGACATGTGCTGGAGCTGATGTTGTGGTGAAATGTTTCAGTCAGGTGTCATAGAATCACAGAATCATAGAATGGTTAGAGTTGGAAGGGACCTCAAAGATCATTTAGTTCCAAACCCCCTGCTATGGGCAAGGACACCTCCCACTAGACCTGGTTGCTCAAAGCCTCATCCAACCTGGCCTTGAACACTTCCAGATCAGCCTCCATTAAAAGACAGCAGACCCCTGCCAAGTGGATCATGTTGTCAAGGCAATGTTTTCCCTGAAAAACTGGACAAGAAAGATCTTATCATATAGGGAGATTATGTTTCCTTAAGTGATCCTCTGTCATCACTTCTGCACTTAACAAATTGAGTGCCGAACATCTGCAGATGGACTTCAATTGCTTGCTAGGGCTCTCTCCTGTGGTTTCCACTCATTTAGCCAGGACAACTTCCCATGGTAGGCATTTGCTCCTTAGCAGCAGTTTCAGCTTTCCTTGCTTCTCCCATCCAACGAAACCAGTTACAGAGACCACAGCTGCTTGGGGAGGAGCAGGGAGGGCAACTGGGTCAGTGACCTCTTTTGACATCCCAGCAAACCCCCTTTCAGATTAGAGGGCTGTTAGACCAACCTGGAGGCAAAAAGACCTCAGAGAGGGTCAGTGGTTACATAGCTGAACTAGAACTGGCAGCTTTGTAGAAAAACCTACAGATAGACCTGACTTCACAGGTAAACCTGAGTTTATCTATTTATGCACTCAGATATTTAAGACAATTCCAACTAATCGACATATCAGCATGGGTTCGTTGGTTAAAAGGGAGTCATAACTAAAAACCTTCTCTTTTATTTTCCTCGGGTTACATCAGGACCATCTGGATTCCAAGTCTGGTGATGGCAGAGAATGTCAATGAATACTTTTAAATTAATTGCACGCTAGTCTCATGAACAATGGCTTAACGCTGTAAACGAGAGGCTGCACCCAGAGCTTCCTCGCATCTGTGGAAGGATGGAGAAATGTCGGTCCCATCGAGGGTCCATGTATATTTGAGGATTTTAAGGCCAGAAAGGAGTGGGCTTGATCATCCAGCCAGATCTTATGACAGAAAGGAAAGAAAGCATCATCCCTTCTCATTTGAGAGCTCCTCAGAAAAAATGACCAAACCTTTTTTCCAAGTGCTGAAAGCATGTGTATCTCAGCCATATTTCCAGACAAGCCGCTCTGGTTTTAGCCCATGGCACCTATCACCCCACTGCTACATTCTGTGTGATTGGAGCAGTCTCCACAGTCCAGCAGTGGCTGCTGGAAAACCAGAAACAACATCACGTTTGTAAGACTGTTGCGTCTCCTTCTTGGGTGGATCTTGGGTCCCTTCTTTCAACTGACAGAATTAATAATTTGTGTTATTAGCCTCTCCAGGGTCCTCCTGATGTCATGGGGCTCCAGGCAAATATCTCAGGGTCTCACCCCAAAGCCTTCAAAACTGCCACCTCTCTTCACCCAAAGAGGTCAAAGTTTCTTGGAACAATTTGTTATCCCTACGGAAAATTTTTAGAGCAATAATTTGGCCCCACAGAAAAGGTCTTTCAAAAAAAAAAAAAAAAGGGAAAACAAAGGACTATTTCAAGGGATCTTCCAAAGTACTGTAGATCAATATGATTTTTTAATGTACACTTTCCTATTTTGTACCCCCTAGTACTTAGAAATTAAAAACCAATGTGCTAAGGTTTTTTCGATGCTTTCTCACATCCCCCAAAAGGAGCCTGTTCCCAGGCTGTGCTGCCATGTGACTTTCTTCAGCGTTTGCCTATGCCTATCAGAAAGTGAGCATTAAAAATTCAACTCTAAACACAGAATGACCCCTTCTTCCCAGTCTATGACAACTAATACGTTATGTCCTTATGGTAAAACAGCTTTATTATAACAGTTGTATTGTGGTTTTGTCTTTTTCTCTCTCTCAGTCTCCTCAGAGTAATTGGGAAGTGAAGCCAGTCAAGACACAGGGTTAAGACAGATGCTGATTTTGGCCCTCATTTATATCAGAGTGACCCCACGCTTCAATTATTTATCTGTGTTATCGCAGCATTTAGGAGCAGCTGGCATGGAGCAGCTGCCATGCTGCTACAACACTAGAAAGATTATTTGTTTTTTAAGTGTTTCCTCACTTAAAGGATTTACAGCCTGAGACACTACGAGGGCAGACAGACAGACGGAATGGAGGAACTGAAGGACAGATAAGCCATTTTCCAGCAGTGAGCTCCCAAAATTGCCAGCTGTGCCATGTCAGCCCACAGCAGAAGTCCCACTTCACCCAGCACTGCCTGGTCAGACCCAAAGGTACGCCAAGTCCCTGCATCACATCTCTGTCGGGCACAGCCACTTCTTCCAAACAAGTTTGATGAACTGTTATGATTTTTGCCAGTGAAATTAGAGCTTTGGAGACGTCAGCCCTGGAGGGTATTGTTTCTGATTAGGAAAAGCAGGGACATCGCTTCCTGAGGGCTGTGCCTCCAATGTGACCGTGGGCCTGAGGAGGTCCTGCTGTGGCCAGGCGATGCGAGGGCTGCTCTTCACCTCCTGCCATGGACTGCACCAGTGATACTTCCTTTCTGCTGTCAGGAGCAAGGGCTATGGAGCAACCACCTCAGCACCAGAGAGCCCCAGCGGTGCTGGAAAGGACATCTGGGACAGAGCGGTGACTCCTGTGATCCCCCTTGCTCTTCAGGCATCAGGGAGGATGAGGTCAGGCTCATCCTTAACCTCAACCACCCAGGTTGCACTGGACAGGACAGCCAAGATGTGGTCTTTCCAAACGGTTCTTTCAGGCATTAACACATCTCCAGAAGGAAGTGCATTTGGTCATGCTCTTGTTTGGTGGGTGATGGTGAGCCTGAAGCAAACATGTACAGTAGCCTATATATGAACATTTTTCCCGGCTCTCCAGGCAGCTGCAGTGAAACGAATGAAGAATTGCTGTGGTAAAGTCTCAGTGTCGGTCATCGCTTGCAAACGACCACCGTAACTGAAGCAGTTGGTTGGACTCCCTGTGTGGTTGTGCTGTTTGTTCTGCATGGAGAGAAGGAATTTCGCCTTCCAAGACCTTGCCGATGCAGAACTGCTTGTCGTTGTCCTCATCGATACCTGCCTTTGCAATTTACTCCGCACAGGATCACTGTCAGCCTCATTTTCTTTGCTCTTACATCCGTGCAACTGGGAAAACAACTTCAGTACAAAAGGTAACTGTGTAAAGACAGAAGAGAAAGGCCACTAAAGGCAAGAGCAGGCTTTGAATAGGGTCCACCTTGGAAACCTTTTCAGCTGTATCGCAGGCTGACCCGGCATTTATTTTTTCAAAGATTTCTTTTTCCGTCCAGTCAATTTATTCTGAACAGGTTGTGCTTGCCCTTCTGCAAACTAATAAGGAAGATTTCAGTCTCTGTAGCAGAACAATTTGGCAGCAGGGGACAGGCCAGGTTTCTCTGACAGATGCAAATATTTACACCAGATAGCAAACATGTGACAGGGTCGAGCAACAGAGCAGCTTCAGTACCAGCATAAAGCCACATAATGTTCTCTTTGGCTCCAGGTTCACATAATTGATTGAATCACCAGATAATCAGTTACACTAAACACCCACTAAATCTTCTCTTTGTCAGCAAAGATGCGGCTTCTTATAGAGAGAGACGTTTAAAGGATGAGATAAAGCTCTTTGCCAGAGTCATGTGTAAATACAAACATCATTATTTAAAGTAGTCATTGCACACATTTAAACTAACCACTGTGGCCTATGGCACAAACCAGGACACTCGTAACCTGATTTTCTCCTCAAATTTCATTGAATAAAGAAAAGAAAATTTTGTACCACAAGTCTGGAAAGGCATGTTCCCAGCTGAGACACCTGATTCAAGCCGGCTGCCCAGGCTCCCGGTTCTCTTAATGGAAACAGGCGTGTTTAGGTCATGAACTGTCTCGTCCTATTTTAGCTAAATTGGAGTAAGATGAGTCAGGTCCTCGAAACATCTGTTTCCCTCCTCTGATAATACAAGGTGTTGAGACAAATAGCACACGTGTAAGCATATATATATTAGAGACTACCTTGGGTCAGATGATTTCCCTGCTCAGCATCCAAATGAGCCTCACTAAGCAGTGGTAATAAAAACCTAACAGAGAAGTTACCAAGCTTCCGGCTTTGGTCAAAATACTGAACTTCTATAGAAATCTGTCTTCCTACTTGACGTATTTCCCAAGTCTCATTCCACCTAGTTGTCTAAGTTCTTCCTCTTGTCTATCCCACCTTTCTGCTAAAAAGCATCATAACCATGCCAAACCCCCAAGTGTGTTTGGTAAGCCTTCATCCTGGCTTAGACATCTTGAGAACTCATCCCGACCATGCCATCCATAACAACACTTGTTGATTTGTTCAGAAAAAAACATGTTTTTCATTGTTGTTTCTCTTTCCCAAGAGCTGCCAAGCAGCAGACAACTTGTGGTGCCATGGTATGACATTCCTAGGGCGCACACCATCATTTAAGAGGTGCCTGGAAGACTTTCAGCATCCCTACAACACACAAGTAACATACGTTAACAACTGGACCAAGGCTTACTGTAACATCAGTGAATCTGGGCCAGCTTATAGAAGGTAGCACAGACACCTGGCTTGAGCAGTTCTGCTCTGATGCTTTTTGAGAGATACCTCTTCAGAAGGTGGCTTTGAGTTAAATGGTACCTTTGGGACACTCCCAGACAGTCAAAGACACTACCTTTCTTATGGCTCTGGAGCATAGTTAAATGCTGGGATTTGTTTTCACCTATTTCAAGAGGTGCCCAAGTTGTAAAAATGGAGCACAAAAAATTCCATCAAAATGAGTTGACTCCTGAGAGGGGAGGATTGGTGGGAGGGATTATGGGATTCTGCTTGGCTGGAGATGTGTGCTGAAATTGGACTTTGCATTCAGATCAAGGAGATCACGTCCATGCAAAGCCGTGCACTTATACCCAGAAGCCTTTCTTTATATTCATACATATCCCCCAATCTTCACCCCTCTTCAATATTTATTTGGCTCCTTCTGTTGAAGAGAAATATTCCTCTGTAAGCCAATATCTGTATGAGCTCAGACAGAAGGAAAAGAGGATGAAAGACTCCCACTTTGCAAGTTCATAGATAACAGGAGGCCTAAAGGCTGCTTTTGAACCTGTATCTGTGTCTCCGCAACCATTTACCTTACCTGCAAAATCCACTATAGTGAGAAAACTACACTCTGGGATCAACTGAGAGCATTTCAGTGATGCTGGGACGGATCTGTGGTTAGAGTTTTGAGGACAGCTTTGTAGGATGCTGTTCCCCCTTAACGTGCTACAACCTCCCCATTAACGATGAAAGTTTCCTCCTTGGAGAGCTAAGGAATAAAAAGAAACCCAAACTGTGCAGTCCCTTTGTTGTGCTTCAGTGGGAGAAAGGGGAGTATCAGCTCATGCCGTCCCACAACATTTTCCTTTTGCTGGCTAATCATTTGAGCATTTCCAGTAGGAACAATAGTGTAAAGGGACATCATGGTTAAAAAAAGAAACCCCAGAGTTTAAATGTATGGCTCAACATAAATAAGTCATGAGCAGAGGAGCTCATTTCAAATTCATAGACACGTAAATGAAAGGAAGATGGAAAAAAAAAATCTGCCTTTATGTAATAAGCTTCACATCTCTCTCAGGTGTAAAACCCCAGTGACTTCAATGGAATTGCACCAGGGATGGATTTGGTCCCATATATTTGCCTTAAAGAGTTTATCTGCCCCAAAGCAATAGGCTGTCCCTTAGGAAGCGGTAACAGCTCTGATGTGCATAATGGGGGAGGGTTGGGACCTTGCTGTCTGAATTAACCACGTAACATGATGCATTAGCGTTGCAGGAGAGGACTCTGGAGGAGGCAGGTTTGCAGAGGGATGCTGCATTTTATAGGAGCGATTTGCATTCAACCGCAGCCATGAGCTACACACGTCGTCTGTCTCACTATTCCCTCTGTACCTGGAGATGAAACGAGGATAACTAAAATTGAACAGTCTGCAAAATTGAGTTTGGGGCTCAGATGATTCCTACTTCTGCCCCAGGTCTGCTCCTGGTGGGAGGGTGAGACCTCACTGGGACCATTGAGCCGGCAAGGCCACCCAGTAAGGCCAGACTTCTAGTTTTTTTCTAAAGCATTTTGACCAATCTCTCCCACTTTCTCTCTGTTGTCTCCCACCTTTAACATGCTCAGCTTTTTCTGCTGTTACTTCAGTTTATCAAAGCTCCCCTTATTTGTGGGCTTTTTTCCCTTTTGGGGTGTCCAAAGACGCAGAAGTTCAGGCCATCTTGGCCTTCAGTTTCAGTCCTTCTAGTTTAATGATTTGCTGGGAGCTTTAGTTATAACCGACCAAGGCATTTTATGGGAAATAGTAAAGGCAAATCTGAATCTATTATGTGTATTTTGTAGCACACAGAAGCCACAACTGAGACTTGTGTGTCCAAGGTACTCACAGAGGAGTAAGCAACTCTTTCGCCCATAGTCTGACAATATAAGCAGAAAAAGGTCAATAAATACTAACAAATGCTAAGAAAAAGGAAATAGCTGATGTAAATTCGACAAAGACCATGCAGGCATCCGGTGGCAGAAAGGGGAATTCCTGCAAGCCCCATCCCAGCATCCTCAGCACAACATCATCCCTTTGCCAGCAGGATCCTCAGCTAACGCATCACCGATTTTGTAGCGCTGTCCAAAACAGCGAGTCCGGTGACAAAACACAGAAATGCAAACAACTGTACAGCTGAAGGTAATCTTCTGGTGAGTCTAGGTCTCAAGTTCATCAGACGGTATCAGCGAACAGAAGGAAAAAGCTATTTCTTGCTGGAAAAAACCTGTTTTTTAGACTGAGTGCTTTGGACAAATACGAACCTACTGTCTAACAGAAGGAGGATTTGGGTACTGATCTTAGGCTCTGAATGAGTAAAATTGCCTGCCAGGAGAATCAGCGCTGGGGTGTCTTTTTCCACTTCACCTTCTAAGATTCCTCAGACTCTATTACACTGCTTGGAAAGAGGGTAATTCAATACTTAATTCATATACAAAATCATGGGTGAGAGGGAAAAAAAATTAGAAATCTACAGTTATTTCCCTACTCTGTTAAGGAGAGAAAGCGTTCTTTAGAGTGATGCATCTCGATCGGCCTGAAAAGAGGAATCAACAACAACAAAACGAGAGGTGAGAGGAGAGGTGCAACCCAGGCAAACCAGAAAACGGATCGTACAGTTATTATCTGGTGAAAACACAGCAAGTTTAATGAAATCTGTTGCTGCTCCTCTAAAGAACACCTTTGTCTCCACAAAAGCATTGAACTACTTTAATGGTATTGATTTAGGTGGAACTGTACAAGCCCTCCAATATGGAGACACTTATGTTACTATAAAGAGGCTTTATTTCAAATGCAGGAATCTGGAAAGGAGAGTAACTTTCCTGTATAGCTATATTCAGTCTGGAGGTTTTCTTGGTATCAAGATTTAGATTAAGCTTTTCGTGCCTAAAGAAAAGAAAGAAAAAAAAAGCCTGAACTAAAGTAGTTAAAGCCCTATCCAAAAAAAGTTAAACCACTACAGAACTAGTAGCAAATACAGACTTTTTTTCTGTTTCTTGAATTGTCACTTCTACTAGCGTTAACACAAAAGGTTTTAAACTATGGTAGTTCAAGAGTGAATATATCTTCTGTTTAGATGTCCCAATGGGAGGCTCACAGTTCCTGACAGAAGGCTCTGCCGATGCAGCAACCATACCAGCCATCCAAGTTGCATCCACTTACACGTGAGAATGGGACCCCTCAGTTTAGTACAGTAATTTAGAAAAGACTAAAGATTGATTTCAAGAGGAAGGATATACCTTGCCTTGCAGATGAACAGATTAAGCATCCCCCATTGTAACTCTCTCTTTTCCTCTGGCTTTGTCTTATATGTCTCACTCACACAAGGGGTTGTCCCGTCAACTGATGAAGACTATTTGCAGAAGTAAGAGCTACCCATAAGAAAACAGCAACTGGGACAGACCCCAGCACATTTACCGAAGGCGATTAGGGCTTAATGGGTAGGAGTGTATTTCTGACACTTGGGAAAAATAGAACAAATAATCTATCCCTTAACCAAAGTCTCATTTTCAGCCCAAGAACCACTAAACTATTTCATAAGACTCTCTAGGATTATAACAAGTATGATTCAGAATATGTCCCAGGGACTCTTCCTTGCAAATAAATAAGCCAGATGAACATGCTGTGCCACACTCCAATTCATAAAGAGAACCAGAGGGCAGACTGTAAACAGAAGGAAATTGCAAGAAGGCCAATAAAATGCAATTCTGATCTCGTACCATCAGCTGGACTAGGCAACAGGGATAAATAAAGTTGCAGACTTCTCCTATATTTATGATTCCTTATTGTTGTGGAGCCCTCCTCAGAACAAAAATCAGCTTGGAAGGAAGGCAGTCATGCTCCTTTCGAATGGCAATGTTTAAGAAAGGAGAACCATATGGTTTTGAGTTGGCTCGATTGTGGCAGCCAGGAAACTAATCCACAGATTTATTAGAGCTGGCATACGTAACAGAGTGGCAATGCTCCTTTCATTTGCTGCCAAGAAACCCTCTGTGGTGCAGAGCTTTACCTTAAGCAGCGATTGCTTACTGGGCATATGGGCCTTATTTCTGCAAATGGGAGTGGAAGAGAGTCAATTTGCAAATCAAATTGGAATTCTCTTCCTCCTGCAGCTCCAATTTACTACATAGACTTTATTCACAGTCAAAGGAGCCTGGATTTCTGCCTCTTTTTTCTCTAATGAACTTGTTCTCTTGATTTAGGACATCCAAAAGGGAGAATTATGATGAGGAGAGAAGAAACCATTTAAATCATTGTCACTGACCAGATAAAAGTTATTGCAATAAGTACTTTACCTAATAGCTTATTACATTGTGCCCACTTGCTGGAAGACCCCTAGCTATTATCATTAGAGTTCCTGACATCCTGATTTTTCTTGAAAAGGTCATATGAAAATGGAGAATGGCAGATCAGAGTCAGTAATCTGTCTAAGGTATATATGATCATCTGTTAGCGCAGTAAAAAAATCTCAAGTATCCTTTGGGCATATTCAAAGAAGGGTTTTCAGAGTTCCCATGGGGTTTCTTGGAAAGAGGTATCAAAGGCTTGACTTCTAAAGAGAGACATGGTGGCAGGGGGTGATTGATAGATGAACTGCCACCCCTTACAAGTGCAAATGGAAACACGATCAGGGTTTGGAATCAACCCCATTCACCTGGGGAACACGCAACACTGCATCTGAGGTCTGCAGCACAGCAGGGAGAATTTCAGGGGGAGACAGATGCTGCAGCGATGTTAAATCTGTTTCAAACATTTCTTATAAGTAACAGCTAGAGACACCAAGAAATGTATGTAATTTCTCTGAGCTATACCTGAAAACCACGTTGATCTATTTTACAGTAGTTACAGCACTATTTTCTTTTCTTCAGGAAAAGAAGAGAATAACAAAGGAAACTGGAACCACTCTGCTTGTTAAGATCAATCATTGATCATATCGCAAACCCACTGTGTTTAGTGTGCTTGCTACCAGGCACATCCGAGAAAGGTAAGAATGACCATGCGTGGGCAGTTCCATAATATACCTCTGCCAAACTTATCTTCGTGCCCAGTTCCCAAGAGTATGTGCCTAGAAACATCAGTGTATCCAGTAACAGCAATAACCTATGAAAATAACAGCTCCATCAGTTCCTGATGCTAATCAGTAGAAGTCCGCAATGAATTAGGGGAATAAATCAGTATGCTTTTAAAGGTTAACATTTACCATCTCTCTCTGCAAAATGATTCCTCTGTGAAACTAAGCTTTGCTCTCAACACAAAAATATTATTGAAGAAGTTAAATTGTCTTCTGAAGACTATGTTAAATCTGAAGATGGCATTCAAATCAATAAAGTATGAGTTCAAAGCAGTTAGCAAAGACAGCCCAATCTACAGGGACTCCCATAGGTCACTCGAGCCTGCTGTGACCTTATTTCGATACATCTCTTATAAGATGGATCAGAAAAACACTTCCCTTCAGGAAGTAATTCAGATATTCACAGTTCCCTCCTTTCATTACTTGCTACAGGTAAAAAAACCAGAAATACATTATCCGATGTGAACTCAAAGGAATAAAACATATATCGTATTTATATATCACCATACTTATATAGCATATATATCAACAAATATGAAGAGATGCTTGAACCTAGAGGAGTCCAGTGTTCAAGCAGGTGTAAAGGGGTGCTTTGATTTTTGTCTGCCAAAGCTACCTCATTCAACACACGTAACGATACGGAACTCATTGCAGACAGAGACTCTGGTTTTCATTCTCTCCTCATGAAGAACCAGTGTTGGGTCGACTTTTCAGCAGGAGTCAGTTCCCATTTGTGTGACAGGGAGCGAGAAAGAAGAGATGCATTTTCATGCCTGAAGAGTCTCATTACTGTGTTGAATTGCCCATAGGTAGAACTGTGTATGTTTTTCGTTCTACCTACTGAAGAGGTAATAAAGCACATATATTCACATACAGACAATGAAAAATTAATTACATGGGAATAATTTCCTATTTTACAACCTTAACTTATCACTTTGGTGCAGTTGGCAGTAAAAATTCTTCATTTTGAAGTAAGCATCTACACATACACAAATACATTAGTCTATATATTAGCGTCATTGAACTAAAGTGCCATAAAGGAAGATTTCCATCATCCACCTCATGAAGTTAATGTTTCTTTGACCATATAAATGATTTTATTTCAATAGGTGGTTTTTGAAAGCAAGTATCTATAACAGTCATAAGCCACGTATGTCTGAATTTGTCTGCAATTTCTACTATGAACATTATGAACACTGAATGATGAAAAAATCAGATAGCTGTCAAAATAACTGCTCACTGTGCAGAAAAAGGGAAGCAGAAAATAGTCAGTTATATCTGTACCACATCGCTGAAAAGCAGCATATGAGCTAACATGGGCCCACAGTAGCCCTAATAACATGTTCTCATCTGAAAGATGGAGAACAAAACCAGTCTGATAAATTCACAAGAAAGGGACGTCTATTCACCCGTGAGAGAAGATACAGATACTGCTACATGTCCTTTGAAACTGTCTATAGAATGATGTTAAAAGACAAGAAACCTTCACATTCCCAGGCATCACTTAATATGCCTTCCCTCTCTGAACCAATGAATTAAATCATTTGGAATTCAGAATGTGATTCTACCCAAAATAAGATCACCATCTAATGAAAGGAACAAATTGCCTTGTACATGCACATGGTGGGTGTCTCATTCCTTCTACTATGGAATAGCCTTTAAAGAAGAGACTGTCCTGGCCCTTCCTAGCCTACAGCTGGGGTGAAGAAACTGTTCTCTTCCATTTATATGGTGCAACCAGGGAATGGCCCTTTACTGCCCATGCCTGGCCATTGACTCTAATGGGACTTCTTGCTGTCCACACCACTCTACTGTGTGACTCCACTGTGTCTAGTGAGGAGTTCATTAGACATGGAGAGCATTGAGCAAGTGGGAAAGCCCTGCCCTGGTACCTGAGAAAGCTGACCTGGGTTTTCTGTGTGGATAGTGTCACCACGGGTCTCCATCAGTGCTAGAAGCTAGTGAGATGAAGGGGAGGGTGAAGGCCTGTCTGCCCAGCTCCAGCACTGCCTCCTGCAATGGTAACCACTGATCTGCAAGACCCCAGGGACCTCACATGTAGAGCAAGCATGGCATTATTCCAGCGTATCTAGCTATAACTTGGTTCTGTTAACTATTAAGCACAGATCTTGCGAACAGCTAAGCAAGACTTATTTAATGTCAGAGGCACTAAATACATTATTTTAATTGCAACCTTTTGAACTCCCCAAAAATGTCAGGTATTAGTCTTGCAAATGTTATAGCCAGCAGTTTGGTTTGCAGCATGAAGAAACAACTTAGATTTTTTTAAAAAGGGCTCGTTTCTCGTAGTTTCAATCTTTTAAAATTAAAGTTGCTTGCAAAAAATAAAATCAAAAAAACCCCAAAACCTTGAAGCTTCCAAAAGGTTTCTCTCCTCTGCTAACTTTATGTTTAAAATGAAACAGCTTATTTCAGTCCACAGAGCCTGCATTTCACTCCGTCAGTAAAAGAAAACAGTTCCGTGCAGTACCCTCCAAAGATGTCTTCCACGGCTGGTTGTAATCCATAATCAACATGAATGACAGATCACATAGCAGGATTTTTGTTTGCAGATCTCTGAAATCAGCGAATGTATCTTAACACCTCTCATCTGTATCACTTTGTCCCCGGACCTATTTGCTTGGTACAAACAGGCCTGAACACCCTGATTTAACAGATTGCTGAGCTCTCCTGTTCACTTCTCTGTTCATTAATCTTCATAAAATAATATGGCAGTGAGAATTGCTGGAGTTCTCCCCGTACTACCTGCCGCACCCTGGGCTCTAGTGAATAAATGGAGAGTATCTAATACGTGGAGAGAGAGGTTTAAGTCTGTATTATTTTATGCATTGGAATGTCTACAGCCTCTGTCCCTATGGAAATGTAAAGCTTTGTATGGGCTGATTTGCTATGCAGTGCACATTCAGCAGGACCGTCTGAAGGCGTGTTGCAGAGGAGTTAAAACAATGAAGTAAGTTACAGGTAGCACAGAGCTTTGTGGAAGGTACAAATCAGCCTATGCCACATGGTGAAATTCTGTTTTTTTCTAGGCAATAGTTGCATTAAACGTATTTCCAAAAGGATTCTCAAAAGCTATTATTTTTAGGCCAATGCATAGAGTATTCCATGTGGTCTTTTGCTGCAGCAAAGGCATCTGCAGCCTGCAAAACTTGACCCTGAACACAGATATGTCACATTTGACATGCATTGAGAGTTTCACCCATGAGCTGGAAGCCCAGAAGGAATCGGGTCACCTGACTTCACGTCCTACATCTCAGACTGGCAGAACTACCACTGCAAGCCCCAGAAGGATGCTCTCGAAAGGGAACCGCAGTATCAGCATATGGCCTCAGCAGGCTGCCAAAGGCAGGACTCACACTCTGCATCTAAAGCACAAGCTTGGTTGGCCTCAGCATGTCACCTCCAGGGGTGCTCATCAAATCACAGGATGCTTAAGGTGGGAAGGCACCTCTGAAGATGATCTTGTCCAACCTGCCGCTCAAAGCAGGGTCACCTAACGGAGGCTGTTCAGGGCCATGTCCTGTTGGGTTTTGAATACCTCCAAGAATGGAGTCTCCACAACCTCTCTGGGCAACCTGTACCAGTGCTCAGTCACCTCACAGCAAAAAAGTTTTCTCCTATCTCTAAGCAGAATTTCCTGTGTTTCAGTTTGTGCCCATAGCCTTGTGCTGTCACTGGGAACCATGGAGGAGAGCCTGGCTCCATCTTCTATAGTCCCTCCCATCAGGTACTTACACGTACTGATAGGACCCCCCTGAGCCTTCTCTTCTAAAGGCNACCGGAGGCTGTTCAGGGCCATGTCCTGTTGGGTTTTGAATACCTCCAAGAATGGAGTCTCCACAACCTCTCTGGGCAACCTGTACCAGTGCTCAGTCACCTCACAGCAAAAAAGTTTTCTCCTATCTCTAAGCAGAATTTCCTGTGTTTCAGTTTGTGCCCATAGCCTTGTGCTGTCACTGGGAACCATGGAGGAGAGCCTGGCTCCATCTTCTATAGTCCCTCCCATCAGGTACTTACACGTACTGATAGGACCCCCCTGAGCCTTCTCTTCTAAAGGCTGAATAGTCCCATCTCTCTCAGCCTCTCCTTGTCTGACAGGTGCTCCTGTCCCTTCATCATCTTCATGGTCCTTTCCTGGATTCTTTCCAGTATGTCCATGTCTCTCTTGTACTGGGGAGCCCAGAACTGGGCACAGCACCCCAGATGTGTCTCCTCAGTGCTGAGAAAAAGGGAAGGATCGCCTCCCTCGACCTGCTGGTAACTCTGCCTAATGCAGCCCAGGAGGCTGCTGGCCTGTTTTGCTGCAAGAGCACACTGGGCCCAGAACTGGGCACAGCACCCCAGATGTGTCTCCTCAGTGCCGAGCAAAAGGGAAGGATCGCCTCCCTCGACCTGCTGGTAACTCTGCCTAATGCAGCCCAGGAGGCTGCTGGCCTGCTTTGCTGCAAGAGCACACTGCTGGCTCATGGTCATCTTGGTGACCACCGGGACACCTTTTCTGCACAGCTGCTTTCCAGCCGTAACTTGTACGGGCATGTGGGGTTATCTTCCCCATGTGCAGGACTTCTTTGCATTTCACTCGGCTGAGCGTCATGATGTTCCCGTCAGCCCACGTCTCCAAGCTGTTGAGCTCCCTCTGAATGGCAGCACAAGCCACCTGGGGTATCAACCGCTCCTCCCAGTTTTGTATTGTCTCATTTTGAATACCACTTTGAAACCTCAGTAGCCCCAAATTAGGAAGCACAGTTGTCTGTCAAGAAAAATGCTATTGGTACTATCTGATGGGTTTTGCATCTTTAGAGTGGGCAAAGGCCAGTTTATACAGGGCATGGCAGCAATTTCATGAACCTGAAGTACTCAAATTAGGCTAGTAAAATGCGGTAACACTAGAGATGTAGGGAATATTCCAACAATATGTTAGTGTTAAAACTGACACATTTTTTGTCCTAGTTTAGAGAGAGCAGTCTTCACAGACTAAGTCAGATACAGATTTTTTCGCACAGGAAATATAGCTCTGGGACATAAATAATATTGACTCTCCATATTGACAGGAGGTAACAAGAGACTTGAAAAAGCACCAACCAGCAATGCCTAAATCAAGAGAAATTACATATTGAACTATACTGGACATGTCCTAGATGGTAGGGAGATAAAGACGACTTGCGTGATATCCATCAGACCACTTGCACACTCCCACATGTAAATGGCTGTTATTTAGCTCCCCTTTTTATTAGAAATATGACTTCAAATTCATTTCATCCTAAAAAGGCACATAAAATGGCTGAGTCATGCTCCAAAGCTACCTATTTCTCTGTGCTATCTGTAAAAGGAGGCCAGAGCAGCTAGTTCGCGTGGAGACAACTAAGACCGGACAGAAAAGAAAGGCTGAGACTTCTCCAAGAACTGCTAAACACACAATGCCTCTGGTGCAGCATGAGTGACACCTTGTTAAGACAGCAATTTAGATAAGGGTGTTGTCATTTTAAAATATACTTTCTATGAAATTTTTTTGTTAATGAGTGGCACTTTGCTTTGTGAGAGCTGACAGACTGCCTGCTGCCCCTCAAAAACCAGAGATGAAGGTATTGAACTGAACCCAGACTTGCTGAGATGATGCCACAGGACTACAACCTACAGTCCTTAAATGTGGGGGAAAAAGGAACGTGCGTTTCCAGCTCAGCCTGATGGTGACTCGGGGGCTTATATCTAAGTAAGAAGAGCAAAAGGAGAGAAGAGGAGGAAAAGACGCAATACTTGAAAGTAAGGCGGAGAACGACTGTGCATCTGCAAGTGCTACTGCATATCCCCAAGTTGAGTATCATACCCAAGAAAGAATTTTTCATCTCTTATGGAAGCACTGAAAAGGGATATTTCACTGATTTTAAAACTTTTAAAAAGATATATTTAAAGGCAACAAATGCAATTGAAACTGCCCCTTTCTTGAACAAGGAAGAAAAACAAGTATTGGTTTTTACAGCTTTACTATAAACTGCTTTGATACGAAATCCCTGATCAATAACAACATCACAGGAAACAGGATCTTTCCAACTGGTGCTCATTGTGAGAGATGATATAAACTGATTCATCTTGCTTTTGTCAAGATACATCTTACATCTGCACCCAGGTTGAAATTCAGAAATCCTGTGTTTTTAACTTTTCAAGGTACACAAAGCTGGGATTCTTTTACTTGTTTAGGGCAGATCTTAGGCCATTCATATAGGGACATTTTGCATTTCAAAACCTTCTGCAAACTTTTTCTTTGGTTGCCTTTTAAATAGATCACAAGAAACAAGTAATTATAATATTTCTGACTATTATTTCCTCCCATCGCTTCCTCACTCTCAAGCCCACCTTCTTCAGGGTATACCTTGCTTGTTCGAACAAATTTAATTAGCACTTGTCAATAAGTGGATGTGTGCTCACTGCAACAATGTAGAATCATTGTGATTTCCTTGGAGCATTACTGTGCTTCGTATGAGAAGAACAAAAAGTTTTATGCTCTGAAATGTGAAGATTTGGGAAATGGATCCATTAAAAATGGATAAATTCCAGGATACATGAAGATTTTCTTTCTATGAAAACTGTAGTTTTAGCAAATGTGTCTACTTCAGTCTTTATATACTTTTATTGTCAAGATCCTGTGTAATTCTAAAATCCAATAGCAGAGCACTTAACTTCCGTGGCTGTGCTGAGACCAGACCAACAACAAGCATTTTTGGGAGGATCTGAATGTGGGAGAAGTAGTTATTATGTTTTCTCCCCCCATCCTATGAAGCAATAGAAATGCATCATTGAGAGCGAAAGAACAGAGACGACAGAAGATTTAGAAAGGACTTACAAAAGAAGAAAGCAAAAGCAGAGACACGCAAAGCTTTGAGCAGAAGAGGGAAGAAAACGCATGGTTTTTGTAGCTAAATGGTAGATCGGTGGGGACTGTACCTGGGGGGTTCAAACTTAGAGGTGCACACAAAAAAAATCTAGTGCCACCAAAGAGGATCCAACACAAACCGTGAAAAGATGCCCCAGGAAGGAAGGAGGGGAAGTCAATGAAACATGTGGAAGGCTTCTTTCTCTAGATCTAGGCTCTCCTGTGCCTCTGTCTGTTGACTAGAAAAGAGAGGTGGCTGCAGAGTCCTATGGGAGCAATAGCAAGCATATTGCACTGCTATTTGCATGAACACTTGTAGCATGCTCTGGGGGAATTAATTTGCAACCCAGATTAGCACAGAGAGCAACACAACTAGATCTCAGTGCCACCTTTTATGAACAGATGCTGATAGAGGGTTTCTGCCCCAAAAAAGAAGGTTCCAACATGCCAAACAAGGGAAATAGTTGAGGCACTATGTTGCAGTACTTAAAACTCTTTCTTTTCACCCACATAGCACCCGTTGGAGCCTTGAAGTGGATGGAGAGGGTTAACAGGCAGCCAATAAAGGTCAGCCTCTGGAGATGGACCAAAGCAAGCAGAGCCCCGGACGGGCAAATCCTGCATTTGTGATGCCCTAGTAACAAAACACCAGCAAGTGCCATGTCCCCAGAGCAGGGCTTGGGCATTCAATCTCCTGAGTTTGAGGAGGAAAAACGCAAAGGCTGAGGGTGTGCGTGAAATCTTCATTTCAACCAAAGCTCTTTAATACCGAATATCACAGACCAGGGGAAAAGGAAACAGAACAGAGAGAGAGAGAGAGAAAAGAAAATGGGAGGGAGAGCGGGAGAAAACAGGGGAACGGGTGAAGTCTTGATGTGAATTTTACGGCTGAAAAGCATCTTTAAAGCACTTCTCCGATCTGCCATTTATTAGGTAGCACACGGTAGGAGGATAGAGTCTTCTCCCACCGTTTTAACCTACACCCACTGCCCAGGGAATGTACCTCATGTCAAAGGTTACCTGTAAATGCCAAATTCCCCTTTGAGAGAGGCCAGCGGGTTGCAGGAAAATATCGGCAGCACGGAGCCAGTCCAGACCCTCTCAGAGGGATCCTGATCCTCCTCCCATGGGATTTGATGCATGGTCTCTGGGACCGCGGCCTGCACGTTTCATCCTCGCTGCTTTACATGAAGGTTCTGCAGTGGCAGCACGGCCCTTCATTGAGCTGATGAACCTTAGAGACATTTTGTCCATCGCACAGATCAAAAAGTATTTTCTCCAGTGAAAATAGCTTGTTTTGGCACTAAAACTGCAGCACGCTATCCCTCAGGCAACAGCCTGAAACTGCATCCCTTTTACCCCTTTATTCCTGTCTTGGCTTTATTGCAGTTAAGATGATCAAAACTGCCTGCATGTTATCCTGTGATTTGCAGAGTTTTTCAGCTGAAAAACATGAAAACTCACATTTCTTGTCTTTACTTACGGGCAGGGACAGGAGACAAAAATCTCGTCATTTTATGTACAGAAAGAGATAAAATCAGGACTCTCCCAAGGAATGTTACCACTAATACTGTTAATCTCTCCCATAGGTCACAGTCAAGCCTGGACTATGGATTAAAATTTAATTTTCATGTTTACTACTAGTATCCCAGGCAAGTTTGTACACTTTCAGTATGAAAAAAAGAGGTAAGTAGAGGAGAAACATTTATAAAATGTTTCTAAAGCACAGTATTTGAGAGGTTGGCAGAAAACTTTGCTGTTTTCCAAAAGGAAAGTTGTATTTTCATATATTTTCTGGATAAAAATTACTTGTTTGTCTTTTTGAATATGGATAACTTTGGTATTTCCTACAATCCCAGTTCCTCATAAACAAAAGTGGGTTTTTTTCTACTCTAATGAAAACCAAGATTTTTTGCTGTAGTTGACAGAGGACTCTTTCAGGTGTGAAGTTCTTTGTGAGAAATCAGCTCTGAATTTTATAACTAACAAGGTCAGAAGCCTTGTCAGGTGCATATCAAGAAAGTTTCATGAGAGTCAAAGTAGTTATGCTGCTGTATGGTAGCTGAGGACATGAATTAAATTCTTGAAGGGGAAAAAATTACACTTTGAATTACAGCAAGATATACTTGAGCTGTCCATAAATTAAGACACCTTCTCACAAGTCACAAAGAGAACAAATCTTTTAACAAGTGTTAAAAATTAATAGGGAGAGGAGAGAAGGAGATCAAAGCTAAGGTAGATGCTTCAGAAAACTGTCAAAGCATCAACAGAAAAAGTCTTCCAGCTTTAGTTCATAAGCAGAGACCAGAAAAGCATTTCTCCTTTGGTGGAATGAAACAGGTTTAAATCGAAGAGAATTTGAAATGAAACGTCTATAAGGAAAGAAATCTCTTAATTCTCCTCCTACTGGGGAAAACTTGCTTGATCTGAAATCTGAAATAAAAAGTTGTGAACTTTCTCACCCAAAATGTATCCTATTTCCTTCACCACTGAAAAAAGAGGACATGTGAAATCCTTTAGACAAAGATGCACACATTTACATGCAGAACTTGCACTTAGAGCTACAGAATTACCCCACCAGGATCAAATGATTTTGGAAAGAAGTTATTCTAGCTGCAGGTCCCACCTTATGGGCTTCTCAAGGCAGATTTTCATTGTGTTTATTCCAGCATAAACTTTCTGCCACAGACTGTTTTTGTGCTCGTTGTTACTCATCTTGATTTATTTGGCTCCTGACGCTGCTGGGCAATGGGTGCCATGAGCCATCCACACCCTATCATTGCTGGTGGGTAAAGTTCTCTTCTTGCCACCTTCAAAGAAAGGGATCCTCAGAGAGCAGGTCAAGTCAGCAGCTCTTGGAGATAAGGACCAACTGTGACTGTGAAGTACTTTGAACAGTGTAACTTGGGCTTCAGCAATATAGTGAGGAAGAGGGAGGAATTCTTCAGCCCTTCACAGCTAACCTCCAACAACCCTCAGAAATCTAAGGATGTGCAAAAAAACCATCTTGCTGATGTTGCAGTTACAAGTTGTGTAACACCAAACACAGAGAGAAACCTTTGTGACAACTGTGGAGACTTCAGAGATAATATCTGAGTCAGACAGGGAATAACACAGAGTTCAAACACTTTCACAGTCCTACAGAAGTCCAGATGTCAGGTGTCGGTCTCAGGTAGCCATCTGGGCTCGCACTGCAGTTGGAGAGAAGCAGACGTCCCCAGTGGGAGGTTTGTCCCATTTTCAGACAAACATCTAAAATAGGGAACCAGTCTCCTTCTCTTTCTCTCCCCATCCATAGGCAGAGTCCTCCATCAAACTGAAGTCAGGAGTCTTAACTACTGCGAGCCTGGCACTGGAAGAGAGGAATCTCACCCCACACAAATTGCTTGCCCAAGGTCACATAATCAGCTCATTGCAAAGACGGTTCTTAAATTTGAGTTTAGCTCAGGCTCTTCTTCGTCACTGTTCCCTGGCAACAAGAAAGGACACAGCTTCAGAGCTTGCATTTAGCCTTGCAGCCTTTGCATGCACGGCTAGCAGAGAGACCCACGCAGCTTGTGGCAAGCCTTGCGGTATGCAGACAAGCCAGAGAAAGATAAGGGCAGGTCACAGAACATATCTGTAATTGCTTTAAGGAGGGAGGGAAAAAAAGGAAAAGAAAAATGAAAAAAAGTTGGTTCATCTAAATCTTTCACAGCTCTCAGTACAGCAAATAGATGTTATTTTAGGTCCATCCTGCCAACAAGTATCATTTTGATTTGTATGAGCAGAATGAAGACAATTAAGCTTCAAAAAACTCAGTAACTGGTAAAAATAGCCATGGCCTTATTTAGCAGTGTGCAGTATTTTTAAAGAAATGTTTTAACTTCCATCTTCCAGTCAAAGGGCGCATTTTTTTTTTTTTCTGCCAGAGTTATTGACTTTCCTCTATTTTGAGACCACTAGGGAAAAGAAAATGACAGGGAGCTAAGAGTTGTCCAACAACTTTCAAGATGTGGTGAAAAGGTAAGAGTTACTGCCTTTCTCCACGCAAGTACCAGTAATATACTGTGCAGCCCGTGTCTCTTGGACAGTTTGACACAGTCTAGCTCCACTGAACCACTTCTGATTTACACCAGCACTAAAAAGGGGAGGGGGAGAAGTCAGACATTGTAAATCTTTTCACTGAGTGACATTTTGAAGGGCTCATAGATCACTTTGAAACTAAGGTCTAGACTCACAATACAGATGACCTAAAGAATGGCTTATATGCCCCAAAGCCTCTTCTCTTTTCCTCAGATATCATTTGCTTTAGTAGAAGATATTAACTCTTCTTACAAAGCCTGTCTCAATGGACTTGCAAAGGCATTTAGAAGCCAAAGTCCCGTTGACTGTAAAGCTAACACCTCCAGGATATTTACTTAATGCAACCCACTAATATTAAAGGGACATTTTCCTGAGATATACAGCGATTTAACAGCCTGATTTTCTTTGAGTGTCAAGGGAATAAGGTTTCTAAATCATTTGTGAAAGCATCAGCCTTTATAGTTCATTATTTATACTGCAGCAAAGAAGCAAGCGTTGGCAGTCCATGATCTGGCCATGCGAAGACACAGCTGTGAGCATTAGAAGAGATGTTCATCATCACGCACTCAGTGGCTCTGCCAGGATCTCTGAACAAGGGACAAGATGAAGCTGTGTTTTATTCAATGCAGCATGTCCCCATCTCCCATTGTGTTGGAGGCAGAGTAATAAAAGAGGCGTAATTCCAGCTTGCCTTAGCACATGCATTTTTCATACGACGAGATGAGATTCTTTGCCCATTTGCCATACGCACCTTTCCTGCAGCTTAACAGTTCATACAGATCAGAAAATTAAGGTAACACCTCAACAAAATAGCTTCTCCACATCTCCATTTCCCAGCTTTGACTCGACATGCTTGAGACACTTGGATAGGTCTCACTGGGCTGCAGTAAGGATGCTGAGCATCATCCCATTCAGCAGCACTGTGCAAGACCTCAGTTTTGAATATGCTTTTGGGAAGAACTCGAAACCTTCTTTAGGCTGAGACTTTGGCATCCAGACAGGTCATATGGATACCATTATGAAAAGACAGAAAGGTGCAGGACTTCTTGCAACAGAACACAAAGACTGCTATGTTGGACAGTACTGTCATAATGTGCAGTTTTAAGGAGTTAAGAGAAAGAGCTTCCAGCCTGGTAATCTTATCAACGGTAGGATCTATGTCACCTCAGGTTACACATCCACAGCGTAGGTCTGAGCATCTGGGTAAATTGTCTGAGAGTCCCATCGTAGCATTTGAAGTCTAGTCGATGGAGTTTAGAGTTCAACTTACCCAGCCAAATGTAGGCTGCACCGACAAGGGTCTGTATTTGAATAGCTCTATTTCTATTATAGAGGGATCCCAGGCTCACTTAGATTTATATCCCATAAGCACTGCAATTTTTCAGATGAATCCCAACCAAGTGTTCCAAATGACTAAAGTCTGATTTACCATGTACGGAAAAGGATTAAACTGATCCAGCTCGAATGACCCAGTATAAGATCAAGGTGAGGAAAGTGTTAAGTCCTCAACCACAATAGAACTCAAGTACACAAGCACACATGGCTTTAAACGCAGAAAAATCCACCAGCTCAGGAGCACCAGCAGGATCAGCAGACAGCGTGCCAATATATCCCTGCACTAGCATTGAAACTTGTGAGGTTAAAATGAGAGTGAAGTATCCATTACCCCTAACGCAGACACGAGGCTGACACACTATACTTGACCAGATGTCATATTCAAGCTCAGAAGCCTTATCTAGCAGTGATGATAAAATTACTGATCTGCTGGTGACAACTCTACTGGTTCTCAAAACTGCATTAGCAATTAGCCTACTGAAATATTAAAGTTAATAGTTACAGCTCCAACACAACGTACCATTATATGGTGATTCAGAGACTGAAAGCATAACTAATTATAGACTGAATTTTGCAGCAAATACATTGGTATGGCTTGAGACAATATTTAAAGGCATGTGTGGGCAGTTACAAAATACTTCCAAAAACCTGAACAAAGACTTTTGCAGAGGATTATAAAACTAAGTCTTTGAAGAGCAGAAGTAGCATGTTAGCCATGTCCTTTCCTCAAACCATATTACTACGCTGTCACTTACTTAGCAATGGATTAAAGTGCTTTGTACTGAAATCCTATTAGTGGCTAACACCAACGCAATACAAAATCTATGTCTTGGAGGTGCAACGTTGTGGCTGTGTCCTACTTGTAGCACTGGTGTAGAGAGATGACAGGAAAAAACTATTTTAAAAGTCCAACTAAGTCAGAACATCTCAGCGCAATTTTTAAAGAATGTGTCTGTTACTACCATTTTCCTGCCACATATTTTCCTTTTACTAATAGCCTCTGTTTTCAAAGCTAATAAACACGCATGTATAAAAGTGTTAATAATGCCAGGAAAGAGGGCAGTAAGGGTCACTTGTGCTTGTTCACCAATGCTGAGTTATGTCATTGGGTGCAATCTCCTTCCATCTTTCCCAGGGAAGGGTTAGCATTCAGCTGCCCTGCTCCAGTGGGGGACTGAGCCTTAGAAATTTCACTTTATCCACTGCTTTTCCCCTTCAGTGTAAACTGCATCCTTTGTCCCCACAGTCCGTAATTTGCCCATCCCACTCACTCATACACATATAGTAGAATGAGAAGATATCAGCAAAGCAGTCATTATTGCCGAAGTCTAACCTGTGGCAGACCTGCCCTGTGTGGTTGCACAGAACCAGGACGTAATCTTGCCCTGAAATTACTGCAGGGATTCAGAGATGCCCATCAATACTGATCTAACAAAATGGCTCCAGTATCTTGTCCCTGACCCCTGGATGCAGACATGGACCTCAGCCCAGAACGAAAGGCAAGGCTGACACAGAAATGTACCTGCAGATCCATCAGTGTCTGGGCAAGTGCAAATTAGAGCAAACAAACACACACCTCAGAAGATGTTGTTAAAGCTTATGGTTTTATGGGCAAGAGCAAGTCTTTGAAGCCTGAGGTTTCTCGACTCCCCTCTTACCATATGATGCCCAGGTTCCCACACAGTCCAGGTGTGTAGGTCCATTTGAGCTGCCCTGTGGGATTTTGCCCTGCCACCAGCTGCTACTCCAGAGGTCTGGAGGTGTCCTTCTGGTCCTGGGTCACATCCACCAAACACAAGTGGATGGATACCTTGGATATCTTAAGGTATCTCAAGTGGATCTGGACGCCTATGACTAGGTCACCAAATCTCACCCACTGTACCTTACTCAACACCCTCAGTGGGGATTCAGTTCTACCTAAAGCAGATGCCTCCTGTTTGGACCATCTCTCAGCTCCACTGTCTGGATCTCCACTAATGGTAGTAACACAAACCTGTACTGCACATATAGGTATCCTACTGGAGCGTCTGAACCTATGAGCTGCATCTTAAGGGACATGGATCCCAGCCTCAGTGACTTAAAATGATCTCCGACAACTGATTTTTCAATTTTCTTTAGATTTTATTATTCTTCAGGTGCAGATTTTTTGAGGTTGGTCTGACATGCAGTCATTTATTTTTTCCCAGTTGTTTACACTGTCTTTAAACAATATTAAATCTAATGCAAACCAGAGGAGTGTCCAGGTGGCTCAAGAAGTTTTTGCATACAGAACCGAAGTGTTCAAATCAATCCACGCATTATAGTTGCTGCTCCTCAAGTGCATCCTTAGTAGGCTGGCAGTTAACCTCACCATGCACATCGAGGGCCACAGGCACGCCAACTTACAAATCTGGACTGGACACTTCTGCCAAGCAAATCTCGTTGCAGGGGAGCAGATCTTGGGAGGAACAGAAGGGTGAAGTCCTCCATATCGCATCATGTCAAGCCAATTGCTTCAAAATGAGGTAAACCTGTTACTCCTTTACTAAAGAAAAACTGCAATTTGCCACCAACAGCAGCAACTTTCCTATGACACAACGGAGCATCTTGCTGACTGTCTCTAAAACATGTATCTTTACTGAGGATGCCTGTGAATCTTGCCTCCTTTGGGAGTTGATATATAAGAATCCAGCTTAAAACCACTGAAGAAATGCTGTTCTGCATTCCTTGTTTATATTTCTGATATTATTTCTCTGTTTCATATTTGTCAAGGTAAGTTTTTTATAAAAAAAAAAAAAAACACCCCAGGAATCAAGTCAGTCCTGACAGTATTTTCTGTCAGCAGCCACTCAGATTACTATCTAATTTTAGTCAGAAAATAGTTTATACTGTACATTTCTCAGTAGCATTGTCTAAGAGTCAAAGCAGACAATCTTTCATAACTTGGCTGTCTGCCCTGACAACTTTCCTGGTCCAGTTTCCATTTATTAATATTTATTGTTGTAGGTTTTAGCCTCTTCACAGCAAAATACAGTGTTATAAAGAGATTGAAAATGTCATAAGAGACAAAAGCAACATTATGAAGACAAAAATGGCCCTAAATTTCCAAGCAAAATTCTATATTGTACGTAGCAAAAAATTGATGCAGTTGCATTTCTCAAGTAGTGGCATCAGTACTTATAGTCCCAAGTGTCATCATTTTATTTCAGCTGTAGAATATTGTTTGTAGAGACTCTCAAGAAGAGTCTCTGGGGATTCTTTCCTCTGTTTATCTGATAATTTAAACTTCAAATAGGTTGGCAAACAAGACCAAGCTGAATCATCAAGATCTGCTGATCAGTCTTCCTATTGGGCTTCAAGATCAGATATTTCTTCTCTGCTTTTTAAAGTTCAGACATTTTATCTCAATGAATTTTTTTCTTTTCCTAATTATTCACTGGGCTATCATCTTTGTATGCATGTACCTGTACACCAGACTAGCCAGGTTCCTTGTAAACCACAGGTCAGCTGAAGCCTGAGGACCTGTTGGACAGATAGCATCTTTACGACCAGGAAATACTGGAATTACTGGTTAAAAACTCTATCGCCTAATTTATTTATAAGGTCAAACTGCATTACTATACTGATGTTGAGCCTTGTACCCCAGGAGCAAATGTTAGAACTGGGATAGTGTTGCAAGTCGTGCAGTTTGCTGCTTCTACAGGATCATACCTCTCAAAAAGTATGTCTGGAGGAGGCCAGGGGCTGCACCCAGAAATCAGCAAGGATGGATTCATTTCCTTTAGCTTTCAGCCTGTCCCTTACGTTCCCTTTATGGTAAACAAAAGGAAAATGGATACTTCAAAGTCACAATCTGTCCAGTTTCAGACTTCTACTTTCTCCAAAACAGGTCGGTGCCCTAGCAATATCTGTTGTCATTCTTTGGCCCCATGGAAAAGCAGATGACGAGACCACATGAACCCAACCCTGTGTACACACATGAACCCAACCCTCAGTACAATTTCCCTGACCAGTGCCAAGAGATGTTCATAGCCCAAACTCTGAACCACCCAGGCAATTTCATTCACCGTTGTAGATCTTCTGGGGCACTGAAGATCAGATTTTCCCAAAGAATTAGGCTCCTATTTAAGCAAATGACAAAAAGGAATTCTTATTTATGTATTTATTTTGAACAGTACTCAGCACCTTCACACTCAGCAGAAAAACAAACAGAAAATGGCTGCTGGAAGATTTGATGAAAACCTGTATGAAAATGCAATTCAACAGAAAGAATTTCACTTTGGTTTTGCTTGTAACAGGTTATGAGGATTCTTTTCTGTGTTAGAAGCCTGATGTCTTGTCTTTCACCCTCAAAAAGTTGCTGGTTGCAAGGATGGGTAGCAAAGCTAGTTAAGTGGACAGCTTGCTCTGGGTATGAGTATTTTAGGAAGTGTACAATGATTGCACTGATCTTGTAACGAATAAATAATAAAGATCCGTGACAACTGCAGAGTAAAATTCAGGACAGAAGTTCACAACTAAATGTGCATGTTTATTGTTTACTCTAAATTATAATTCTGTTTAAAAATGAAAGACTAGCTCAGTTGCTGGTAAATTGCATTTTATTCCCACCTAATTTATGAGTCCTGAGGTGTTTGGACAGGGCTTAACATGACCAAAAAAAATTCCTATATGCAACATCCTTTCATTTGCTTTTGGTGTGGTACATGAAATAGTCTCTTAATTTTAGAAAGCTTTTTCTTTGTGAATCAACATCATTAGCAATCAAAGAAACAGCTATGAGCATTGAGTGCAAATGTTTGAACTTCTGTAATTTGCATGCCATTAATAAGCAGGCTGGCAGAGTTTGGTCATAAAGTTTTCTTTGAAAGTTCCTGTCGCTGTGACAGCTTGAGTCATGGTAGCAATGCTGAGATGCCCAATTCCAACTAATGAATGGTTTTGGGGAGCTAAGAGTTGCGTCTAGCATGGTGAACAGCAGCCTGGGGCTTGCCCATTGCACCATGAACTTCTGCTCACACAAGTCTCCCTTGGTCAGGAGGCAGAGTTTGAATCCACTCCAGCAGGATCTCCCTTTTTTGCTATATGTTCATCTTTGTGCCTAGGTCAGCTACCTGTTTTACTTCTCCTCTCTCTCATTTTTGGATTAGTGGACTGCTAAAATACCTAGCACACTGGAGACACACAAAGTGATCCTGCAAAAAGGTCACTGAGCCCGTTTACAAAAGCAGAAAATACCGAAAGGTGAAGGCGACTGCCCAAGGACATACAAGAAATGTATGCCAGTGCTTGAAACCAGGCCCTCAAAATTCAAGTCTAGTATCCAGAGACTTAGAAACCAAGGAGTAAGAACAGGCAGCTGTCACTGAATTATTGGTAGATTGCCTTGGGGAAGCAAAAGTAAAATACCTCCTACAATACAGACAGAGCCAGGGAGGCAAAAAAAACCCCGAAACATCTAGTCAAACAAAACTAGTTGCCTTGGCTAGTCAGGTTTTCCTTATTTTCTACCTCTAAACTTCATGATCTGGATGGTTATTTTCATCGTCTCAGTGAGTTGCAATAATCAGCAGAGTGACACGAACCAAGCCGACAACTGGGGAAAATAGCTCTGATCCCTTTGATTAAAAATAATCAATAATGCAGCGTGAAAGGCTTCAGCAGGTAGGAAGGGCTGATGACTCCAGGGGCACAATGGAAAAGGCCAAGTGAGCGAAACGCAGAGCAGCCTTCCCCTCCTCTCCCGTGGCTGCCGGCGGGTAGAGCGGGGAGACGGCTGCGGCTCACAGGCAAGCGCAATAACTCTGCCAAATATTGCAATCTATAGTTCACTGACCCCAAATGATTACTGCACTCCTCTCATGCGTTCAGTAATTTTCTGTCCCGATTCAGCGGGATTCAAGCAGGCAACCCAAAAGAAACAGAACTCTTCAGCCCTGCTTAGAAAAATGAATAAAAAGGTGAAATCACAGCCCCCTGCTTCCCTTCATAATTTTTTAATGTTGTTTTGGTGACTTGTTTTTAATACCTCTTTTACGTCTAGCCACAAGACTAGCCAGCTCACCGATTCACTGTGAAATGGCCTCATCGTTAGAGAGGCAGTTTGAGGCCACATCCACAAAGACCTGCCAGCGGACAACTTCAGCACACACTTGTGCTCCAGAGAGGTGCCGAGGGAAAGGCTGAGCCCCTGAGATCACTCTGGTGCCCCCACACCTTGCAGAAGCCCTAAAATCCCTGCTGTGGTCAAGCAATTAGCATGACATTAAGACAAAGACATTTCGTCAAAGAGAATAAACCCACAAAAGAATGAAGAGCTCCAGGAATTTGCACAGGCTGAATTTTGCTGGCGAAGGAAAATTCTACCCACAAGGTACCCCAAAACCTGCTTTTTGGTAGAGTTTTTGGGTGGTTTTTTTCTTATTCAAAATTGCCCATGTTGCTGAAAAACAAGACAATGTGATCAAATATGTGCTCTGAAGATGTGCCTGCCCCCAGCCACGGGTGTATCATGTCCCCTGCTCAAGAGGGACTTGGGAAGCTGTGACAACCCATCCTCATGCATGAGGCTCTGAATATATTTGCTGTGATATTTGGACCCATGCCCACGTTTAAGCCCTGCTATTCAGGGCACTTCAGGCACACACAGTCACCTCTCTTGGCTGCTGCTCAGGCATCGGTGTCCCTTTGGTCCCCATAACTGTCCCTTACCGTCGTGGAGTTGGACAGCAGAGAAGAGCCAGGCTTCCTGGTGGAGCTCAGACTCGCACAGTCCAGCGTGTAAGCTACACCGAGATGCTAGAAACTCCTCGGTGTCTGGAAGCAGAGGACTTCTCAGCTGTTACTTTGTCCTCTAGGCTTGCTGGTCTTCCCGTCTGTTCCAGTGTGATCCCATAGGTACCAGTCAGCTGGCAGGCTACAAACACCACCATCCTCAAGCCAGCCCCCTAACTTAGCCCGAGGCCAGAAACCGACAGTGAACAGACTCTTAATTGTTCAAATATTCACTACGTGAAGCAAATTTTTATATGAATATTTCATACAGGTAATTTTTAAGTAAATTGCTACTCTCCACTGAATCTGCTCTATCCAGAAGATGCCTCCTGTGCTGGCCACTAGAAATTATGAGAATGACACTGGTCTTCCCAACACAAGGTGGATCATTTATTTGCAGTTTAGTATTATCTCCTGGTTTTACTGCAGGCAGCAGCATTCTCTGTTATTGACAGTGCAGTCCAGGTGGGTTTTAATTCTATTCAGCTACACAAACCTATGCACGTGTTCCTCCGGCAGTCAGTAACAAAAGTGAAACAGACTCAACATTTATAAGCATCACAGACAGCCCACATACTTGAGATACATAAAAACGTTTGGCACAGTACAAAATTTATAGCAACCCTTTTAGAGCAAGATGCATCACAGCAAAATCTTGATTTGACTAAGTGTTTGATATTCTCATGCAGCCATTACTGCTAAAAGGATTCATAAGTCACATGCCTTTAGCGTATGTAACTTTAAAGGGGACCATTCATTTCGTATTTAAATCTTACTATAAATTTCCCTGGAGGAAAACCTGCAGAGGATGCGGTCATCCTTTCCAGCCAAGGGAGACAAACGTCCAATTTACCATGATCTAAAAGATTTGAACTCGAGGATGAAAAGAAAATATTAAATTTTTTTCATCGTGTTTGCAAAGTTTCTGTTACAATAAAGCTCCTGCCTCCAAACAAGAGTTTAGGTGTCATACTAATGCAAACAGAGTAGCAGTGCGGTAGCATATAGAGGTATGACTGGGAGTAAGGGAATAAGTTTTAGATGATCCTGGCTGATTAGCTGGATGTGGGGAGGGAGATAAGAGCAGTGAATTCCCAGCAGGAGGCTGACTTGTCTTTAGAAGAGGAAAAGAAAGTAAATCCATCTAACACTTCCACAGATGCCCCATCCTGTGCTAAAAATTTAGGCATGCCTTCAAAACATGACAGTTCTATTTTCTTAGATGGTTGCATGAATAGTACAATAGGGAACAATAAGACCACCTTAACCATTAGAGTTGAAGCAGCTGAGGTTACTGTTCCTCAGCTGACACCTAGGAGTTAAATTTTATCTGCTGCAAAGCAAAGAAAAATCAATTCACCCAGACTGCCAAGGAAGAGTACAAAAAGCAGAAAGGGAGCATCCACACGGCCAGCTACTGCATCTCAGCTATGCTGGCCTGATCCCTGGGATGGCAAAGATCACCCCGCAGGCTGCCGTTCCACATTCCCTGCAAGCTTAATTTTCAGCTACAGTTACCTCGACTTCTGTCCTGTGAAGATGCCTTTCCCCACAGTTAGAAGAGATTATTTTTAAGAACGACAGAGACCTCCTAGGACAGGAGAGACATCAATTTCTGCTTCCCAGCAAAGCCCTTCATGCTCCTAAGGGAAACCTCTGAAGGGAAATGTTCCCCAAAGCTGGGGAACATGATGTTAATGTGTAGAAGCAAAAATAAAATCTGTTTCAGCAGTGGCCTGTGTCTTGAGACACTTTGCATTAGGTTTTAGATGAGAATATTGACAAAACCCAACTTAACCCAAAGAGGGATTTAAAGATCTAATACTACCTTCCTTGTACTCACCAGTTTAGGACTCAGTACAGCTCATATGTGCTGCTTACCAGCAGGACACCTTCAGATAATTTGATTCTGGCAATAACATAACACTTTTTCTAATCACATCAGACTCCCCCCACCAGATGTTGTGCTCTGGAAGCCCTCACTGTGGTTACTCACACTGTGGTGCCTTTGTAAACGCTGCAGCTCGTAGCTGCCATGTACAGCACGACATGATAAAAATTAAGACACTTTATGTGAAGCTTTGAACGCTTCTCCGAGGGGAAGCTGCCTTCTTATTTAGACTGACAGAACCAGAAATGAATCTAATAAAACTGTAGTGGAAGAGACGTGGAGGAGAGAAAACTTGTTTCCTCCCACAAGGAGGTCCTTCCAGCCTGCTGTCTGGAGGAACGAGGGACTAGTCCGTCAGGATTGCTCCCATGTTTTTGGAGATCCAGTGGGAATCACAAGCTGTAGTTTGTTAATGCACAAAATGAACTGAGCAGTGCTGCAGAGGGCCAAAACAACTTTAGAATCTTCTGACGAATGTATATTGTCGCCTGCAGGTGATGCTTTCAAAGGAATGAGGTGTCACCAGAGCTGATACCAGGCAGCTGCCATCTGAACGGCTAGTGGGTGCCATTAACCAGCTGAGCACCCCCAAACACATTGGTTTTGGTTTCCATGGTGACATTTTGCCCTTGAAGTAGAAAATCTCTGTCACTGGCTCTCCTAAGCCTGTGGAGACTTGAGCTCTCAGGAGATGTCCGTATCTAAGTGCCCCATTCCCCTTTCCTGCCAGGACCGCAAGGAAAGGAAGGAACCAGAAGGCAAGTCTGTCCACTGAACTTGTCTGTAAGTCTCCCAGTTTGGGATGCACTTGGCTGGGTGACAGGAGTCCTGTGGTCCGTGTCCCTGCTCTCTGGATGGGTTCTCCACTTTTCCTAGCACATTTTTGTATAAACTGAAATGCACTGCGGGAGCTGCGAGCAGACTCCCCCTGCATTCCCACTCCCAAATGGGTACTGCAGCCTCTCGCCTCCACTGCTGTTGTGTCTTAGTCCTCCGTGCTACGGGAAGGAAAGCAGTTCCACATATTCAAGTCATTTTTGGAATTGCAAAGCTGATAAGTATCCAATAAAGATTAATTTTTGACCCTTTTTATTTGAGTAAAAGTTTAAATTTGTCACTGGGGTTTCATTTTTAAGCATGTGAGTTAAACAGTGATAGAAAACTAATTTTGTTGACGCTTTTGAACACTTCAGCCAGTTATACTTATAGAATCATAGAATCATAGAATCGTCTAGGTTGGAAGGGGCCTTTAAGATCATTGACTCCAACCCCTAACCTAGCACTGCCAAAACCACCACTAAAACATGTCCCTCAGCACCACGTCTACCCGTCTTTTAAATACCTCCAGGGATGGCGATTCCACCACTTCCCTGGGCAGCCTGTTCCAATGCTTGATAACCCTTTCAGTGAAGAAATAATGTTCAAAACCATCTTCTCTATGGCTGATTTGTTTATCATCTGTAGTATAGTACAATTAAGAGACCAAGTCATGTTTCAGTCAACGGAGCAGCCGCAAGACAACGATGGTGCTGACTTAGCGGATGTACATCACAGGGAGATGCTCTACCTGCTCCTCCCAAGTTCTGGGATCCCAGCTTTGTGTCGCCTCCATATCTGTGCAAATTTCCAGCTCCCTTTAGTCACACTTCAGTCCCCCTTCTCTACCAGGCTGTTTCGTAATTTCTTGTGTGCTTCCGAACACGATCCAGGCTCAGCCCGAGCACTGCATTACATGGGCTGTGAGACTGCAACCTTCCCCTCTGCAGGTCATCTTCTCAGTAAGTATAAACTAAACCTGAAGACGAATCTTTATGCAGCAAGCATATCCAAAAGCTTGTTACACCAATCAGAGAAAGATTCTGGAAATAAGGAAAAAAAAACCAACCAACAAACCACAAGAACACACAAGCAACAGTGTGAAGTTTCTCTCCTTCAGATGTTGTCATCTTTCCGTGTTAGAGAGCCCAACTAGACCTGAACAAGGTTACATGGGTAAAAATAACCATACGTTATGCTGTAGCTGGATTTCTGTTTGCATTTATCACAGAGCACCCAGCATGGCTGTGACTAAATGTCTTATGGAGAAAAGCAGTTCCTCTCCCAATTCAAATGTTTAACAGCGTTAACATAGTCAGATTTATGGTTTCTCCTGGGTTGTCTCTCTGTTTCTCCTTAACTTGGTGGGTTTCTTCAGGCAGCAATAGAGATCTGAAAGAAAACCTGAACAGAACCAGACTGATCTGCAGTGCAGAGGAGCCCCATTTCCTTACATCTGACTCCATCTTCCCTCCTCAAATCATCCCCTGCATCCCCTGTGGTTTCCTCCTCCAGCATCCTTAGCCCTTGGTCCTTTGCTTATGCTGCCACCTGAGATAGGTGCCATCAGCCATAATGTCCTTCAGGTAAGATTAGACTATTACCCTGAAATATGAGGGCAAACGTTCAGCCTTGGGAAGACACAGGGGATCCTTTTAGATTCCGCTGGTGCCACGTACAGGCAATGGCTGTGAAAAGGGAACAAGCTGCAACAAAATGGACCTTGGTTTCTCTGAGCATCCAGAGAGATGGCTTTTCCTGCAAGCCAGGCACTGGCTTAAGAAACAGTTCCTCAAAATATTACTTGCAACAAAGCCAGATTCAGACTCTCTGTCACCAATTTTTCTTTCCTTTGAAGCCAAATGCAAAGTCCTGGACAATGATTGCCACTTCATAGTGAGTTTAACCGATGTGCTAAAAAGGCACTTCTCTCAAAAAGAAGGGCAGCGATATAAAATAGAGCCACTAACCTCCTGCCATTGAAGCTACTGGTCACATTTGCTTTTATTTCAGCATGAGCAGATTCAGGTCTAGAGTATTCTCAGAAGGAGAATCTTAGAAGCCACTCACAGGGTAAAATTAACACCTGCTGATTGATCAAGATTTTAGTGATTGCATTTCCTAAAAGTAATGACAGTGAAAAAAAAAAAAAAGTAGCACATCTCTGGTTTTCCTTCTGTTCAGAATTAACTGCTGTGGTTTCTATCTCTATTTTTTATTTCAGTTGTCTTTGCCCTAGAGAAAACAGTTCCTTTGATGTTACAGTTGACATTTTGGGTTTAGTCTACATGAATATTTTCCCTTGAAGAAGGTTCATATCTCTGCAAAAAAGGAGGGAAAAATAAATCCGACTCTTTCCCTTTAAACTTAACTACATCTTACATTTAAATCAGTGCACAAAGGTAACCAGATTTGGGATCAGCATTTTAAGTTTTCTCAAAAACTGTCTTATAGCAAGCCATGATTCTACAGGAATAAACCACTTTTGAAAACTTGTGTCTTACTCATTAGATTCCTGTAAGATTTTGGCTTAACTAACTGTAAATTATCTTTTAATGAATCCACCTTCCGAGTACCAGGGAAGGTAGTGATACCTCTGGCAGGGAACACGTGAGGAGGAAAATTCTCACATGGGTATTTAGCATCATACTGTATAAACAATTACAGCATTCAATGTCTGCAGAAAATCAAGTGGCAAATCAGCAGTGAATATCAATTATACATCTGCTGCATCACAGAGGCAGATGGCACTTTAATTGTACATCCGAAACATTATGGACAATTTTCCCCATCCCAGCCTCATTGAAATAGTGGTTTTAGCACCTAAAAATATCAAGGCAGGGTACGTATGCAATGACTCACTTAAGAATTCATTTCATTTTGAAAATAAATATTCCACCAGTAAACCAATAATAATCTCCAAGATT
This sequence comes from Burhinus bistriatus, assembly GCA_013397275.1. Taxonomy (NCBI): domain Eukaryota; kingdom Metazoa; phylum Chordata; class Aves; order Charadriiformes; family Burhinidae; genus Burhinus; species Burhinus bistriatus. The sequence continues at coordinate 466,856 of VYXH01009385.1, read as the reverse complement.
CATAGCTCATAGGCAGCAACCATGTGATCTTGATCTAAGTAAAAACTTTTATCGATGAAGAGCAATAAGGTGACAGTATGGGTCACACCACTCAGCTCAGAGTGTGAAATTGTCCGAGAGTTTCAAGATCAATGACCCAAATTGTTTTGATTGCATCTGTAGAAATTGGAAATGTCACAGAGATAAGTAGAGTAATACGGATTTACACTCTTCTCCCAGCTTGATCCTAAGAGACGAAAGATCAAATCTTTCTCTCTCGGACAGGAATGATTTTCTGCAGTGGGGGAAGTTTTATGGAACTTAAACAGACTCAACTAGAGCTACGGACCGTGGAGAAATCAATTGACACCAGCCTATGCATGAAAGAATGACTCTGGCTGCCCAGAGACAGTTGTGTTAATGCACACTTACCAGAAGTTTTGTGAATCCTTACTTAATTAAAGATTATTAAAAATTAAAAATGACTGCTCTCTTATTCAGAGCTGACTATATATTGTTCTGTTTGCATAGGATTTGGCAATTAAGCCATCCCTGCTTTATTATACATGGACAATAATGCAGATTTTGAATAAAATTTGTTCCTTACTCCTATTACGTACAAAACTGCTGGGTTTTTCATTTCTTTGCATGGTCAAACAGTCTTAAAACGTCCAGTAACTCTCTGACATCAGTTTACATTTCATCATGGAACTGGATAGCACTCATTTCTTCCTCTCCTCCCCAAAAATATTTGGGGCTAGCCACAACAGACAAGTTTTTTTTGCAGTGTGAGCACAGATGCATTTTCTTGGGAGAAATGTGGAAACGTAATGGCTGAAACTTGTATTCGGAAGTAGTGTCTCAGGTAAATCACCAGAGACAAACCAAACAGGAACATTCAAAACAGGATCCACGTCCAAGACACCAGCCACCTCTGGACTTTGTGGCTAAGATTCCTACTCGCAAATCAAAACTCTCAGGGAAATTTCACAGGGATGATTCTTTATTTAGCTCTCCAAATTTAAATGGTGCACCCAAAAATGTGAAAGTCCTTCAAATGACCTAAGCACTACCTGACCAAAGAAGTCTAGTAGTAAAACTTTGATGAAAAAATGGTCAAAATATTCCCACAATACAAAAACATTTATGTTGGAACCAATGTAGGCAGCATGTTTAATTTTCTTTTCTTCTTGCAAGGCAGTGGACAGCAGAGGCTGCATCTGATACTAGATACAGAGGAGGAAGAGAATCCAAGAGGAGCAATCCACCAATAGAGGATTCTGAACAAATAAGCCTTTGCTTATATACTGCAGTAAGGATGGTGACAAAATGAGTTTCTCTATCGATCAAGAGGGCAATACAGGTCTCTTTATATGGAATTATTTAACTCCTAACTCCAAAACAAAATTTCAAAGTGTGAAAAAGAAACCACTGTCAGGAACTTCAGCAAGTTACAAAACCTCCCCATTATTTTTCTTCAACCAACACTGTATCTTCTGCTGTCTGTAATTTGGTCTATTTAGAGTTGAAGTGCTTCCTCGCAATCTCATTAAAGCCAGCAGTCTCAGAATACTGATTCAAGGACTTTTGTCTGCGTGAAATACCCTATTTTAAACACATGACTAGAGAAAACAGCATTCAACATAAAGCTGTATTTAATATAGTAAATAAGTGCTATTATTATTAATATCTTGTTAAAGGAAGGTACCAAAAAATAGTTTTTCATTCTTTCGGTTTCATTAGCACTTTCTTTAACTAGAAAATACAGAATTCTCAACCATGCCAGTCTGTCAGGGGAGGAAATGCTATCAATCCTTCTTAGAACTATCATTTTTTAATTTTAGCTTTCAGTAGAAATATCACCCTGCTGCTCTGGGAGCTCTGACCTACAGAGCAGTTTGAAGGACAGCACAAAAGCAAATCTCCCTATAGCTCCTGCTTGAGCTGGAAGTCAGAAGCCCCTCAGGAGGCCATAGGATAACTAGAACCAAGGATGATTTTCATGAGATGGTTGATTTTGGTCCATCGCCAAAATCTTGGAAACTCAATCCAGGCCTGAGATACCAGGACACAAACACCACTGGCCCCATTTGCCCCACAGCCAACTACCTAGTGTCCATGCCTGGCTGCTAAAGAAGCCAACACCAGAGATCAGTTGGGTGTTTGCTCAGTCGTTGTCCAGCCCCCTGGGACTCCCAGTAAGAACACAACCTGTGCCAAACCTTTGGGAAGGTCAGTACTTTTGGCCAGATGATCATCCTCAGAAACACTTTAATTAATTGCTCTCTGTTTTTAAGAAAGTGGGTAAACTCTAATCCCCTGAAAATCAATGTACAGGCAGAATAACTGAGAACAGTCTTGGCTCCCAGATCTCTGAAATGAGACCAGAACAGGGAAAATGGGTTTTGAAAAGCTCATGCCAACTTTTTTCTATTAAAACAGCTTATATAACAGCAGTAATAATGACCTTCACTAGACATTTCCTTGAGTATAATGACCTGGGGTTAATGACCCAAGGCATAGTTTTATGCAGTCAACTATCCCAGCCACCAATTAATTACCGGGAAATACAATGTGCTTTGACCACTATGGTTCAATTAGCCTCATATTATTCAAAAATGAAAAACATCTCAATCTTATTTACTGTGAAGCTGTCCCGGATTTTTCTTTAATATATTAGATTAAAAAAAGCTTGAACCTATATTAAGCAAAACATATGTTCTACAACACTCCTCCATTAACTTCACACAAATTATGGGGAGCCAAAGCCAAGTGTCTCGCAATATGAGGATCATCACAGCCTGCCCACAGATAGAAAAATATTGTGGAGCAAGGCTCGTGTGAATTCGGCTTCTGCATTAGCAAAACCACCCTAAAAATAATTTTCAGCTCTCTGGTGGCTGTAAATGGATTGAGAGAAGGGAGGACAGCGACGGACGCGCTGCAGAGAGCAACTCTTCATTGGCAAGAGGTGGGCGGTGTGTGCTGGGGTAAGGGCAGGAAGGGGAAGGGATATTCTGTTTTTACCAAATTGTGTGGTGCCCCAATATCTCTGTAACTGATTTACAAAGAATATGGGGGTAGATTATTTTTGCACCCAGCTTTATGCTCTCCCGGTTTACTTCTGTTATTATTTCAGCACATTTTTTCCAACATGCCCTGAAAACAAAGCACCGTGGGCTCAAGTCTCATCATTCCTGGTTAGTTGTTGGTATTTCAGCATGATCACCAGCTTTTTGGAGACCTGAAAAGCTGAGGCCAGGCAGTAGAACTAGCACTAGGAGGTGCTGGCTTTAATTTGGGGATTGCCAGCTTTAATCCCATGAAAAATGTAAAAAACTGGTAAGATTTTATGTGCAGATCCATTCCTCTAAGTAGGTTTCTGGCATTCACTACGGTTTTTGTTTCCATGAGATACAGACAGACACTTCCGTGGGTGTCTTCATGTCTGGGAGGCTTCTTGAGAAAGATCTGGTGCCGCACTGCCTTCCAGCAAGGCTTTGGAAATGCCACTTGGTCTCAAGCATTGCTGCTGGACAAGTGTGTGCTAACAGGGCTCTCAGTAGGACTACCTAATACGATAGGACCCTTCAAAAAGGCAAGCAGGAGCCTTGCTTCATGGGCATTGAGAGTTTCAGCTTCAGGCCAATCCAAGAATTCCTTTAAACAAGAGAATTCGTGTCGCTTGAAGGTGATGATGGGTTCAGGTTAGTTTGACGCTCAGTGCCGTTAAAACCTGTTTGTGAAATGACTGATATCAGCTCACTTCTGCAAGTTTCTGTGCTTGTTGACATTTAAAAGCAGAGAGAATTAAGACAGGTGGGGGCAAAATAGATACACCTGCCCGGAGGGGCACAGGGGAGATGTTCACCTAAGGTGTGTCAGTGATGGTTGAGATGGAAACAGCCGTTCCTCGGCAGCATTTACGGCGGCCATTGAGAGCCAGGCTCAGCATGCCAGCTGGGGAGAGCCCAAAACTCAGTCCAGTCCCTCTGACTGGCCCCACATCCAGCTGGTGGCTTCTGTTTTCAGAGAGAAACATGAAACGAAGCGGCTGTCGCTGGTGCTGGCAGACTCCGGGAGCGCCTGCAGGACCGGCCACCTGAGCACAACAGCTATAGGCGCCAAACGACAAAACTCTGCATCTTCATGGGATATGCTGAGGAAGGATCTACATGGGACTTTTGTATGTCTCTGAGCCCTGATGTGCTAACCACATTAGCCTGCCAGAGGGCTGGATCGTTGCCACGCCGAGAAGTTACGAGTACGGTAATTATGGAAGCATGACATTCGTAACCAGAAGGCAAAGAACTGAAAAATCGCAATCACCAAAAGTTACAAGTCCTTCCTATGTATTAGTAGCTATTCATAGCCTTGCATTTTAATTGTGGCAATTACAGCATTTTTAACATTTTATTTTGGTTTAGGGGTATCAGTCAAGTTTTCCAATGTGTTTTATTTTAAAAAGCTAGAGTGACATTATTCTTTTATATATTGTCAAAAGGAGTTGTCATATTTAGTGATCTTTTCAATCTGTTAATATGTTACTTTCCTCCTAATTGTAGAAAGGCTCCAATTAATCATAATGATCATTTACTCAAGTGCTCACTAATTCTCTTCTACAAATAGCGATGGTCTATAGCATCATAAAAAAAAAAATAAATCAATGGCCACATCTCTGATGAGATAATTTTATCAGTCATTCAGAATGAGCAGCTGGAATAAAAGGCACAAGCCATATTCATAATAATAAAAAAAAAACATAATAAACCAGTAATCCCTCTTACTCCTGTTTTAAAGCATAGTAATAAATGGGAGAATTCAGATGTGCAAACATTATGGTCTGCTTCTTCTACAGCACGTTCAGGCAGAGGGACAAGGAAAAGAAAATTGATGGCATGCACTACAGCAGAATTGAAGGGATAACGATTTTGTAGTCCTGCAGCTTAGATGGGTAAAAGGTGACATCCACCACAGGGAAGCCAAGAGCAATCCCAGGGAGTGTTTAATCTCATTCAGGTGAATTAAATCACTGTGTTTGAAGTCTTACTGCACATTTACGGAGGCATACAGTAAAGTTCAGATACGATTCAGTGCTACAGGGAAACTTATTAACAAGAAATGGCTAGATCCTGGGTCCATGGTAGCAAGCAGCCACAAAGCACCGAGCAGGAATTTGCTACTCTCATCCCATCCTCCAAAAGAGCAACCAGCACAGCTCAGCTATTTGCTGCTTGTGAAGCCCATTAGCAAATTACTGCCTGGCTGGAGCAAGGAAGGAGCCGGGGAGGAAGGGAGATTCCCGCTGGCACGGCTCCTCCCCAGCGACCTCCGGGTGCCGTGGCGCATTCTCATGTCCTGCCCAGACCTTCTGGGAAGGCTGCGGATGAAGCCCACACACCTGCACGGTGGAAATATCTGCAAAAGGAGCATGGAGAGGGCTGCATAATCACCTCCCCTCGCTGTACGACTATCCCCACAGACCTCATTTTGGTCATGAAGCTGAAGAGGGCCAGATGTCAGCGGTGCAGCCAATTCCTGGGGGAAGGCGTTATTCATTCCCAAGCAATGCTGCATATGCCCAGAGCCATGTATGGGTCACGCGCTGCTGACATGTCACACCGCTTCAGCATCAGATGAGAGCTGCATTAACCCCTGCGCCATGCAGTGGCAAGAAAGGGGTGGGTTTTGTTTTCGTGGAAGGAGCGTGCCAAGCGTAGCCTGCCTTCCAGGTCAACATGGTCTGTAGACGAGGTCGCAGCCAGGAGGTTTGAATGTCAAGGGCTTTTGCATACTGTCAACATAGAGATAGTTTAAGCGTGAGATGAGAGAGGCAGAAAATTACCTCATCCTTCCACTGTAACCTTGCGGCTCCCAAAGGCTTTAATATGATCCTCCAAGCCCAGCTGCACTGCTGCAATCTGTCTAGAGGTTTGAGTGGGACAGAACATAGCTCTATGGTGTTGGGGGGGAGGAGGGGGTCGGTCCTAGGTCTAAAAGGGGCTTAGAAGCTCTATATCTTCTAAGTTAGTAACCAAATTTGCCTTCACATGGGTAGGCTTCAACCATAAAAACTTAGTAGTCAGACATGTGAAATAATTTGTGAAATATCCAGAACTTTGTGAAATCCAGCACCTCAGAAGCCAGCTGAGCAGCACATGACTCTTGTAGCATTTACTAAGGACACAGTTAAATCTCTGACTGTGTTCTAAGGGAGATCCTACAGAGTTCAGTACTACGTTTCAGAAGAATGATCAGATCAAAGAGATCCACGTTGTTTTGAGGACTTCAGTGTAGCTTTGCTTGAGGGATGGAAGGATGATTCAGGACAACCTTTTTTAAAAGGAGGACTGGAAGCACAGAAGCAAACTGGGATTTTTGGCAGACAGTGACACTCAGATGCCAATTATTTATGCTAGGGTTTAGAATTGGACCAGTTTTCACATGTCCTCCTTTCTCAGGAGTCTGCCTTAGACATCCATTGCAATGCCTTCAAAGCAGCAGAGCAAGGAAACACCAAGGCCAGCAGCCCTGGTGGTGGGCTGGCCGGCCAACGTCTCACTCTTCTTCCTGGGCATTGTGAACACCATGGTCTGAGTTAACGCTCCAAATTCCCTATTGGCAGCCTTTTTTCCCCTTGAACTATAGAGGTAACCGAGTCCCATGTAGTGAGGGTCACCTAGGATATCTCACATCCACCTCTATTCCAGCCTCGGCTTTGAATGCAACTCAGACACAGAAGAATGAGTTTTAGAGTGTGAAAGCATCACACAGTCCCCTAAAATGAAAGATGTTCCTCCAAACACAAGCAGTTACCATTAATTTACAAGTGTACTTGTTTTCTAAATGGTACATTGTTATTTCTTCAAGAAAAGCATTTATATATACAGACCAGAGAGAGCAAAGCTGGATTACAAGTACAGTAAAGCTCCAATTTGATGGAGGGGGTGAGAGGAGCTAGCTTTTCCGGAAACAGAAAACCATGCTCCTCTTCCCTACCATTTTAAGATAAGTTTGGATTAATTGGTATACACCAAGCTGTATACCTTGCTCATCTGAACCTCCATTGCCATTTAACACAGATTAATTAGTGTTAGTGTTATGACCTACGGAAGTTTGAAGGTCAAGTCCCTAAGATCTATTTTCATGAGATGCAGTAATGCTGTCTCAAGAGACAGCAGGTATCATAACTTATTGTGCTGTTAAAATCTGTACAATCAATATGTCTGCAGCTTTAAAATTTTACAATATACTAATAAGATAGACATAAAATCCTACTGATATTGCACTTACTCCCATCAACATTAATGATCTTAAAACAGCAGGTGTTATCATTCCTAACAAGACACGGTATTTGCTATTTCATGCTTAGATGGTCCCTCCTCTTGGTTCTCAGAAGCTGAGGAAGCTCTGTTTTAATGATTTGATAATGCTACAGGCAGAGCCACTTTGGGCACAGTTCAGCCCAATTTCCTCCATGCTGAACCAGGCAACATCCCTCATCTGCTGTGATCTCTGGAGCAAGGTAGAGGCAGGAGTTCTACAGACCAGGCACAATCCGGAGTCATTTGTAATACAAGTCATTTACCAGGACGGACAAGTTGTGGTTATATTTGCAGATTGCAGTCTTTGTGCTAAGAAAATATATGTTTAAGACTGAAATTCTCCTTCACTGAGTCTTTTCCCTGGCCTGAGGAAAAAAAAAGAAGAAAAAAAAATCACTAAAAACTGGGAAAAAAAGCCCTACCTGAGTATTAAACTGTCTGGAAAACAAGATCAAAATAAAACCAGGTATAATTTAGATTAATTCACTGTATGCTCAATATTTTTTCACTGAACTGAAGTAGGACCTGTCCACCTCAGACTGCCGATTTGATGAGATTCTCTGGTGTGCTAATGGCTGCACAAGCAATGTGCATCTCCCCGCCGACCTGTGGTCTGGGAGCTGCTTTAGACCACATCAACTCCATGTCCTGGGTAGCATTTACCAGACACAGGTAAGTCATTGTGAGCTGTCATCATGGCTGGCACCCAGAAATGCCATGCAGTCCCACGTGCCACTCTCTCTGCTGGGGCATACTGATGCTAGATACCCAGGTCTTATAGATAGTCCTTCTATAGCAAGGAAACCCCATACCCTGGAGATGCCCATCTTTCTTAATTGACCATAAAGGAGTTTGGGATGAGCAAACTCCTAATCTGGGTCACTCAATTCAGTGCCTCAAATTCCAGGGAAGTCAATTAACGCCTCTGTAATGCCTCTGGTTTCTTTACCTGCAACACAAAGTGCTTCGAGGTACCCCACCGAGAAGGAGAAATCTTCAGACCGAGTATGATGCAGCGCTGCCAAATGCTGCTGATTACGTCTTATAAAACATGGATGGTTGGATGCACATTCTGCATCCTATTGCAGGGGAAATGCAGTACTGAAATACCCCTCATTGCTAAAAGAAAACTCTCTCAATGGAGAAAGCCCATCAAAGTACTAAAAGCGACTTCTGTAGACTTCCTGAAGATATCTAATCCTTTAATCTCTGGAGGGCGGCAGTTTTAGAAGAGATGCCATTATAGCTGCTCATTGTGGGATGAATTATGCAAGAATTTATTATTGATTCAAGGGGAGCCTGCTCAAGTATGCAATCAAAGCCAAGGCAGAGCAGAGGGGAAAGGACGAGGTTTCTATCATTAACTAAACTGATTCACAACCCAAGAAAAAACTAAGGAAAAAGAAGCAGTTGGCCAAAAGTGGAGCATTTTACATACCAAATCAGTTTTCCCACACCCATAGCCAGTCTCTAGTACCAGATCATCCCAGAGCAGAGCCCAAGGAGTTACACGAGTCCTCTTGCAACCCAGAAATACATCCCCACCACCACCCCACCCATCCATGGGGTCAAAGGCAGGAACCCCTTCGGCTGCCAGATCCCAGCCCCACATGTGGCTGAGAGACCACAACAACCCTGCCCAGGGCTGTGCCCAAAGTGAGGAGACAAAAGGGGTCCAGGCTACGGACCGAAGCTGTAGAAACGCTCGACCAAACTCAAAACAACTGGGGCAAGGCCATGTAGCTGCAGAAAGCCATGTTTGAAGAGAGAAAAATTGTGGGCAGCTTGGCACCGTACCAGAGTTTGACAAGGTCTGTTCAAGGAGTAAAGCGGTGGGGGAAGGAGAGATTTAACTTGAGAATTAAGAGGGTAGCGAAATCAAAAGCACGTACAGTCCAAACAATGACACAGGGGCGACAGGCACCCATCAATTTATCTTTGGAAGAGAAATAGAAAGAGGCCATTTAAAAAGCCAGGAAGGCTGGAGGAAATAAAATGAGCTTACACAGCAAGTCACTCTCTGGCAAATATAAAACAAACCATGCAGAGGCTTAATAGCATGTTTAACATTTTGAGTAATGGACATAAATTTTGCTTTTTCTCAACTTGACCTTTGTTAACAACCTTAGGCACTACAGGGCTATTATCCTGCAGCGTTCCCTTTACTAAACTCATCACATCTCTGAGCACTAGGGACCATTTCCTAAGAGACATCAGTAATAATGATTATGTAAATATATATATAATACATATATATCTATGCATTCACACACACAGACACGTGCGCACACACATGCTCTTTGTTTATAACAACTCTCCGGCAGAAACATTACAGTGACATTTAGGCAGAAAAACATCCAGCAGAGATCTTAGACTAAAACCATCCTTGACGCTGCTGCATAGAAAATGGCAACAAGAGTAGCGGAGAGGAAAAAAAATAAAAATAAAAAATCAGTAAAGCTAAACAACTCTCTAATACTCCACCAAAAGGGTTAAGTGCAGCAGGACAGCAGCATGTTTCTGCACTGAGCCACGTGTTTTGCTAAATAATCTTCTTTAAAATATTATAAATATGCAGAACTTTGAGAAGTAGGTCAGTGGCTCAACATGTTGTAGCAAATAGCTCAGATAAATAGCAGTCGTTACCCTGTGGTCTGCAGTCAGTAGCAGGTCTGACACCCTCTGCAGCTAGGCGAATGGCGATTCACTGCATTAGAGGACCGTTCCCCAAATGACACAACATCCGAGTACCTGGTCACAGCTAACAACATGCCTCTCAGCCAACAGAGAAATCAAGCTCTCCCTCTCATCATTTAAGTTGTCTCGCAGTCAGCAAGGGCAAAAAGCAGGAGAAAGCAGAAGGGCATGAGAATTCAAGACACTGATATAATGAACAAAATGAAAAACTACAGCTCAGGGTGAACCCCGACCGCAAGTGTCAGCTCTGTCGGAAAGGTGACTTCAAAATCCTGCCATTGCTGGCGAGCTTTGAACGTTGGTCCAGATGCATTAAAACCCATCACGGGAGGAATGTCTACGTGCAAGCACCAGATGAGCCCTTTGCAAAGTTCCCCGGGACCTGTAAAAGCCAAGCGGCGACTCATGCAAAATCCTCCCGTGGATTTGGTGCCCTGAATCCATGAGGTGCAGCTCCCCTCGCCCACCCCCCCTTCCCAAACGGATTTCAGCAAGCACTTACCATCAGCAAGCTCAGAGCAGACTCGGGAGCACGCTGCACAGCCATCTCCTCTCTTCCTACATACAAATCCTCCCCACGACTCGGTCAGCCCTCGGCCCTCCGTCACGGCAAAGCATCCACAGAGCCCACAGCTAACTGCAGGGAAAGAAACCCCAAATCAGGGTCGGAGAGCATTTGCAAGAGGAGGAGAGGATGGATGAGGGGGTGGGGAGGAGAGGAGGGAAGGAAATAACCTTCTCAGGCAGGGAAAGAAGCTTAAGCTAGGCCAAATTTTACACTAGAGAGAGGAGGGAAATGAAATGGAGAGCCTGCTGGAGAAACGAGATATCGGGAAGAGCAGGATATTTAAAGCTCAGGCACACGCCGCCACAGTGAGTAGCAGCAACACAGGACATGTATCAAACACCTACGTGACAGGTTAGGTCCAAACCATCCTCCCCCTGCCCCAGCATGCGGACTAGAATTAATTGCTTTTAATTGCCACTCTCCTTCCTCCACCTAAATAAACGCCTAGGTTGCATAAACCTGCCATGCCCCTGACTCTGCATCTTCCTCCCTGCCCTGGCCATGCTAGCGCAGAAACAACGTCAAATATCGCAACGTACCGCTTCCACCAGGGTCAAATCTCTTCTCTCTTCTTGCAAAGCCCTGCTGCGCCTGGTTTTGAAAGCAGACGCCTGCATAATACAGACATGAGCAACGAGTGAGAGGAGCCAGAACCGGGAAGCACCCGGCGTTCACTTGAGAGCAACAATTACCTTTATCATATCCGAGCGAGAGCTGGGTTACGCACTGACCCTTTTCACCTTACACCCCCCACACACACCCCCACCCCGCAAAGAAAGTCTCTTCCTCCCCCTCTCCAAATGGACTCAGCTCCCTGTGGAGCTAACACACTTCCCAGAAACATGTAATTACACAGGCTGTTGTGTTAGCGCTCTGATCACGCCGCCTGTACCGCATGGAAGCGGCAGCCAGGCAGCCCCCCCTTCCCTCCCTTTGCCAGGCGACACGCTGCAATCCCCCACCGAGCTCCCGCGGCTCGGGCAGCCGGGGCCGTCTAATTGCGAAAACGTGGCCGGTTAAGACACAAAGACAAATTAGCCTTGAAAATAAGCCCCTTGTTTAAATGTTAGCTGTAAATTGAAGACGGCTTTCTGAAAGCCTTTAAAAATAAGCAGAGCATCCTGGTAGGAAGGCCAGTACTCTCACGTAGACGTGTCCTGCCAGACCTGTAGGACCCCTGTTTTACAGGGCTCAAAAGCCTCCCGGACTTCGGTGTATCAACGCTTGCATCTCCCCTCTGAACTAGCAGAATTTTGGCTTCATTTCCTAAAATGTTAGGCTTCAAGTAATGACAATGTCTGTTCATCTTCCAGCTCCCGCCTGCACATTCCCCCCGCTCCCCCCACCCCCATGATTTTGGAACCCAATTAAAAGTTTCAGACAAATTCAACCAGAGTTGAATTTTCTGACACATGTCATTCCTGCAACTTTTATAGAAATTGGCACCAAGATAGAAAAGAGAATCAAATTACTGTCTCCACGAAGGCGGGCAGCAATAATCCAGCCCTTGTGCTCTGCAGGCTACATCTGGCAGGTCAGCTGTGGCATGTACCACACTGGAGTACTTACTTGCCCAGCCTCTCGTTGCTCAACTATCGCCATGCTTTAGCAAAGGGGGCACAGAGACATGGGGAAATTGCAGACATTGCCCTAGGAAGGCCATTCAGGGCATCTGTGGTAGACCCGTACCTCCCTGCACGCTACTCTTGGGCTGGGGGACTGCCCTTCTTGTAAGGCATGTATAGTGTGCACCATATAAACAAACTTAATTATTTTTTTTTATGTAAATACAGAGATGAGTGAAATCCCTCCCCACCTCAAGCTGCAGCACCAAGCCTGGGTGTTGCATGGTGGTGGCAGAGGCTTCCTTACCCCAGCAGGTTCTTCACCAAGGGGTGTGGGAGAGGGAAGCCACTTGCACACAGAGGGGACACCTCTCAAGAGAAAGTGCAGGCTCACTCATGGGCACACAGGGAGGCACTTTCTGGTTTTCCCCTTCCTTGCTTTTGGGTTACAGGCATCAACACTGAAGGAGAGTCACTTGTGTCACGCCTGCAGTGGCATTTACTGCACTTTTTCTGAGACCTGACTCCGTTCACTGCAGTGAACGTAGCTCCTGTGAAAGCAGACTTATGCCAGCAGCTGCAGTTATCTCCACCCTCAGATGCAAGTCACCTCATTGATGGAGAACAGGGGCCCAGCTTCTCAAATGCATTAAGGTACCTGAGCACCAAAGAGCTCTGGGGTTCAGTGATTTGCTTCGATCAGACCAGGGAGCTGAGACAGAGTTCCATGGTGCTTTCTAACCATAGGGTCCACCTTGGCTGTCAGCAGTGGGTTATTCTTCGCCTCACAGTCGTCTGAAGCTATGAGCTATCATACAATGTGACCTGCTGCCTTCCCTCCAAAGAGATTTGTCTTCATCCCCGAAGATGAACAGGTTGCTGACTGTTACAAGGAGTGGAGAAGCAGGCTACTTAAACATCTCTTGAAAGGGGAAAATATGCAGAATAAAAGATGAAGGCAAGTTTTAAAAAACATCTTAAGGCATCAAATTATAAAATATGTAACTAAATCTTTTTCAACAGTACCATGACAAATATCCCAAGGCTATTACTTTTTTCCCTACACTAACCCGATCTGAAGTACTGTAAGGAGGTGGCTGCAGAAACAATGCATTCCGTGACTCTCCTGTCTGACAAGCAAGGTTTCTCCTTTGCCAAGTGATTTTAAGGCACCAGCCTATCCCTATATTTTTGGACTCAGCTAAAATGAAGAATCTGGAATTGTGGATTTCTCTTCCACCACTAGCTCCTGAATTCACTCCACGGTTGAGCAGGGTAAAATCCCTAGGTATGATTTCTGGTGTCCTTGAAAAAATTCTAGGTTTTTCCTGAGCTCTGCAGGTCTCAGGGTAATGATCATATGTAGGGAGCCACCTGTGCACAAGTATATGATCTATGGCTTCAAGGTATGTCTGCAAACTTACTTACAGATTTGTCACTTTCTACTATTTAGGTGAATAAATTTTGTAGTGCAAGGGGGGAAAAAAAAATCATTCACTGCAATTTGCCAAGAGATAAATCCCAACCATTTTAAAAAGGAACTTACTGAATAGATGGTTAAAACTACAGACTTGTGGTTTCTTTTCAAGGTCTAAAGCTATGATGTTAAAAAACTAAGAGTTTATTAGCTGTCTCCCCCCACCCCGTCCCCCCTACATTAAGAGAAATGCTTGATAAAGTAACTGCTTACAATTGCTCATAGGAAATCTGTTATGGCAATCACTGGATTAATAGAAGAATTGATACCAGTAAGAAGACATAAAGCACTTGCAGACTGGTGTATGGATAGGGTACTCCCATGCCAGTGTTATCACTGGCATTCTTTTGACAGGGAATATAGAATTACAGAATCATAGAATCGTCTAGGTTGGAAGAGGCCTTTAAGATCATTGAGTCCAACCATCAACCTTACACTGCCAAAACCACCACTAAACCATGTCCCTCAGCACCACGTCTACCCGTTTTTTAAATATCTCTAGGGATGGTGATTCCACCACTTCCCTGGACAGCCTCTTCCAATGCTTGATTACCCTTTCTGAGAAGAACTTTTTCCTAATATCCAATCTAAACCTCCCCTGGTGTAACTCGAGGCCATTCCCTCTTGTCCTGTCACTTGTAACTTGGGAGGCCGACCCCACCTCTCTACAACCTCCTTTCAGGTAGTCGTAGAGAGTGATAAGGTCTCCTGTGAGCCTCCTTTTCTCCAGGCTAAACAACCCCAGTTCCCTCAGCCGCTCCTTATAAGACTTGTGCTCTAGGCTCCTCATCAGCTTCGTTGCCCTTTGTTGCCCTGTATGTATTTACATATTTGAGCATAGATATGCCGTGCTATGGTGGCCCACCATCGTTAGAGCTGGTGGTTGCTGGGGCTGTGATTTGAGGTTCTGGCAATGCAATGTGGTAGCAAACCCCCGTGCTAAAAGCACATTATGTTGACTGTTCATGGACATACAGAACCTGGTAGACATCTATTGTCCTCAACAGGAGACATGGCTTTGGAGGCCGACAAGATGGTGGCATTATTAACGGTATGAACAAACGCAATACAGAGCTCAGGGTTAATTGCAAGATTTGATTTCAGCTGCTACAGAGCTCATATTTCTTATTAGATTTATTTTCTGTTTTTTTTCTTCAATGAGCAAACAGGAGCTCTAGTTTTCAATAAAGTGAAAGTAAATTTCCTATGTATTGCTACCATATATATTTTAACCACTAAAAATCAAAGTCCTTCCTCCAGTCACCTGTGACATTTGTAAGAGATCAAAATTCTGATATGAGTTTTAGTTTACCTTCTTGCATCACAGATGTGTGTTTGAGTGAAATGTTGTCCAGTGATATGACAACTGCCAGGAGGTCACCTATTTAAGCAAAGATGTGTACAAAGAAAATTGTTTGATCAAGAGGAGTTAAAGTCTTTATCTCAATTTACAAGGACTTAATAAAACAAGACGTGCTCTTGTTTTGGCAGAAAAATCACAGAATCACGGAATATTTTAGATTTGGAAGAGACCTCTAGAGATCATCTAGTCCAACTCCCCTGCTGACGCAGGAATGCCTAGAGCACTTTACTCAGGACTGCATCCAGGCGGGTCTTGAAAATCTCCAGAGAAGGGGACTCCACAACCTCCCTGGGCAGCCTGTTCCAGTGCTCTGTCACCCTCACTGTAAAGAAGTGTTTTCTTATAGTCAATTAAAGTAGGTGGTACTACCATAAGCAATGATATGACCAGAATCACACCCATTTACAAGACCCTCACCCATCCAAGAAACCAATGGCGAACCCAACAAGCATCTCTGAAAGTTGAGATATATCAAAGTTTATGTCATGCTTGTAAATTTTTAACCTTAAATTTAAAGGACAATGAACTTTCAGTGGTGTGAAAAGAACAGATGAGGTGAAAGTATGAAAAGCTGTCTGCGTTTATTGGATTTCCTTCCACCATTCATGTGTTCCTCATGCATCTCAACTGTTTGCTGGAACTTAGGTGATTAGTTTCAAGTACGTGTTGGTCACAGAAATCAAATTTGCGTTATGAATGGTCATGGCAGAAGTGCTTCTGCTTTAATCCACAAAGAAGGAACAACTTCATACAACAAGCTGTAACAAAGCAACAGAGCTGGGATGTCTAAGATACCTAACCAAGCTATAGAGAGTTACACAAAAAGAAATATTCACATAATTCAAACAGACAAATTTGAGGACCTACATTTTGCTTGTAGCATATCCCCAAAGAAAATAAAAGCCTGATGTCAACAAGTAAATTATTCATTCTGAATTATTCACTCAGCTTTAAAAAAGATCTGGAAGGAACTTATTGCATTAGCTCTTCTCCTTACTTTTCTATGCTCCCTTCCATCAACCCAATTGCTCTAAAAATCATTTGTCATGCCCCACAAACAGATCCCAGCAGGGCTGGGACTGTTTCCTTTGAAAACTCTCTTAGGATTTTTTGATAATTATAATTGCAGTGATAAGGATGATTCTCCAATCTGCCAAAGAAATACTACATAGGAAGAGAAACGTCATTCCTGGAGCCAGCAGACTGTCAAATGAAGCCACTGGGTGTGGATATATGAGGGAAGGGTCTCTGGTCAGCCTCTTCCTGAACCACCACTCTCTCTGGAGGGGGGAGTTAGTGAAGGGTTCCTTACCAAGTGTTTGGGAAAATATTTCCTTGCTTTCCTCAATGAGGAGGTATTACAGAAAATATTGCTAGAAATCTACCCAGGTTAGGTGGACACCTAGATTATGACACAGGCTAAGAAAAGGATTAATCTCAGACTCATCTCTAATTTCCAGTTTAGCTGTTGAGTGGCACATTTCCCTTACCTTGCTTTTTTTGGTAACTGTTCATGAGTGGTATAAACCAGAGGCTCTGCCTCCATCCAAGTGCTGAGTGCTTCCGTGAGCAAACCTCTCTGGATCATTTGTCTTTAGAGCTGTGCAAGCAACCCACAGGCTGCTAATTGCTAAGCAGTCCTATTCCCAAGATGACTTATGTCTTAACACTAATTAGCTTTGATAGGCACTTCTTTGGAGTAATAAGAGTCCTAGAAGTATCTTCTTATTGTAAGGACAAGGGCGAGATAGCACAGAACTTTCCTGATATACCATTAGAGCTAGGGGCAGAGATATTTCTTGGACTCTCTGAAGACACTTCTTCATGATGGTGACTATCACTGGAGAACAAAGATCCTTGCAAGGAAAGGTCGTTGCACACCTCTTCCACAAGTGTGAGGATGAGACCTGGGAAAGCAAGAAGACTAGTCCAGAGTCCCCTAGCAGACAGCTGCCTGGGCCAGGAAGAGAACTGAGGCTTCTTGTGGTCTCTGTGCCAACCACGAGGCAATGCCCAGCCTTAGACCACTTTCAAGAGACCTAAGCAGGCCAGAAAAAACTCTTGTATGTAAGTATGAGAACTAGAGTGTCCAGTAGTAAGAGCTCAAAGTAATAGGCTTAGAGAAGTACACTATAGTCACATACAAGAAACATTTGTTGGAAGTGGGGTGGCTTCCCATTAGAAGTGGTGAATGGACTCTGACATACAAGCAGACCTACTGCTCTTGGACAAGGCCAGCTGCCTCCGGTGCTACTGCCTCTCAATTTTGAGATGTAGATTAAAAGAAAAAACTAAGATAAAAGTATTCCAAAAGCTGACCTCCAATGTTCTTCCAGCTTATGTTCTTTTTAATTTAGCATATGAGAATTTAACACTAATGGTGCACTGGGACAACACTAATTTGAAAAAAACCTGAAGGTTAATAACTAGAAAATAAACATGTCATAACTCAAACTATGACTTAATAGTGGCATAGTAATTAACATTCAATAACCAGCTTTCTCAGTTTGAAAGCCCTGGGTTTCATATTATGATTGTTTAACATTCATTTGGCATTTATAAGATGATGGCCTCCGCAGACTCACATATGATGAGTCCAGCTGAACTTAGAGGCCCAACACAGGGTGTGGAGTCTGCAAGTGTGCATCACTGCTGTAGTTATGTTTGTTTCTGAAAATGCATTCCCCAGTGTTGCTGCACGATCTGTCGGGCTATACTTGTGCTACTTGACCTAACTTACACCTGTGCAAGTGCAATCTTAGTGAAATAAAGCAGCACTTTTCAACCAATTCCATTTTCAATTTTTAATTTTTTTTTT